>CM053581.1:1341397-1368240 GCA_028627135.1 Pseudochirops cupreus | reverse complement strand
GGTGATGATGATGGTGATGATGGTGATGGTGATGATGGTGGTGATGATGGTGATGATGAAGATAGTGGTGATGATGATGATGATGATGTTGGTGGTGGTGATGGTGATGATGGTGATGATGGTGGTGATGATGGTGATGATGGTGATGATGGTGGTGATGATGGTGATGATGATGATGGTGATGATGGTGGTGATGATGATGGTGATGATGATGGTGATGATGGTGATGGTGATGATGGTGGTGATGATGGTGATGATGATGGGGATGATGGTGATGATGGTGATGATGGCGATGATGGTGATGATGGTGATGATGATGATGGTGATGATGGTGATGATGATGATGGTGGTGATGAATATGGTAATGATGATGATGATGATGGTGATGATGGTGATGATGGTTATGATGGTGATGATGGTGATGATGATTATGATGGTGATGATGGTGATGGTGATGATGGTGATGTGGTGATGATGGTGATGATGATGATGATGATGATGATGATGATGATGATGCCATTGTTATCCCTATTTCATAGAAGAAAAAACTGATACAGAGATTAAGTGACTTGTCCAGGGTGACACAAGTAGTGAGTGCTAGAGACCAGATTCAAACTCCAGATCCAGAAAAAATTGTTAAAAGGAAGCTGAACTTTGAGGGAGGAAGTCCCCAGTAGAAGTCTCCCAGGATGCAAGAACAGAACAATACCATGGATAGAGAGGTGTGTGTGGGGTGATGTCTACACTGTCAGGCGCACATTGGACTGGGGGTCGGGCTTAACTGTTTTTTTTTTTGTAACAATGACTACTTGCCCCCCCCCCCAAGACCAGGTGGATTATGTTTCATACCTCTCCCAGGGTTATCTGGTACCTGAAGAGAGTTTGGAGGTACCTAATCCCTCCTATTGGCTCTAGCCTCATCAAGTGCATCCCCCCAATTTTAGGGGTTCCCAGAACTACAACTTCATCGAATCACTCAACAGTCAGATTAACTTGTGACTTCAAAGGTACAGCAAGAACAAACTCCCTCCACACACCCCAAACCTGGGGGGCATAGTCCCTTCCATCAGCTCAGTCTGGAAGGGGAGGAGGGTTCAGGTCACAGCCTTTCCTGGTTCCTTCCATAGCTGTAAGTGTGAAGCTACCTCCTCTCCTGCCTTTGGGATTGCCTCCTGGCACCTGTTTTTCTCCTGCTGAGCTCAGGGCAACACCTGACTTGGCACCTCGGCTCCAAGGTCTGAGACTCCACCCCTGGTGCCTAGAACTGAAAAGAACAAATGCAAAGGATTCTCCCCCCCACCAGCCCAGTCTGATTCATTGTTAGGGTCTCAGGACCTGAAAGAGACAAGGAGAAGATGAACCTTCCCCCTGCACTGTGCTGCAGCCACCTCTGCCAGGGGCTAGGACCTTCACACCCAGGACACCACAGGAAAGACAGCTCGATTGTCCCAAGAGTTAGCTTGAAAGAGGCAGCCTGTTTTGGCCAGGTCATCAGTGGACGAGGACTGTCTCCATCCTGTGGCAGGGGAACATGGCATGTCCAGAGGCAGGTCCTGGGGTCTCCCTCAGAGGTGCTAACATCATAGGTGATGTGGGCACTATAATGTTAAGAGATTTTGAAGATCTTCCCTGTCCCTTAATAGGCACATAGAGCCCTGGTCCAGGGCTAATCACTCTCTGGGCTATGGGGATTTTCCTAGTAAGTTTTGGGGCCCAAGGATTTCCAAGCTCCTTGGTGCTCAGGCAATTGGGGGGTCAAGTCTTTGTTATATATTCTGGGAGGTTGGTATTATTGCTTTGGGGTTTTGCTCATGAGAAGGATCTTTTGATTTCCTGGTCGAGATTCTGAGTAGACATTTGTTAAGAGCCCCCCTCCTCCCACACTATTCAGATATTGTCTGTGCTCCATTGATCCAGTGATGTATGTAAAGTGTGAAGCAATATCCTTGTGCTCAGACAACTGGAGCCTGTCTGTTGGTCTTTGTGCTGATTTCTGGGCTTGCATTTTCTCTGTTTGGGCTTTCTCCAAGTTCAGGGCACTGACCTTTTCCCTGAGCTAGTGAATGTGATTAAAAAAGGATCATTAACCCCTTTAAAGCTGTCCTTCCTTTTGCAAAGCAGATCAAAGAAGCTGTGCTAGCAGGCCATCAATGCAGGCACTCACAGCCATGCCCCATTACACTCTGTTGTAAGGGAGGCCTTCCCTTTGTGCAAGAGAAAGGACACTTACAGGAACTAGGTTGGTGAATCTGGAGAAGGGAAGATGTAGGAGGGGAGATACATGCCAGCTATCCCATGGTAGAAAGGTGAGGTTTGTTCCCCTTGGACCCAGAAGATGGAACTGGGGCAAGGGGAGAAATGGGGGAAGCAGAGTTAGTCTGGGGTAGCTTGGTGAAGTGGACGTGGCACCAGAGTTAGGAGGGTCTGAGTGCAGGGCCTGTTTCAGACCTTCAACAGCTAGGGCATACTAGGCAGTGACTCTAACACTTTTAGCCTCAATCTTCTCAAGTGTAAAACACGGATAAAAATCTTGCCAGGGTTATTGTGAGGTTCAAATGAAACTTCAGATGTAAAGCATCTCACAGAGCTTGTGTAACTGTGGGCCATTAGTAAGGGAGCATGTGCTGTGTTGCCCATGGAGGTTATGGATGTCTATGTGGGTCTGTCTAGATGTGGCTCTCAGGGAGGAATGAATAGATATCTCCAGAGTCTCTTCTGCCTACCCCTCTGCCAGAAGGGAGACTGCTTTATGTCAGGAGGGGAGCTAGAAATCTGAGACACAGGGTCTCCTGCTTTGCTCCCCTCAGAGAGCAGGTGCCAGACTAGAATTAGACCTCTCTGCAAACCATCAAGTATTGTTAATCTAGGGGACATGATTTTTAGGTTCAAACTGAGCTCCTGATCACTATTTCTTGCTGTGCAAAGAATGTCCGAAAGTTCTATATGAAGGCTTGATTCCCTTCCCAATAAAGGCCCATTATACTCACATAGCAAATAGTAAATAAGCCTATTTATCCAAGCTGATAGAGCATAGAAATCCGAGAAGTTACAGAGATGAGACTATATCAGAAAATACAGTGAATGAAGGAGCTACCCCATGGGGAACAAGATAGCTTAGCTTGGAGAGAATCCCAGATCTCACCCAAGGGGAAAATCCCTGAAGTGTCTGCCATAAGATAGAGGGGAAGCCGTGAGCAGGACAAACTGGGGCTAGGGCCATGACCTCTCTGCATGTCCCCTACTCTTTCTCCCCCTCAAAAGGCCCTGGAGCTGAAGGTCTTTCCTTTCCTACTCTCTCAACGACTCTGCTCCTCATGCGGGCATGGCAGATCTGGTAACCATTCTCCACCGACAGGAAAGCCTTAGAAAAATGGGCTTGAGGCTCCATTGTTATCATCATAATTACCAGTATTATTTCATTCTCCTCTTTTTAACAGAGGTTGAGATAGAGTCTAGCGGAAATCCTTATTCCTTGACAGTAGATTTTCTAGGACCGAGAGGCAAGTGGAGAAAATACCTGCTTTCCGTACGTAGTTGAATAAAAGCATAGCGTCATAAGTTCATCCTCTGTGGGATCATTCATCACAAGCATATTTGCTCCCTTCAGTAGCAGACTGACCAACGCACTTTGGAGTCTGGTTTTCACATCATTTTGTTCTCCTTTGCCAGACTTCCACACTTTGGAAACTTTTGTGTCTTATGTAGCTTGGAGATGAGGAGTATCGGGAGCAGAGAGATTTGTTACTGGTGCCTATCTACAGGTTTTCTATGAGTAAACAGTTCTGTCTAGGAAATCGTGGGCAAGTTTGATCTGGGATAACAATCTGATCACAGAGCATTTTATTGGCTAATTTTAGAGGCTGTAGAGTCTGTATCACTGTTTGCTCTTGCTTTCTGAAGAGAACCAGTGAAATCACAGGGTGGTGTCTTGACTTGCATGGCATGTCAGTGAGGCAGAGTTGTGCAAAATTGTCAGCCTCCCTCTCTCCTCCAGAGTCACTGAAGTCCAGTGGTAACACAAAAGGCAGGATGACTGACGATGGCCTGGGATGCAGTGGCTGGCTTTGGCACCTTCTATGTCTGGCCAGGCTCTAGGAGAGTATCTGCTTCAGCTGCCTTGGTGGCCACTGGAACAATGTGCTCACTCCATTCACATGCTTGGAATAGACATCCCCTAGCTCACTGAGGCTTGGTGCCTGCCAGTGACCCTCCACCTGATTTAGCCCATCTGGTAAGAGAGTTTTCTCGGGGTGTGGCTGCCGAACATGCTACTGCTTAAGTTCTAAAGGGCTGCACTTGCTACGTGGGGACTGAGCTATCAGTCCATGAAGCCAGAGAGCAGTTAGCTAGAGGATACATCTAGCCACCAGGTGGCTACCCACAGGATGCTGCTTATCTTGCTTTTGTCTTAGGAACACCCAGTCTGGAGTGGAGTAAGGACAAGTCTGCATAGACTTCTGGGACCTGGAGATCACCTCCCCAGACAAGGAAATACCAAATGCCTTCTTTGTTTCTCTCTCTCTCTCTCTCTCTCTCTCTCTCTCTCTCTCTCTCTCTCTCTCTCTCTCTTTTCCTTCCTTCCTTCCTTCTTTCCTTCCTTCCTTCCTTCCTTCCTTCCTTCCTTCCTTCCTTCCTTCCCTCCTTCTTTCCTTCCTTCCCTCCTTCCTTCCTTCTCTTTTCTCAAAGACCAAACCTTAAACTCATTTTACTCTGGAGTTCATAGATTAGACCACAATAGCTCCCTGCCCAAGCATCACTTCGCAGCTATATTTTGGACCCTCCTGATTCAGAGTGTATGTCAATAGAAGCAGCGTGAGAAGAGGGAGAAACAGAGGGAGAGGAGTGAGGTGGAAGGTTTAATTCATTGAAAAAAATCAGTCCCACATACCTGTTCAGTTTTTTTACTGCTTGGTGAAGAGACACTTGCTGATTCCCAACAACCTTCTGCAGGCTTTTGCCTTGTATGTCATAGGCTTGGTGTCCTAGCAATCAAGTCTCTTGCTCCTTTTTGGCCTGGGAGTGTCCATCTATCTAAAGCTACCTTGGGCTAATGGACCCTGTGTGGTGATAATATTATACAGGTTTTTGTTAAAATAGTTTCCAAACTGAATGTAGTACATCATATTTTTTTTCCCAGAAGACCAGTATCAAGTGATATTAATTACTTAAAAAAAGCTCTTCCCATTCAGCCTCAATTCCCTCAATACCAAAAGGTAACCAGCCATACTGTTGTCTTTGAGACTTTTAATCTTGATGAGTCCCAGCTGGAAAAGATCAAGCTCTCAGTAGAAATCACCTTCATTCCTTCATCCATTTACCCAAGGCCACCTCTGTTTTCTAGCTACAAGTCTTCAGGCTCTGTGCTTCCTTGGGATTCAGGGTTTCACACTAATGGAATCCAACCGTCATCATGAGATCATTGGGATAAGACTCCAGGATGAAAGAAATGGTGGAGACATAAAGCAGGGTGCTACTCATGTGCATCAGATGGTTTGGATCTGACACGATATGTTTGGGTTTGATGCCTTCTTTGATTGGAAGCCATGTGCAGCTCCATTTTGGAGAGCTAAGACGGCGTTTAGGACGAGGCAAAACTGTAACGGGCTTAAGCTGTCGGCCCCACTGTTTTACATGAGTTGTTATTGACATCATTGGACAGGTGCCTGGTCATAAACAAAGGGTGATTTTCCTTGTAGAATCAAAGGCTCACACTGTTTATGGTTCTACTTGAGATGGTCATAGTATGGGAATGAGCTAAGAGAAGGGGCTGAGTCAAAGATTTTGTGACAATTCACAAAGTTGGTAGAGATGCTGTGGCACTTTCAGCCAGCTCGTTGAATAATTACAGCATTGGTAAGAAGTTCCTCTGCACACCCCCAGGACTTTGGACACAGCCTTCTTTGGCCAATACGTTGTTTTCTTTCATGTGTTTATAGATTTGCCCACCATGATATGAGCTGTTTCTCATGGAGCATGTGAATGTGTAATCAGCCTATAATTAGAGGGGGCTCTGGAATTCTCAGCCTTTGGATGTTGAGAAAGATGGGATCAGGTCCACATATATAGGGAAGCTGGGGATGGGTCTTGCTAGTGATTGCCCTTCCCCAAGTGTTTGGACCAATAATTATGGATTTAATCCCAGCCCACCAAACTCCAGGTTTGTAGAGAAGTCTAAGTCTCCGTTACCTCCACTGGCTTCCACAATGCAAGTCAAAAAGCATTTATTTGGGGCCTGCTCTGTGCCAGATGCCATGCTGAGCACGAGGATACCCGACAAACAGAACCAAGCAGCCCAAACTTTCAAGGACCTCCTGATCTAATGGTGGTGGTGGGGGGTGTCACGTCATTCATTTTCTTAAGGAAGCACAAGCTTTCTTTTGTTCCTATCCTGTTGATGCTTTTAATGGTGTCAGGCTTCTCCATAGCACCCAGGCAGGAAGACACTCCATTCCCCATCTCTAGGGGTCCTCTTTGCTCCCTGACTTCTTTCCTTCTTCAGCTCCAGTCTCCAAGTTTTTGGTTGTTTTTGCTCTTGACACAGTTTTCACTCCTTCCATTGTCTTGACCTTTTTGCAGATGCTCTCAATCTCTGATTAACAAATGAGAATTTCAGAGGAGCCTTTCCCTTCTAGACGCCTTCTGGTGGGTTCTGTGTGTGCCAGCTCAGCACTGATGTGATCTCCCAGTGTTTTCCCACAGGCCCACAATGGCCTTCTCAAGCACCTTCTGCCATAGCATGTTTGATGCCTCTCCTTGATGATGTGCCTAGAGGGATCCACTTTCCTCCTGGGCTTCTTGCCATGGCAACAGCTGCCACACATTGCAGTGATTGAAGTCCTGATGTATCGGACCCTTTCTAGCAGTTACCGATGGACCGTGCATTGGCTGCTACGCTTTTTGCTAATAGTTCTGTTTTGGTCCAACAAAATGCCAGCTTCACAAACATCTTCTCTACCTTCTAGTTGGACTCAGGCTATCCACCCCAAGAGCCTTTTGGAATGCCCATCTCTTTACACTCCTCCCTTCTTCCCAGTCATTTGACGTATGGGTAGTGCTGGATCTGGCCTCTGTCTCATCCCGAGGGACCATGTCTGGAGCCTTCATGAAGTGCAGAAGAGCCATGCTTGCAGAGGTTGCCCAGTGTTTCTCAGCTCAGACCTTAGGGGCTCCCCAATTCCAACTCTTTGTTCATGTAGCCAGGGTTTGAGGATGATCTTGTCGTTGCTGGCACTCCATTCAATGGCAGTCCACTGTAGCGTGATGTGAGCTGAGGGCATCCTCAACGACAATCACATATAGCCCTTGCCTCTACCTGGTGACACCAATCTCCAGTTTGGGTTCTAGAGCAGAATGAAAGAAATCATGCAGATTGCCCCTCCCCACACACTCAGGGTCTGCCTGCTTTCGTGGTCCCATCACCCACCTCCCCATCTTACCACACAGAGGTAGGGGCACCTGGTAGCTCCGACTTTTGCCCCAAATCTTTTCTTCTTGCAGCACCTGCATCTGCATGCACTGTCATCCCTCCTGTCCTACTGATTACCGTGAACCTTCTGTGAAAGGTCACCTGCAGCTTGAGCTGCAACCCATAGGATTGCAATCCATAGGAGTGGTTCCATCACATTGGTGGGGGTGGGGGAGTGGAGGAAAGGCTGCCTCAGGAAGCAGGACCTCTGGACATGATGGGCAAGCATTTTAAGGTGGGTGCTCAGGACGTCAGTTCAGCTACTGTTGGGCTCCAGGGCACCAAGGTCTCGCTGTACAACACCCTGAATGGCTCTGCCTTCCTGTGCTGCTGGCTGCCACCCTTACCCCACCGTGGCATGGATGGATTGGGCATTACTGTTGCCATCTTATCTTGGGGGCACACTGGACATGGAGTTCAAACTGGCTTCAGTCCTTTCTAGTTGAGTGACTCTGAGCAGGTCACTTATCCTGTCTGCCTCAGTTTCCTCAACTGTAAAGTGGAGATAATAATAACACCCACCTCCCAGGGCTATTGTGAAGATCCAGTGAGGTGTGTTAGCAAAGTGCGTGACAGACCTTGAGGCTTTCTGTAAATGTGTGATACTCATAGCTCACAGCAGCAGCAATAGCAGTCTCTAACCATCAGAGCTGCCCTGACATGAACAGGCCAGATTGGGAGGTGGCAGGCTCCCCTTTGCCTGAAGTCTTTACGTGAGGCAGGATGATTGCTGTGTTCTTACAATAAAAGAAAACTCTCTGAGGGCAGGGCCTCTTTCTATCCTTTTTACTCCTAAGAAGTAACTTAGGGCCTTGCGCACAGTAGGCATTTAATCAATGTCTTTGGAATTGCTTTTCTATGCTGTTTTGAGATGCTCAGAGGAAAGCTCTGGAAAAAATATAATAAAATGGAGAGTTTTGGTAGGAAAGGAAAGAAGGAAGAGGTGAGAGGGGTAATTTGGGTAATGCTTAGACTAGATGGCCTCAGAGGTCCCAGCCAAGACTTCCTAAGCTTTCTCATTCAGTGGGCTCTCAAAGGACCTGGGTGACAGTGGTAAAGTGGAGCTAGGTCTCAGCATCATGCTGGATCATGGCTGGCACCAAGCACTGGGCACATTGGCCCACTACACTCTACAGTAGCATTGGTTGTGAAGAAGAAGGAGATGCCAAGCCAGCTTCACTTTTCCAAGACTGGGATTTACTCCCAGGGATGGCAAAGGGCTCTAGGGGAATGACTCAGACTGGATGCTATAGGTGAAGGGCACGAGACTGGTCTCCTGGGGTGCTTCTGCAGGGGAACAGCCTCCATGATTGTGAACTGGGGGAGAAAGGGTCTGAGAAATCCCATTTGTACCCTGGCCCAGGGAGGCAGCAGTTCTCCCTGAAGAGAGCTAGGGAGAAGTTGGCTCTCTAGAAAATAAGATCCAAGGAATGGACAGTGGTGTTGGATGACCCCCAGAAGGAGGCTGCATTGTTACTCCCTCACAGGGCCCCGGAGTGTCCTGACTCCAGCACTCACCATACACCATATGACCCCCTTACTCAGTAGACTTCAATTGCTCCACAGTACCTGTAGGATCTGGTCTGAAGCCATTTGTTTTCATTTGAAGCCTTTCACAGCCTGACTCTTTCCTACCTTCTCAATATTCTTACTCCTTTGTATGAATATCACTACCCATACTGGTCTCCTGGCTGTCTTTAGAACCCAGTCCATCAGCCCTGCCCCCACCCCCCCACCTCTGCCGTTTCTCATACCTCCAATGCTCCTTCTCTCAATCTGCCTTCAAGGCTCAGCTAAGGCACCACTTTGTCCAGCAGGCCTTCCTTGATGCGCCACCCCCTGTACCTCACCCAGAGGCATCTCCTCTAAGGTCAACCTCCAGCCACTTTGGATTTATCTTGTATGTTCCAATGTTGTCTTCCTCATTCAGTTGGAAGGATCCTGAGGGCTCATACTATTTCCCCCTTTTGTTTTTGTGCCCTTGGCATTGACCCTCCAGGATTACTATTGGATAGATATATTGCTTTTCATGTGGAGACCCTGGTCTGGCCTTTCAGCCTAAGAAGGCCTGGACGCTGAGGCAGATGCTTGAGAGTGACCATGAAGTATTCTGTCCTGCTGGAAGGGGACTGTTCTCACTCTGTGACCCAAGAAAAGGTGACTTTGGGCAGAGCTGTGAGAGGAAGGGTCAGAAAGGCACTTTGTCAAAGGTCCTGAACATGTTTCCCTGAAAATTCTGGGCATACAGTACTTTCCCTTTTGCTGCTGGTGAGGCTGAGGCATGAGGTTGACTGCATTCTGCACATGTGTAGGCTCCTGTGAGGTGAAGACAATTCTGTAAACTCTGAGCAATGTATTTCAAACTGAGTCCTTGAAATGCAGAGGCTGGCCCTTGGAGCTGACCTTTCCACAGAGATATTGCCAATTGACATTTCCTGAGATCTGGGACTAGTCTCTTATTTCTCAGGCTTGTTTTCTCCTCACCCTTAATTGTCCCTCTTTGGGCAGGGCAGGCAGGTCAGTGATAATTAGCACGAAGAAAGTCGGGGCTTTCTGCTTTGCCAGAATCGCTTCTTTAAAGGACATTTTTTGTTTCCTTTTTTGGAGTTGAGAGATTGAGCCTGGAGACAGTATCCCCTCCAGAGCCCAGTGCCAGGCCTGCCACCCAGTGGGTCTCTGGTATCTTCTCCTAATCCTTCACTGCCATGGGCTCTCCATGACGGGATGAAGAAGTATCTAAGTCATGGCCCCTGCCTGGAAGGCCCAGGCAGGCTGAAGAAAGGAGGGAAGATCAATGGTGTGTGGCCTTCCTGGCTGCTCTGCCATGACTGAGCTAACCTCTGAGGCCCACAGTCCCAATGCAAACTCTGTGTGTGGGGCCTGCGGGAGAGGAGGAAGGCCTGCTTAGGAAGGATGGGATTCTGACCCAGGGACAGCTGCCACAAGTGGCATTTTGTCCTGGCCAGGAGCTGGAAAATGTGAAGACAGAAGCCAATGGGAGTTGTGCTTTGGGCTTGTAGTTTGGCAGGTAGAAGAACATGAGTGAGGAGAAAAGACAGAAGGACCCTGGACCCCAACAAAGTAGGGGCTAAGGGACCAAACAGGAGCTCTTCCTGACTGTCATTCAGATAACAACGATGGAGTCAGCCTCCATATCTGGAATATGAGAGAACACTATCCAGGCTGCTTGGCTGCTCACAGCCTTGGGTAAGATGGGACCCACCAACCCTCCTCCTTGGAGTACAGGAGGCCTCCAAGAACTGCCAGAGGACTGACTGGCCTTACCCTCATCTGCCCTGCCCCTATGTCCTATTGACCCTTTCTAGTCCCATCCCTCCTTGGCTGGATAAGGAAGGTCACTCCTCAGGGCCTGCCCTGCCCCCCACTCTCAGTTGCTGCTGTCTACTCTTGTGGCTTCTGAAAAGACCCTGATTATGAAGAAAACTCATCTGGCTTCAAAGGTCACAAGGTCATAGCATAGTCCATTCACCTGGAATTGGCAAAGACTAAACGTAACATAAACAGTCCCCAGGAGTGCAGGGATTTGTGATGCCAAAGTAGGGATAGACCATAAGCACATACAGATAAATATATCTATATCCACATACATGTTGCTGTCCTTCCCCTCCACCAAGAGGTATATTGATCCTTCCATAGTTGGATTCATTTCCAGCTCCATCATCAGCTCCTCTGACTTGAAGCCAGTCAGAAAACTTCCCACAACCTAACACCAGCCTCTCAGACACTCCTGGCCATAAGTAGACTCTTTAAGCTCCAATGTGTTGGAATGAAAGCAGGAGCTCTGTCTATCCCACCCAAATGGAAAAAAAAAATCCTTCCACACTCTTAGACCTAGGCCCTCATTGGCCAGCCCTCCTTCCAATATACTTCCATAATTGACTCCAAAGATTGTAAATCATCTCACTTGAACCTTACAACAAACAGGAGAAGTAGGAGAAGTGGGTCTTAAGAGCTCCATTTTGCAGAAGTGGGCCATAAGTCTCCGAGAGTTGAACCAACCCAATGCTCTTGCAACTGGCGTCAGTGGCATGAATTCAGCCCAGGTCTGCCTTACTGCTCTTTGTGTTCAGTGTTCTCTCTCCTCTACCACATTGCCCTTTCCTTACCAGCAGCATCGCCCAGCCATGCTAATGTGAGGAGACAAATCTTACCTCCCAGGTCTCATTGATGGTTGGTAGGGTGATAGCCATCATTAGATGTGGCTCTGGATGAGTGTGCTTATTGTAAGGGGATAGAATAGTTACAGGATGTGTTACCCAAAGAAAGGAAATGGAAAGAGGAGTTATTGTGGAGAGCATTTAGATGAAGATCAACAGAGGCAGACACAAAAGTAAGATTTTCATCTGAACATATAACAAATAAGCCCCAGAGATGTATCTTAATAATGTTTACTCTCAAGTTCAGTTGAGAGTTTTAGCCATTATCTAACTTTCCCCAAGAGTGGCCCAAAAATGGTACCTAAGAGCCAGATGAAACTGCATAGTGACATCTCTTAGTTTTGTGGAGAGAGTTTCCATACTGGGAGTTCACCATACCGTTGAAATCACACCTTTAGCCTTTCCTCCCACCAAAAAAATAATTCCTCTCCAAGATATTTTGATGGCATTGATTTAACTAAACGTACTTGAGAAGTAACACAAATTATCCAAGCAGCTAGCTACAGAACCATCACTATATATGCTGTTAGTAATAAGGTTCAACTAGGAAGCTTTTGCTAAATTGTCTCTTTGAATGCATCCAGTCTTAAATTATCTGGGAGCTACAGTTGAAGGAAATTCCTAGATATTAATTTCTCAAAAATAGTCCAGACCCAGAGAAGAACTTTATTTGGAAAAGCAGACTAGGAGCCAGAGAGATTGCTTTGGGTTCTGATCTCCTTCCTCTGTTCTCTTCACCTGTCCCTTCTACTGAAGGTTAGTCCTGTGGATTCTAAAGTTGCTGGGGTCTTCTGCTGTGCCGACCATTAGAACGAGTCTGGAGCTCCCTTACCCTGGAGCTCCACTCATGTGCCAGAGAACATCCCTGCGCACGGGTCCGGCCGCTATTTTACTCTTCTATCCCCTTCTTCATTATTTGTGCTATTTTGTGTCTTAACTAAGGGCTTTTGCTATTGGGAATAAATAGATCTGGTATAACTCAGCAGATTGGGATCATGGGACTCAGTACCGCTCTACAGAAACTGAATGGGCCTCCCCAGTGAAAGGGACTTGTGCCCATTTGCCAGTCCTGACCATCCTTGCCCAAGGCAAGGCCCAACTCAGATGCCCCCTTCTGCAAGATCGCTGGTCCCTTGGTTCAGAATGAGCCTCATTTCCTAGGGGTCCTAATTCCTGTTTTCTCATGGTGGTTCATTGTGTGTGTTCTACATCTCCAATTAGATATTAAGAGATAATCATTGTAAAAGTGTTAGCGAAGTGCCTGGCACATGGTCAGTGTGGTATAAGCGTTAGCTGTCATCAGTTCTCCTAGAAACCTGTTTTCTGTTTGTTGTTCATTCATTCCAGTTGTGTCTGACTCTGTGTGAACTCATTTGGGGTTTTCTTGGCAAACATACTGGACTGGTTTGCCATTCCCTTCGCCAGCTCATTTGTACAGATGAGGAAACTGAGGCAAACAGGTTAAGTGACTTGCCCAGGGTCACACAGCTACTAAGTGTCTAGGGCTGGATTTGAACTTAGGTCTGCCTGACTCCAAACCCAGTGCTCTATCCATTGAGCCTCGTCTTATTGGATTGTTAACTCAGGAGGACAAGAAACAGGTCAAACTGTTGGTTCGTGGTGTCATGATCCACTGAATCCCAGGTCTTTTTCACAGTTCTCCCCAGTGAGCTGCCCTCAGGGAGCACCAGCCTGCCCAGAATCATTCCCGGGGCTGGGGCCAAACGGCTCCTGGAACCTCCTCTCCTTTCTGTCCCAATGCACTCTGCTCTCTGGGTTCTGCAGGGGCTGCAGACATTCTGAAGTGATACCTGCTTGTCCTTGTGAGCTGGTGGGGAGAGAGAGCATGGGCCCCAAGAGAGGGCTGCCCTTGACAATTAAGTCATCAAACCACAGGATTAACATAATCAGCATACTAATCAGCCATCATTTGATAGGATAATAAATGCTTCGGCTTGCAATTTCTTCATCATTGCAGGCTATCAGGCTGCTGGGTTTAAATGTGCATCCTCAGCTTGCGCCTTCTTCCCAATGACTTTTCACTCACCATCAGTTCTTCCATGAGTCTCCCCCTACACACACACACACACACACACACACACACACACACACACAGAGACACACACACCACACACACACACACACACACACAGACACAGACACACACACACCACACACAGACACACACCACACACACAGACACACACACCACACACACAGACACACAGACATACACCTTCTCTAAGTCTGTTCAGGAGATGTTTCACCTTTCTCTGTGGAGACCTTCAGAACAAACATATTTAACTGAGTACCTGCTTACCCCAGGAGAGCGTGGTTCCCCTTCTCCCTTCTCTCTTGTTTGTATGTGAATCTCCTCTGCACCCCTCCCATCTCCCTGTTACAGAGCAGGCTCCTCCTGCTCAGATGCCCTCAGCTAGGATCCCTCCCTGCTGCCCCTTCCCAGTTGGCATCACCTCCGTTCACCCTATCCATTCTGCAGAGACATGTTCAAAGTTCTTTCACCCCTAAGTGTTCATTACCCAGGCTCTCAGAGATGGAAGAGTCACCAATCATCAGTCCAGCTGAAATTCCAGTAAGAATCTCTTTTAACAATACATTAAGGGACAGCTAGGTGGCGCAGTGAATAGAGCACCAGCCCTGGAGTCATCCAGGGAAGAGTAACCTCTCCCCTCTACAGGCACGCCATCCATTCCTTCTACAGAGGCTCCAAGAGTTAGTGTCTTTCTTTCTCTTTTGCCTGGGTTTTTACTCTGTACTTTGCTGTGCAATCTCTCTCTCTCTGCTCCCTCTCCATCTCCCTTTCCCTATCCCTCTCTCCCCATCGCCCTTCATACTATCCCCCAGCTTAGGAGCCAAATCAGGACAGTTTTATACCTTTTCAACATGGCAGCCCTTTCGTATATGAATGAAATCAGGATGTTCTCACTGGGAATTCTCTTCACCTCATGCACATAGCACTTATTCCTGTGAGTGAGCAGGACAGAGGAGATGAGGAAGGTGAACAGGAGAGGACAGCAGCCATGGCCTACCACACTCAGCTCATTTCTCTGATCATCTGGTTGATCCTGATCCTGCTTCTTCTGGTCACATTTCAGCCGTGGCAGTCTGTACTTGGAGATCGAATTCAATTCCAGTCCCTTCTCAGACACTCAGGTTCTTGGAGCTTGTGTGGCTGAGAACCTTCAGCGTCTCCAAGCCAAAATTTCTTAATTTGTACCGACATTCAGCATGACCTTTGAGCTCTTTCCAGATCTGCATCTGTGATCCTTAGAGGAGAGATGGAAGAACCACTCAGCATTGAATTTGCTATTTTTTTTTCTTCCTGGCTAAGAATGATTTTCAGATTAGAAAAGAGTGAAGAGCTGGGGCTGGTAGGGCATCCACACCCAAGTTAAATAGGGAGCTGCAAAGGAGGAGCCAAGGTGCCCTTGAAGAGTTTAAGGAACCAGGAAGAGACGAACAATAAGTGCTCCATCAGCAAACATTAAGTACCAACTGTGTGTGAGGCCCCATGCCTCACACAGAAAGAGACAGAGACAGAGACAGACAGAAACAGAGAGACAGAGAAAGACAGAGCAAGAGGGGAAGGAAGGAAGGAAAGAAGGAAGGAATAGAACCTGTGAAATACAGCCAGAGCCCAATCTCCATGCAAAATTCTAGAATGTATCACTAAATGAATGAGTGGATGCATAGGAAAAAGAAGTGGCATTTCTGAAGAGCCAGCTTGTGTTTCCTAACTGCGGGTTATGCCAAACTACCCCCACTTCCTTTTGAATGGGGGGGTTGTAACAACATGTTATGCAGATTTCGGCCCAACCTTTGGCTAAGCTACGGGTTGACAGCACCAGGTGAATGACCAAAGAGTGGTCCCTAAGGGTCTTCCATCCCTTGGAAGAAGGTCTCCACTGGGGAGCCCGAGGCATTTGTGCTTGGCGCTGTAAGCTTAAGGTTTTTTTTTTTTTTTTTAATTAGTAACTCAGATAGAGATGCAGCGAATGCCCTAAAGAGATCTGAGCTCAGGGGATCCTCATTCCAACCTTGGTGATTTTTTTCTGAATCTGACATTTGATGGCTTTCAGTCATTTCTTTCCCATCTCTGTGCTTTTTTCTTACTCTGGTCATTGAACATGGTCTAAGAGTCCATCACATGTGAAGCTTAGAAAGGGCCCTGTTGATCCTACCTGTAGGCCTGGAATCATCATACTCTTTTATTCACTCCTGTCTTAGAAGGGGAAAGAAGAGACATCCTGGATGTGACAGGGCTTTCTCCAACATCAGGGTTTCTGTATTGCCCTCACTGTGTGCCCAGGGTCCTAGATGTCTGGCTCCCATGTATTCTTTGCCAATTCTGAGTCATAAGTCAATGGGAATTTAGAGACCCTCATTGCACAGAGAAGAGAACTGAGGTGTCATGAAAGCTGGCTACTGTGCTGCATCACTGAGGGGCAGGTAAAGGTGTGTTTGACACCTAAATGCACAGCAGGGGCCTTCCAGATGCCGGGTTTACATCCCACTCACCCCCACCCATTTGCTAGGACAGTTTTTGGGCAACACAAATCAATGAATGAAGAGATGAATGACAAGGGTAGGAAGTGAACTTGGGATGTCACTAATAGAGTGAACTTCTCAATGAGGGCACTTCCTCTTCTGCTCAGATTGCCACCCACTCAGCACCTGCAGGTCTGACCCATCTCACTGATGGGTCAGGCTTTCTCCAGGGTCACAGAACAGGTATGCATCAAAGGCAGAACTTGAACTAAATCTTCCTGGCTCTGAGGCCAGCTCCTTGTTCACAAAGACAAGGAATCATAAATCACAAAGGGAGAAAAGAAGGTGATTTCTCTGGATTATGGAGGATCTTTGCTGCAGGCCCTCAGCCCCATTCTGCACCTGTGGCCTTCTCGGGCCAGACGGCAGCAAACATCAGCCAAGAAAGATCCAGGCTCATCAGTCAGGAGAGCTCTGAGAGCAGAGAGCTGATCATGGAGAAATAAGGACGTGGGGAATGTACCCAGGACCAAGCCCACCGTGAGGCTTCTGATGGCCTCCGCAGCACTGCACGAGCCCGGGACAGCCTGTGGCTTATATTCATCACCATCATCATTAGCAAGATGCTTCATTATGCAGCTGGCTTGAAAAATGGAGCCAAGCAAGTCTGTCACTTTCCCCTGGCACACACGCAGGCGTGCACACACACACACACACACACACACACACATGCACACACAAGCTCATACACAAATAACACCATTTCACATGCACACACAAGACATACATGTGCAAACAGACACATGCAGACAAACATGTGCAAACAGACAAGCGCAAACATATTCATATCCAATTGCACAAGCCTGTGTACACACTCTCATTTGCAGATGCACACTCACTTGCATGGAAGCATACATTTACCCAGGCACGTGCATACACACAGACCCACTCACCCACACACCTGCGGACGGACGGCCTCTGATCGATTTGGAGACGTCATTCTCCAGGCTCTGAGGCTCCGTAATCAGTCCAGTTTCATTAACATTTTCATTAATGATCAGTCTAAAAGCTAAACAGAAAGTTAATTAAATTTTCAAATGATAAATAGAGAGGTGGGCAAACAATGAGAAGGAGACAGAACGAGAAGGGCCTCACGCAGATGGGGAAGATGCCCCGGCTGGGAGAATGTGGAACTCATCGAGGAGCAGCCTGGCAGCATCATGGTGGCAAGAAGAGCTAGAATGCGAGCAATGCTAAATCCAGCCTCTGATCTTGGAGAGATGCGAGCAGAGATTCTCAAAAGGAGACTGACAGTTCAAGAGCACAAACAGCCATTCCGCACCTCCTGTGCACAAGGCTCTGGATGAGGGGCTCAAAAGCTGAGGATGAGACCAGATCCCCATGCTGCTCTCAAAGGAGCCCCAAGCAGAGGGCACCACATGCCCAGACAGACATGACACAATGCGCTCAAGGCAGGAAGAGAGGGTTAGACATGGTTTCCCGCTTGGAATCTCCACTCAGAAATCCCAGAGAACTCTCAAAATCTGCATCTCTAAAACTGACCTTTGAAAGCCTGGCTCCTCCTGGTCCCATTCTTGTTGGGATAGCCATCATCCTGATAGCCAACCACTCCAGCCCAGGGGAAGGCAGCCTAATGCCCCCCAGGCCTCCAAAGCAGTTCTCAGGGCTTTGATCACCATGACTTCATTTATGTACGTGCCCCTCTTGCCATCCAGCAGCAATTCTAGGTCAGGTCTTCATTACTTTACAACTGGTCAATTGAGAGAATTCCTCACTAACTCTCATGATGCCCCACCTCATATCCAATATGGTGCCAAGGCCCAGTGATCCAATTTCTCTAACATCTCCCCTTCTCTCCTCTGGCACTACCCCTACCCTGGGGAAGACCCTCAACCTCTCACACCTGGACCATGGCAGTAGGTTCTGGAATGGGGAGGGCCTGTCTGAATCAGATCTGTCCCCATGCCAATCCATCCTCTATCCATTCAGCTCAGCCACTGAAGTGTTTTCCTAATGTGCAGATCGGACCATGTCACCCCCTGCTCAATAAACTCCCTATTGTCTCCGGGAGCAAAATACAAAATGTTTGCTTTGGCATTCAAAGCCCTTAATAGCCTGCTCCCTCCTCACTTTCCAATCTTCTTGCACCTTACTCCCCAACATTTACCCTTTGATTCCATGCCACTGGCCTCCTGGCTGTCCCATGAACAACACCCTCCGTGTCTCGACTCCAAGCATTTCCTCCGATTGCCTCCCATCCCTGGAATGCTCCTCCCCCTTCTCTCCAACTCCTGACGCCCCAACTTCCTTTAAATCCCAGCTCGACTCCCACCTCCTCTGGGAAGCCGTCCCCAGCCCCTTCAGCCCAGAGCCTTCCTGCCTACTCTGCGGGTAGGTTATTTGTACATATCTGTTTGCTTGTTGTTTTGCCATTAGAGAGTAAGCTCCTCGAGGGAAGGAGGTCATTTTTTATATCCCCAGTGCTTAGCACTATGCTTGGCACATACTAGGACTTTAAATTGGTTGACTGACTGCTGCTTCCCTTAATCTCAGGGCTCTCCTCATTCCAATCCATCTTCCACTTGGCTGCTAAAGTGTGGGGCTGACAGTGTCCTTCTCGTCATGGGAAAACAAGCAAACACAAACAGCTCACTGTCCTATTCAGGAAAAGGTCAGGAAGCGGCTTTATCAGTATTACAAGCCATAGCAGGCCAGAGCTGGGCGATTGACAGCATTCTCTCCAGCTGCCAAATAGGCCTGTGATTACATGCAATTGAGAGAGAGAGAGAGAGAGAAAGAGAGACAGAGAGAGACAGAGAGAGAGACAGAGAGACAGAGAGAAAGAGAAAGAGAGACAGAGACAGAGACAGAGAGACAGAGACAGAGAGACAGAGAGCCAGAGCCAGAGAGAGAGAGAGAGAGAGAGAGAGAGAGAGAGAGAGAGTGAGAGAGAGAGAGGAGAAAGGAAGATAGACAGAGAGGCAGAGACAGAGAGAGACAAAGAGAGACAGAGACAGAGAGATTGATTCTAGGCATGGAGAATAGCCAGTAAAAATGCAAGGAGATTGAATTTCTTGTGTGGAGAACACAGTGGATGATAGAATAAGGTGTGAGAAAAGTGGAAGAGTGGGAAGGAGCCAGGCTGTGAAAGACTTTGAATGCCAGAGGATTTTCCATTTTGTCCTGGAAGTGATGAGAGAGCCAAGGGATTTATTAAATAGGAGTGTGACATGGTCAGACCTTAGCTAAAGGACATTTATTTTGGCAAGTCAATGGATGATGGACTTGGGTGGGGAGTGACAAGGTAGGGAGACCAACCAAGATGTATTGCAATAGTCCACATATGAGGTGATAGAGCCCTACAGGATGGTGGGCACAATGTCAGAGAAGAGAAGAGGGGACATGGAAGAGATGTTAGAAAGGGAGGGGGGTAAGAGAGAGGAGGTAAGAATGGCACCTTCACTTGAAGCCTTGGCCACTAGGAGGCTGTTGGTGCCCTCAATAGGAACAGGGGAGTTAGGAAGAGGGGAAGGTTTAGGGGTGAAGGATGAGATCAGTTTGGACATGTTGAGTTTCAGATTTCTGTGAGACACTCAGTTGCATAATCAATAGGCCAATATGCAAGTCTGAAGGTCAAGAGAGATGTTAGGGTCAGAGAAGAAAATCTAGGCACCTTCAGCATAGAGATGATCATGGAAACTGTGGGAGCTGATGAGATCACAAAGCAAAATTGTATGGAGGAGGAAGAAAAGAAGGACCAAGACATCACTCTGGGGGACCCCCACAGTTGGGATGACCTTGAGGAAGATCCAGCAAAGGAGACTGAGACTGAGTAGTCACTTAAGTAGGAGGAAAACCAGGAGGGCAGTGTCATGAAAGCCCAGAGAAAAGTTGGAGTCAGATTTGGAAGTGATTTTGGGATCAAGGAGAAGAGCAGGTTCAGTGGTGTCAGAGGGTGCAGAGAGACCTACAAGGAGGAGGATGAAGGAAAGGTCATTCAGGTTGATCAAGAGATCCTTGGCAACTTTACAGAAAGAAGTTTCAGTTGAATGATGATGATGGAAGGCAAACTATGGAGAATTAATAGGAGAGGAGAGAAAAGGAGGTAGAGGCACCTATTGTAGACAACCTTCTTAAATATTTAGTCACAAAAATAAGAGAAATGGGCCCATAGATAGTAGGAGTGGATGGTACAAGTGAGGGCTTTCTTTTAAGAATTGAGGACATGTGCGTGTTTGTAGGCAGTAGAAAAGCAGGTAACAGTGAATGAAAGAATGAAAATAAGTGAGGGAGTGAGGGTAATGGAGGAAATAATCTGTCAGAAGAGGTGGGATGGAATGATATCCTATTCACAGGTGGAGGAGTTTGTGCTGGCAAGGAGAAGGACCACGTCTTCATGTGAGACAGGGCGAAGAAGGAGTAGTAGCAGAAATCATTGGAGTGATGAAGAAGAGGGGAGAAGGGAGAGCTCTCCATGAACAGCCTCATATTTTTTCCATTGAAATATGAAGCAAAATTAAATACATTGGGAAGGAGAGTTATGGCAGTTTTGGAGGAGGGGGGATGAAAAAATTTGGAAGAACCATTGTAGAAAGTGGGATAGTGAGTCAGTTAAGAACACATTTCAATCACCTTGCCATAATGAGGGCCGAGCTGTGGTTACATAACATACATTGGTAGGTGGATCCAGTTGGCAGTTTCATGGTGCTAAGTCAGAAGATGATAGGAATAGTCCAAGGCTGACTTGGCAGGTCAAGATTGGTTATTGGAAAAGGGACAAAGGGACTTGATAGAAGAGAATAGTATTGGATTTCACATTTTACCAAGGAGGGGGAAGATGAGGAGGGGGGGACAGATTTCAATCAGTTCAAAGGTGACGGCCAGGGAAGGAACTGAAGGCTTGAAGACTGGAGATGATGGTGAGGATGAAAGCAGGGTTTGGGGGTGCAACAAAGAGGGGGAGGGGGAGTAAAAGCCGATTTTCCTAAGGCAAGGGAATTTTAGAGTTCAGGAAGTGATCCATTGGTGGATGAGGGCATAGTCAGAGGTATGACCATCTCTGTTGGTGACTGAAGGTGGAGGAAGAAGTCATAGGCAATGAGCAGATTGAGTACCAGGGAGGCTCTGGGTGTTTGAAGGGGGATGTGTGTGCTAAATGGCCTTAGTATGAAGGCAAGAGTTGAGTAAGAGAAAGATTGGGAACCAGGCACCAAACTCATTGAAAGGAATGAGAGTATCCCGGGGGTTGGTAGATGACAGTGACAAGAACTTTAATTAAGTGGAAGATGGGCTTTGAGTGAGGGCAGAAATGCTACTGACTGATGGAGTTGAGAGGACATGGCAGCGAAAGGGGGTCAAGGACTATTCTGACTTCCTGACTTGGTGAGGAGGGAAGGGAGCAGTATGAGAAAAAGGATGCCTAGTCCTGGCAGTGCTGGGAAAGGGGAAGGAAACGAGAATGTGTCTAGCACCTACTACATGCTAGGCACTGTGCTAAACAATTTACAAAATATTGTCTCATTTGATCCCCACAAAAATGCCCGGAAGTAGGTGCTGTCATGGTGAGGAAACTGAGACCAACAGAGATTAAAGCGACTTGCTCAGGGTCACAAAGCTAGTAAATGTCTGAGGTATGATTTGAACTCAGTTCTTCCTGACTCCAGGCCCCACACTCTGAGTCTATTCAATGTGCTCCCACTTGCTTCTGCCTCTTGTTGGTGACTGCATAACTACACATAGAAGCTAGGTGGCGCTGCAGTGGATGGAGTGCCAGGCCCAGAGTCAGGAAGACTCACCTTCCTGAGTTCAAATGTGGCCTCAGACCCTTAGTAGCTGTATAACTCTGGGCAAGTCACTTAGCTCTGTTTGCCTCAGTTTCCTCACCTGTAAAATGAGATAGAAAATGAAATGACAAGCCACTCTAGTATCTTTGCCAAGAAAACCTCAAATGGGGTCAGAAAAAGTCAAGCATGACTGAAAAATGATTGAACAACAACAATGAGTAGACAATCAACCTTGTGTCAGCCAGTGAGATTGTGATGCTCCAGACTGTGGTCCACATTATAGCAGACAAGAACAGGCAAAGGTATGGGAAGGAAGGAGGAAGGAAGGAAGGAAGGAAGGAAGGAAGGAAGGAAGGAAGGAAAGAAAGAAGGAAGGAAAGAGGGAAGGAGGGAGGGAAAGAAGGAGAGAGGGAAGGAAGGAAGGAAGGGAAGGGGGAGAAAGGAAGGAAGGAAGGAGGGAGGAAAGAAGGAAGAAAGGAAGGAAAGAAGGAAGGAAGGAAGGGAAGGAAAGAAGGAAGGAGGGAGGGAGGGAGAGAGGGAAGGAAGGAAGGAAGGGAAGGAGGGAGGAAGGAAGGAGGGAGGAAGGAAGGAAGGAAAGAAGGAAGGAAGGAAGGAAGGGAGCGAGGGAGGGATTGAGGGAGGGAGGAGGAAAATAAGCATTTATTAAGCCCCCATTATGTGCCTTTGTGCTGTGTGCTTCACAAATAGTAAGTCATTTGGCCTTTACAACAGCCCTGGAAGTTGGGTTCTACTATGATCCTCACTTTACAACTGAGTAAGTTGAGGCAGGCAGAGGTTACATGACTTAAGGAGCCTGGTCAGGAGGTGGGGTTGCTTCCTCTGTCCTGGAGAAGGCCTGGGGCAGGGACAGAGCTTGAAGAGTTTCACATGGGGGTCTTGTGGCCCAGAGCTAAGTACGGCAGCTGAGAGTCTCATTGTGAAGTCCCCCGCCTGGAGCCTGATAATACAGTCTTGGGATAGGCCTAAAGGCATTAAAATATAGGGATCATTATTGTTGCTGTCCAGTCAAGTCCAATGCTTCTTCATCCCATCTGGGATTTTCTTGGCCAAGATACTCGAGTAGTTTGCCATTTCCTTTTCCCAATCATTTTACAGATTGGAAAACTGAGGCAAACAGGGCTCAGTGAATTGTCCAGGGTTATATAGCTGGTAAGTATCTGTTGTTACTGCCATGGAGTCAGGAAAGTTGCAAGACGCCCTCTGCCGGTGCCTCCACATTTTCACCCTCTGTGCTTTCCCATTGCTTCTAGGTCCACATAAAGACTCCTGTGTTGGCTCTTCTTGAGCTTCCCACTTCTTGATGCCCCATCTCTCACCTCTGGACTTTTGCCTTCTGTGACCTTGGATTCTCTAGAGAGCATCTAGAATCAGATTCTCCCATTCCACATGGTGCACTTGTGTCCAAAGTCATATCAGATGCCAGACTAGACCTTTTTCCTCTGGTTCCACCCACATTTTTTGAGTAGTTTTCTGGAAACTTGGTACGTGAGCATCATTGCTGATCACATTCTGTTCCCCAAGAGTAATGAGAGACAGGAACTGTGATCTGCAGGAGCCCATAGGTGTGAAATGAAAGTTGCCTTGGAGACACTTGCTTCTCCCACGCCCTGGAGGGTGAACAAAGGTGAACAGGAACAGCTCAAGGGAAAACTAAAGAGTTGGGAGAAAAGCCTTCATTCCCTAGGCAGCTCAGTGTCTGCTTGGGTGGAGGCTGGTACGCTAGAGAACGGGGACCCAAGTGGATTGTCCTTAAATTGTCGCAGACTGGGGCTGGGTGGCTGAGGAAGGTGGATGGGAGAGGATGGCTAGGCGTGGTCAGGTAAGAGAACTGCCACTTCCTTGGGGAAGGTACAGGCCCCGCCAGGAACTAGGGAGATGGGAAGATGCCTGAACAGCCTCTGCCCGTTGTCAGAGTTTACTCCCTGGCGCAAGGCTCCACAAGATGGGAGCAGGGGTTGTGAATAGATTTCAAGCTATTGGTGATCTTTGGATGGAGGAGAATAACGTTCTTAATTTGACTAATTTCTAACTGGAACTTAGCATTTCCTTCAATCATTGAAGAAAAAAATAATTTTCTGAAAAGAGCTTCACCAGATGGCCTGCCCAAGGGGACCTTGGCCCAATGAAAGTGAAAAACCCCTACTTCTAGAGAAAAGAACACAGACACAGACACAGACACACACACACACACACGCGCGCACACACACACACACACACACACACACACACACACACACACACACACTGCAAGGAGATCCCCTGGTGAAATCTGAACTGGGGGGCAGCAGGACAGTGACCCAAGCCCCACCCAACAAAGCTGGCTTCTTCCCTATTGCATGGGCCGTGCCTCAGCAGCCCTTCTCCCTGGTCATTGCCTTTGCAGCCTTTCTGGAGTGGCTGGCTCAGGGAAACTTTCCCCAGACCCCCTAGCACTGACAGTGTTGACCTTTCCTCCCATGGCCCTCACACATCACTGGACCCTCCTCCCTCAGTGCATTTTTGCCTCGACTTCTTTGGCCTCTGGGATCCTGGCAGATGGTGGGCTTTGTGAGGGCCAAGGTAAGCTTGTACCCTTACCCCTCCCCTACCCCCCCCCCACCTTGTAACATCTCCTTTGGCAAGCTCTGGGCCCTGCACAGAACAGACATTTGATGTACGCAGAAACAGAACATCATATTACAGAATGTGGACCCTGACTGAGCCTGTTACAGCTTCATCCTCCTGATGGTGTCGTCTGGGTCAGCGGCTATCCTACCAGCCCCTTTGAGAGCTCATCCATGGGTGCTCTCAGTGTCCAGCTCAAATACCTCCAGTTTGTCCCCAGGGGCGCTGCAAGAAACTTTAGTCAATTCGACAGCAGGGGGCAGCTGAGAAGCCATCGGCTGGGCAGGATTCTAGGCTGGGGGTATGGGACTCAGGCAGGCCTTTAAAGAAGGGGAATCTAAGAACCACTGAGGAGGCCCTGGGGCCTATCCAGAGCCAGGGCCTTCACTTGACTGTAACTTAGCAGCTGGGGCCCTGAGCTCTGCTGCAGGGATGGAGGGATAAGGAGATTCTCCACAGAAATCTGGATGAGGATGTTCAAACTACTGCAAAATCTGCTATGATGCTGGGCAGTTTCTGAGCACAGGTAAGGAAGGGGAAGAAACTGGGAACATATGGGGAAAATATATTGGAAAATAAGGAGCAAAAGGAGGGAACAAGAGAGGCCAGAGACCTGTAGGTGTTGGCTTTGGGAAAGTTCTGGCAGCTGAATCAATGGACTGCTGTAGGTAGAGACTGAGGCAGGCAGATTCCCCCGCCCCAGGGGCTACTGCAGTGGTCAGACTGGGAGAGTCTGCAGCAGGGTGGGAGCTGTGTCAGAGGAGAGGAGGGGCACATCTGGGAGATATTAGAAGGGGGACGTCCGCAGCACTTGAAGGTGGATTGGCCTCTCCATTGGAAGGATTTTGGTGAAGAGGTGGAGGAGAAAGCAGAGGAGGGAAGCTACCATTTATATCAAGCTTTAAGATCTGTGAAGTTCTTTAAAAAATATTCCTATTTAATCCTCACAACAACTTTGGGAGGTAGGTGGACTTATTCCCATATTACAGATGACAAAACTGAGTCAGACAGAGATTAAGTGACAGGCCTGGGGTCACACAGTTCACAAACAGCCTGGATTTGAACTTGGCTCTTCCTGACTCCAGATCCTTTACCCCTGAGATGCCTACAGAACGCTCACAGTGTTGTGGCTGTACTAGGCATTTCTCACCATGCCTGGCACATGGTACTGGCCCATTGTTTAGTCACATCTGACTCTTTGTGACCCTAGGGACCACACTGAGTGTCCCAGGGTTTTCTTGGCAAAGACACCAGGCTGCTTCAGCATTTCCTTCTGCAACAGATAAAGGCAAACAGAGATTAAGTCGCTTATCCAGGTCACACACCTTCGAAGTGCCCAGAACATAGTAGGTGCTTAAAAAATATTCTTCAACTGACAGGTAGAAACCAGCAGACTTTGGTAAGCAGAATCCCCGGGAGTCCACATTCCCACCACAGCACCTTGATGAAAACAGGAAGATGACAACAACAAGACCCAAGGCACTTATTATGTGCTGGCCACTTAAGCGACGATTCTGAAGAGACAGACTCAAAAGGGCTCCCTTCCAAAAGGGGCCTCCCATACACAAGCCCAAATTCTTTTTTTTTCAGTTGTAACATTTTTTAAAACTTTTGTTTATTTTTAGTTTACATCATTCATTTCCATGAGATTTTGAGTTACAAATTTTCTCCCTGTCTTTCCCCTACCCACCACCCCAAAACAGCGATCCCGTGTTTACCCCATCCCCCAACCTGCTCTCTCCTACGTCCTCCCCCGTCACTGCTCTGACTGTCTGGTTGGGCAGGATGGATCTCCCTACGCAGCGCCCGTGTGTCTTGTTTCCCAGCTGCATGTAAGTAATAATAATCATAATAATAATATATACATATATATTTTTAACATTTGATTTTAGAACTTTAGATTCTAGATTCTTTCCCTTCCTCCCTGGTCACCCACCCCCACTGGAAGGACAAGCAGTTGAGTACAGGCCGTATATGTGTAATAACAAAGAACATCTCCACAGTGGACGTATTGTGAAAGACTGACTATATTTCCCTCCTTCCTATCCTGCCTCCCCCACTTGTTCTATTCTCTGCTTTGTCCCTGTCCCTTCACAAAAGTGTGTGCTTCTAACAACCCTCCCCCCAACCTGCCCACCCCTCCATCATCCCCTCTCTCATCCCCTTCCCCCCTACTATCCTGTAGGCCAAGATACCCAAATTGAGAGTGTATGTCATTCCCTCCCTACGCCAAATTCAATGAGAGTAAGGTTGACCCATTCC
>CM053581.1:1297927-1340897 GCA_028627135.1 Pseudochirops cupreus | reverse complement strand
CTTTTCCCATCTGGCAAAGTTGACTTTTTAAGGCATTCTTCTCCTCATTGGCTTTTTGGGCCTCTTTTGCCATTTGAGTTAATCTATTTTTTAAGGTGTTAATTTCTTCAGTCACGTTGTTGAGTCTCTTTTCATGATTTTCTTGCATCATTCTTATTTCTCTTCCCAATTTTTCCTCCACTTTTCTCATTTGGTTTTCAAAATGTTTATTAAGCTGGTCTCTAGCTTTTAGGCAATCTTCATGTTTCTTGGAAGCTTTTGGTGCAGGAGTTCTGACTGTGTTGTCTTCCTCCCATTCCCTGTTTTGATCCTTCTTTTCCCCAAAGAAGGAATCTAGAGTTTGGTTGCTGTTCTTACTTTGCTTTTTTTGCCTGCTCATGGTTGGCCAGTCACTGATTTTTTAGCTCTGTAGAACTCTGCTTTCAGAGGGGAAAGCTCTGTCCCAAATTGCTGGGGTTTTCCCAGCTGCTGGTGCTTTTAGGAGGCTGCTGCAGCCCCCACCAGCTCTGGCTCACTGAAAACGCACCCCAGGACCACCACCCAAAACCACGATCCAGATCCAGGCCGTTCAATGCAAGAGCACTTGGCCTCTGAGGGATCACTTGGCCCCCCTGCAGTCTGCAGGTCAGGAGCTCTGAAGCAGTAATGTGGAGGTGGCTGCAGGGCCTCCACTTCTGCTGCTTCCTTACCCTGGAGGCAGTTTGGCCGGACCCACTCTTCTCCCCCAATTTTAGCTGAGTTATACTGACCTTTCATTTAGTCCTTTTTCCTTATGGCTTGATAATTCTGAATACTGCCACAGCTGCCACAGATCCACTCTGTGGCTCCAGCTGTGGCTCAGCTCGTCAGGCCACCCCCAGGGCCAAGCCACCATTTCAGGCTGGGCTGGTTTCGGCTCCCAGTGCTGAGATGGTCCCTCCTAGCTGAGCTGCCTTCAGTGGAAAGTATATTTGTGTGCGTTTTAGAGCCCTAGAATTTGTTTAGAGTCATATTTTATGGGTATTTTAAGGTGACTATGTGGGAGCTGCCAAACCTTGCTGCTCCTACGCCACCATCTTGGCTCTGCCCCGCTTAAAACTAAAGTTCTTAAGCTAACCTTTGCTGAGTGAACATGGAAGCTGGTGCAGCTGGCCTGTGTAGAGAAAGGGAGGCTTAGAATGACCACTGTGAAGATTGTGATAGAGTCAGTCAGGGCAGAATCAAGGCACAGCTGTGTAGCAGTAAGGGAAGAGCTGAGATGAGAAAACATCTATGAGCCATTGACCAACCTGGTGTGGCTGTGTGACATCCTTGAAAAGCATGCAGTTGCTCTTGTGGATGGGCAGAGACAGTGGGTGGGTGGGTGGAAACCAAGGACTAGAGTTTAACAAGACCCAGCAGAGACAAAACAAGGGCCAAGGGATTCAAGAGCAGAGACCAATTTATGGCTAAACAGGTTTACTGTGGGCTCAAGATTGTGAATGGAGGAAGAGCAGAGCAAGGAAGGTAGATACAGAGAAGAGAGAAGGCTGCAATGACTGGAGGTTGCATTGAATATAGTGAATAACCTTTGTGAGAAGGAAGCAAAGGAGGGAGAATGTGTATGAATGACAATGAGATCAAGGGTGTGCCCAACCCTAGGTGTGGCTGGGGGCAGGGTAGATGCAGATGTTGGGAGGTGAAGAAATTGGGTAACTGGTGTTGGGGTGAGATCCAAAGTTTGAGGATTCATCAATGTATAGGAGCAATGGTTCACCCGGGGAGAAAGACTGAATCAAGTACTGATGTCCTTGAGACATTGGGAGAATGATCTCAGGATCAGCAAGTAATAGTAACCTGTGTCTGGATAGAGTGATAACTCCAACAGAGGGAGCACAAAACTAGGAAAGGCTGCTGAGGGATGGTGACAGAGGGAGAATCTTGGCAGTGGCCACAAGGAACTCCACAGAGAACAGAGTCCTCCTCCTGCTCCTCCTCCTCCTCCTCCTCTTCCTCCTTCTCCTTGCTCTCCTCCTCATCTTCCTTTTCTTCCTCCTCCATCTCCTTCTTATCCTCTTCCTCCTTCCTCCTCCTTCTCCTCCTCCTCTTTTTCCTTCTCCCCCTCCTCCCCCTCCTCCTTGTGTAAGTGTAGGATACTGAGAATAAGAAAATATGAAACTAGTTTGGGGGCTTGTGACCCCGATATCTTTGGAGCATGGCCAGATTTCCATAAGTATAGAAAAGTGGAAGAAGCACAAAAGAAAGACACTCGTTGTAGAGGCTACAGTGGAGGCAGGGGACAGCACCTCAGAGGCTGGGCAAAGACAGCATTGAGGTAGGTGGGAAGAGGGTTCAGGAGATCAAAGTCCACCAATCTCTTACACACACAGGGCCAAGACAGGTCAAGCAGCTTCTTCACAGTCAGAAGGAGTCAGGAGTGGTAGGAGGGAGGTGGGGTTTTCACCAAGGCAGCCTTTGATTTTGAATCACAGGAATTCTGGAAGGTGGAGAAGTTTGCTCCCATAAGATGACTGATTTTCTCACCCTTCAAGACCCCCTTCCCTTCTCTTCCCAAAGTACTGTGAAGCCCACTGGCATTTTGGCTGGCTTGTGCTCATTCTCAAGAGGACAGGCAAAATCAAAGGAAGATTGTTGGACAGAGGTGAACCACATCA
The DNA here is from genome assembly GCA_028627135.1 of Pseudochirops cupreus. NCBI lineage: Eukaryota > Metazoa > Chordata > Mammalia > Diprotodontia > Pseudocheiridae > Pseudochirops > Pseudochirops cupreus. Next base: position 1,338,264 of record CM053581.1, on the reverse strand, counting down.
ACAGCTGAGCTTCAGCAATGGGAATAATCGAATCAAGGATCAGTCAGAAAGGAAATTGGAAACAGCCTTGTTAGTGTAATGTCCTCACCAGGTCAGTAAAAGGTTCATAGAACAGAGGGATGCTTGGATGGTCCACCACTCCCTACTCCTTCCAAGATGAGGAACCTTAGGAAATCCAACTAAGCCACTGGCTAAGGGGCAAGTAAGTATACAACAGGTTTACAAGTAAGAGAAGGAAGACCTGGTCATTCCATCTGTCTGCCTGCTGGTCATGGTGCTGTCCACAACCTCAGCCATCTTGGCCTAAAGTGGGGGTAGCGTGGTGCTGAACAGGAAACGAAGGGGCTGTATGGAGGTCAGGCACACGTGCCTATCATACATTGAATCCCTTTGCAATTCCCCTAGGAGTTCCATGATTAAGTAGCACAGGGCACTCTGAGGGCAGAGCTAGTGACCCGGTTGGGGAGGAGCCTGAAAGAGCACAGAAAGCTTGTTTCTGGGTTGTGGACTTTGAGTCAGGAATCAAATGCAACAAGCATCCAGCAATCTAGACAAATCCTGTTTGGAATCTCTTTGTAATGTGATAAACCCTTCTGGGAACAAGATAATGACCCCCTTCAGACTAGCTGCCTGAGGATGCTCTCAGCTCTCTAGGGCTGGCATTCCCTAGCACGCCCAGCCCCATGCCTGTGCATGTGGTCTAAGGTGGCTCCTGTTGGGTGGGCATCTCTTGGAGGCCACTGATCAGCCATTTCCGCTCTTTGGAAAGGCGAACATTGGCAGAGTAGTGACTCAGGTTTTACCCAAAACCTTGTATTCTATTAAGTAAACGAGATGATTTGGGGCTATAAGGCCAGAGCTTTTGTCTATGACACGTTACAGTTTTCTGGGCACCTCCTTTGATCCACACAACACCTCTGGGAGGTAGATGCTGTTATTGCCTTCACACGGAAGTTAAAGGTCTTGCCAAGAGTCACACAACCAGTCAGTATCTGAGATCAGACGCAGTGCACTATCCATGGTGTCACCTATCTGCCTTGAAGGAGGAGGATGGAAGGGCACATAGGGCAGAGGGTGGAAGGATCTTCCCTGGGGTCATACAGTGAGGGGGTGGCCAAGACAGGACTACAGTGTTCCTATGTCATTTGTTCATATGTTTCTTTAGGTGGCTATATGGGAGACTGGACAAAGGACTGAGGACTGACTCACTGTCACTCATGGTCCTGGGCAGGACGTCAGACATCATATGCCCAGCACCTTGAGACAGCTGCCCCCTCACCTCCCCGGCTCCCATGGATGTCCCAGATGGACCAGCTCCCCTGCAGCCCTGAGTGTGCTGTGGCTGGAGCTATCCAACACAGCCCCAGAGGACCTCCACCCTCTTTCCAGAGCTAATTCCCCTGGCTTTCCTTAGCCAGAGGAGAAGCTTTCAGCCCAAGAGGAAAGCATTAATTATTCATAGCTACCAAGGGAAACCGCCCTTAAGGTTTTAATTCCAAGCACAATCCCAGATGCATTATTCATGTAAGTAAACTGTCAAAGCCCCAGGGAGCCCTTCCCACCTCCTTCCCTCCCTAGCTGTATCTAGCCAGCAGGCCAAGAGGAGAGCAGAGCTCCCAGGGGAAGAGACCCTCTGTAGCCAGGCTCCACCTGGGAGCCAGGGAGGTGTTTCAGGGTGGGCAGTTCAGCCTTGAGAGGCTTCAACCTCATTCTCTTGATCCCCAAAGAAGAGTCAGAAGCAGGAAGCCAGGAGTTGACCAGCCTAATTTGGGGCACAGTGGCCATCCAAACTCAACCTGAACCCTGTTAGTGATGAGGTGCTCACTTGCTGAGGTGTCCAGGCAGAGCTAGTTCTAGAAAACTCTTCCTTAGATTGAGGCCTAAGCTTGCTCCCTGGAGCTCCCCGCCCCCCCCCCCCCTTCAACATACCCAGTGTCCTCTCTGGGCTCAGGCAGATCCAACAGAACTAGAGAGCTGCATGGGACCATCCAGGCTAACTCCTCCTTCTAGGAGGCAGAAGCTAAGCCTGGAAAAGGGAAGCGATTTCATTGAAATCATAGCTGAATCTGGAAACCTGGTCACCTGTCTCCCAGGCCAGGGCCTGATCCCCTGAGAGGCAATGTGACCCAATGGAAAGGGGACTGGGTTTGGAGTCAGAAGAAGGAGTTTCTACTCCTACCTCTGCATGAACAAGGCTTTGCAAGCCCTGGTGAGCTGCTTGTCCCCTCTTCACCTTGACTTTCTCCTCAAAAGTGAAGGTGGGCCAGATGGACCCTGGGATCCTCCAGCTCCAAACCTAGGAGGCCTCTTGTTCATCTTTCATGTCCAAAAAGACCAAGGACATGATGATGTTGAGGTCAAGGTCCAGTGTTTCCAACTGTAGCTGATAGAACTAATCCAGGGTCAGAAGAATCTACCATAGGTCAGGCACAAATAGGCCATAGGAATATTTGGAGACTATCTGTGCAGCTCACTTTTTTTTTGAGCTGCTTCAATTCTGCTTCACTCATAGAGCGTGCATGGTACCTTCTCTGACAATGGCAAGCCATGTTGGGTGGTCCTGTGTCATTGTCAGCAATTGATTCCAAAGTTCTTCAGAGACCTTGAGAGTGTCCTTGTATGGCTTCTTCTGACCTCCATGCGAGTTCTCCATAAAAACAGTCTTTTAGGCACAAGTACATTTGTCCAGCCCGTTGGAGTTGTGCTCTCTGCAGCAGAGATTGAATGCTTGGCAGTTCAGCTCAAGAAAGGACCTCAGTGTCCTGTGCCTTATCCTGCCAGGTGATCTTCAGAATCTTCTTAAGACAATTCAAACGAAGGCGATTCAGTTTCCTGGCATGATGCTGGTAGACCGTCCACACTTCACAGGCATACAGCAATGAGGTCCGTACTACAGCTCTGTAGAGGCTCTGTAGACCTTCAGTTTGGTAGACAGGCTAATAGCTCTTCTCTCCCACACTTTTCCTTCAGAGCCTCCTAAACAATTATCTAGGTTGAGCTTATCCACAACATTCAAAATTTCTCCATTTGCTATCATCAATGGCTCCATATAATTCTGACTGGTGGAGAATCTGTTTTCTTACTGTTAATTGTCAGGCCAAAAGTAGCACAAGCAGCAGAGAACTGATCCATGCTCTGTTGAATCTCAGCCTCAGAAGCTGCATTGAACAAAAAGTCATACACCAACTCTCCCTTCATTTTACTCTTGTCTAGTAGTCTTTTCAAGTTAGTTTGCCATCAGTGTGGAAGGTGATCTCTATACATTGTGGATAAAGGATGTTCACTGAACTCAGCACCCTCAAGAGCCAGCCTGGATATTTCTAATAGGAGGGGGATGCTTCTAATCTACCAACTGGATGGTCTAGGACACTGCTGCAATAGTTTCTCTCCCAGTGTCTTGAGCCAAACCTTCACTATGCAGGGATCTAAGGTCAAACGGCCAAGATTCAGAGGCTACCGGAGGCAAGAGTGAAGGGCTGTGGGTTATAATAGTGTCCACATGTGAACACACACACACACACACACACACACACACACACACACACACATATTCTGTGTACCAGTCCTGGCTTTGAAGGACATATAAGAGGCCAGTCAAGTCAATCCTAGAACACAGAGTCATCAGGCTCCTGGACCTCTCTAGGTACACAGGCTTGGAGTGGACCCCCTAAGTATTCACCTCTGAAAGGTAATGCTAAATTCATTCAATGCTAAAGTGAATGACTTCCCCCAGATTATCAGGGAGGATAGAGGTGAATTCAAGGACCAATGTGACAAAATTACTTCCTCTACCCCCCACTCCCATCTCCAAGATGAATTCAGATCTAGGTTTATTAATTTGCAATGTATCTTGGGTCCACTCATGTGATTCAAATACTATGGATAATGAATACCTGGAAAATACGAAGCGTAGCATTGGGAGACTGCCGTGGGATGGGGGACAAAGACATCCGTGGCAGTTGGGCCAATACGTTAATCAGTCTGTCAGCAAACATTGTTTTATTAAGCTCCTGCCACAAGCCAGGCCCCGTGTTCGGTGAGTCAGGTCAGGATCAGGGACTAATTCTTCTGATCCGAGTGTCAGTTAGTGATAATGATGATGATTCTTCATCATCATCATCATCATCATGGAATTTACATAACTTTAAGGTTTGCAAAGCATTTTTAAAGTATTTTCTCCATTAAAAATATATTGCTTCATTTTATCCTCAAACAACCCTTGGAGGGTTTTGTTTTGTTTTTTTTACTTTACAGATGAAAAAAAATTCTTCAGAGGTAGACATAGGTGACATCACTTGTCCAGGTTCACACAGGTAGTAAGTGTTTGATGTTGAATTTGAACTCAGGTCTTCCTGACTTCAGGCCTAGTGTTCTATCTACTTACTTTTCCACCTAGACCTGTTGGGAAGTGGACCCAATGAGTAATTTGTAATGGTTCAGAGTTATGATGGCAGTAGGTCTCCAGTGGAGTGCCTTGGGGATCTCTACTTGGTCCTGGGTCTATTTAACATTTAACATTTAATATTTAAACATTTAACATGCCTCTCGATGACTCAAAGACAGACACAGCTGTCATTAGCATTCACTCTGCAGATGACACCAGGTTGGGAAGGATGTACTGGATGACAGAGTCAGGGTCGCAAAGACTTTTGACGGGTGCTGAGAGCCTTGGGATGGATCTGAGAAGATAGAGCTCAGGGGAAACAGAGGCAGCCTTAGACCATAGAGCAAAAAAGATCAGAACCAGCTCTAAAGGAAAAGACAGGAGGAAAGCAGCAGCTCGGGCTGGCTGGCTCTGAGGCGAGATGTCTCCATCTCTCTGTACCATGTCTGTCCGTATCCATATCCATCTCTCTATATAGAGAGATACAGATATCTGCATCTATATATAAATAGATATTCATAGAGAGAGGAAGGAAGGGAGAAAGAGAGAGAGAGGAAGGGAGGGAAGGAGGAAGGAAGGGAGAGAGGGAGGGAGGAAGGGAAGAAGAGAGAGAGAGGCAGGGAGGGAGAGAGGAGAGAAAGGAGGGAGGGAGGAAGATCTGGGGGTTTTAATGGGAACAGGCAAACAAGAAAACTCACGTGATTTTAGGCTGCCTCAGAAGGGGCCGAGCCTCCAGGAATGAGGAGGGAAGGGCCCTTTGCTCTGCTCTGGTCAGACCCCACTTGTTGGACTACGTGCATTTGCATGAGCACATCAGGAAGGACCCTGGTCTGCTGGAGGGAGTACCCAGTGAATGGCAGCCTGGATGGGGATGAGCCTGGAGTCCATGCTGTTGGAGGGTCAGTGGGAGAGAGTGAAGGCCCTGGTGACAGGGGGTGGGGGGGGTGGGGGGAAGGAGGCTGCCATGCGGAAGATGACTATGTGACTTTTGTTTTTAATTATTTCTTTCTGGTTTTTTTTTTTCCTGCAAGATTAACAGGTAGAACTAGGTCCAGAAAAATTATACTCATATGTCTCAAGGCCCAACTCTTGGACAGCCTTCTATGGAAAACTCTTCATGGCCTCCTCCATTGTTAATGATATCTCCCACCTCCTCAAATCATTGTACCTCCACTTACCTATTTATTTACTGTAGGCATTAAATCAAATGTAAGGCTCCTGAGGGCAGGAAACACATTGGATAAGGATTCCTTGGATTGTAGTGATTCAGGGAGAGTTAGGCCAAGATGGATAAGGGGGGAGCATGGGTTCAGCTTTTCTTTTGGTCTTTGTAACTTCAGGGTCCACCACTGGAGCTCCCCCTACTCCAGTATCAGAGTCACACAATTATGCTATTGGAATTTAATCCAAACCTCACCTATCCCTTGCTCCTGACCCAGCTTTGGCCTCTCTCTCTCTCTCTCTCTCTCTCTCTCTCTCTCTCTCTCTCTCTCTCTCTCTCTTCCTGTCTCTTTCCATCTGTCTCTGTCTGTATCTCTCTGTCTCTGTCTCCTCTTCAACCACCGCTCTCTACCCTGGGACTGGGACACGGGCATTAGAGTTACCAGTTGGTTCCCAATACTGGCCCAGGGGACTCTGGACATGTCTTTCAGTCCTGGAGAATCAGTCCCAACCCCATTACCATCCCTGGCTACTAGAATGTAGCCCCCATCACTGCTGCTGAGCTGCCCCCAGCCCAGGATCCACAGACCTCTCTCTCTTTGGGCTGGAAAAAAAAGTCTCCTTGTTGCCTTTTCTTGACTTTCTCCATCAGAATTTGTTATGGTGCATTTTGCAGGAGGTGTGTTGGGTGACCTGGGCAGAAATGCTGCCTCTCCCTCTGCCATCCTGATTTGCCTCCCCAGTGCCACCACTTCCTAAGAAACCCAGGAGAATTCAGGTTGCCTCCCTGAACTTTAGCCTCTTGAAAGTAAAAGGGAGATGATAAACCTTGGCTCCCTTCCTTGGTGGGGTACTGTGGAGAAAACCTTAAAGAATTATTAATAGTGTAAAACTGTCCTATTGTCCACATGGGGAAGAGCTCAGGAAGAGAGCTCTGAGTTAGTAGTCAAAGGACCACAGATGGAGTCTTAGCTCCTCCATTCCTCACTGTGTGACCTTGACCAGGTCTCTTCCCTGGGCAGCTTTTCTCCACTGTAAATCAGACAAGCACAACCACAGGCTTCTAAGTTCCCTCACAGTGTCCTCATGGTAAAGACTGAGGAGATATTCTCTGAGTTGTTCCCTGGCTGTCCCCGGGCTTTGTGGCATTGCAGAGAAGGGAAGACTCCAGGACAGACCCACCTTCCTTCCTAAACAGCCCTAGCCTGGATTTGCAGTTAAGCAGATCTGAGCTCAAATCCAGCCTCACACGCTTAGCATCTGTGTGAGTTACTGAACTGTTGGCAGCCTCAGTTTCCTCATGTGTAAATTGGGAGTAATAATAGCACCTATTTCCTGGGGCTCCTGTGAAGATGGATTGAGATCATGTTTGTGTAGCTCTTGACAAACCATAAAGCACCAGGCAGACATAAACTATTATTAATTAGTAATCATTATTAGCATCAATTTCTGAGCTCCACTCAGTGAGGGGAAAGACTTTGTCATCAGAAGCACTGCTCCCAATGTTGCTGACTCAACTTTCTCAACCGGCAGTCAGGCGGAGATTCGGAAAGCAGTGATCCCCACCAGCTTTGCAGGCAAGCCTTGAAACATGCGGATGTGGTCCAGGCTGAGCTCACTAACAGTCAGGAGAAGATCAGGGAGGCAAGAACCAGGGAAGGAGGGTGTGGATTAAACTTTTTCTTGCTTTCAACAACATTCCACCCTTGCCTTTTCAAATGAGATGCAGGAGAGAGGGCTACACCAAATGGATTGAAAAGACTCTCCTGCAAACAAGAGGTAAAAGACCTTCTCCTTTTTCCTAGCTTAATCAAGCTTAATTTACGCTGGAACAAAAGCCATACCCACAGAGAGAATTTTCTTCTGATACCACAAAGGGAGCCATTGGGAAAAGTCCCTAGGAAGACCTAGTGATCAGAAGAATCTGTCAGGGAGTATGAGCTGAGCAGATCTTATAATGCTCTGCCCCAAATTTAGGGCCTCTTCCTTGACTGGGACTGGCCTACCTTCTCTGTCCATTTTGCCTTTGGAGTTCAGCCCTGGATGACCCTTCCCTATTTCCTAATACAGTGTGGAGCTGTGTGTGTCTCAACATGGAGGAAAACAGGGGCAGGTCTGAGCCCTCCATTAACATTGGACATGAGAAAGAGGAGAAAAGCCATGATAGAGGTAGGGAAGCCAGAAGTACAACAGGAAAGACCTTGGCTCAGGTCCTATCATCCCCCCGCTGACCTTTTCAATGCTGATCGAAGCTCATGCCAGCCTTGTGGGCCTCCATTGCTTTGACTCCCCACCCTCACTAGGGTCCATGAACCCTCTGCCTTAATCATCCAGAAACCCAACGTTCAGTGGCCATTGTCATTGGAGCCCAAGGGTCAGTCTCCAGGACTGCCCCTCTGATGATGGAAGGCCCTTGGCCCTCGAGTGCCCTCCCCGTGATGGCTTCGCTTCCCATCCATATGCATGGCCTTCTGGCTGTGGCTTATGTTCCAGGACAGAGCCCAGGGTCTCGCTTGAGTTACTGACTCCAACTTCTTTGGAAAGCCTTCTGATTGCTCCTGACAGGAGAGGTGTTATTTGAAGAACCGACACAAGGGGCTGGCAGAAACACAGGTTTCTGCATAATTTAAAGCATCAATAACCTTCAGTTGTCTCAGATGATGATTCTTTCCCTGCATCCAGTTAATTGTGGGGACCAATGAGAGTGGGGTCTCTCTGTATGTGCCTGTGGGTCTATATAGAATACATTTGTGTGTCTAGGTGCTTACACACACACACACACACACACACACGCACACACGCACACATGCACACAGGCGCACACAGGCACACACAGGCACACACACATACACGCACACACGCGCACACATGCACATACATGCACACACAGGCACACATGCACGCACACGCACACACATGTACGCACACATACACACACGCACACACGTGCATGCGCACACACACGTGCACGCGCACACACGCGTGCACGCACACACACGCACACACACATGCACACGCATGCACATGCACACACACATACACACATACACACGTGTGTGTATACTCGAATCACTCACTAGACTTAGCAGGGATTTGTTTGTGGTATAGACTTGGCTAGATGGCCACTGATGTTCTCCTGTTCATCAAATTCTAAGACTCCAGGAATGTGATTACACTCCTCGAAGGCCAAGACTGCCTCACTTTGTACTTGGATCCCCTGAAACACAGTAGGGACCTAAGGAACACTTGCTAATACATTGACTCAGACATTTCTCAGCCAGTCATCAAGCATTATTGAGCACACCTCAGATGCCAAGTACTATTCTAAAAGCTCAGGAGACCAGGAAAGAGAATAAGGCAGATCTCGACTAGCCAGGTGCTTCCAGATGATGGGAGGTGACAGAGAAGGGGAGCAGGTCCAGCCAGGGAAGATTTCCAACCCAGACTTCCAATCAGGGGATTGAGAGAGGCTTCATGCAGGGCTTGAAGTTTTAGCTGAGACCTTTAGGGAAAGTGGGGATGAGGAAGGAGACCATCCCAAGTATACATGAGAAGTGACAGCTAGAGAACATGAGACCCACTTGGATCACATTTAGGCAGGTAAAGCTTCCAGGATAATGAAGGCCAGGATCCCTCTGCTCTCTGCCCTTGACAAGCACCATCTGGGGAGTCATGAACAGTTCTGGCCTCCGCGATGGAACAAGTGCATCCTCTTGTGAACTGGAGAGTGTCCAAAGGAGGCAATCATGAAGGGGAAGGACCTTGGGTCAGGGAGAAAATTGTGGTCTTCAAGAACATAAAAGACTGAAAGATAGAGTAGCCTCCTTGTGCTTGGTCTCAGAGGGCAGAACCAGGAACCATTGTGGGTGGAAATTTCAAAGAGGCAGATTTAGGGGTGATGTCAATATAAAATTCCCCACTCCTTGAGTTCCCTTCTGGCTCCAGATTTGGGATCTTTCCAATTTTCTTGGGATCCATCTTCCAATTGACCTGGGTAGTGTGTCCACAGAGTAGCCCCAGTGGGGAGAAGCAGAGTCCTCCAGTTTTCTCTAGTCATTCTTTACTTCACCAGGATTGTGAATCCCCCAAATAGGGCTGCCTTGAGCAATCCTTCAACCAAATGCCATTTTATGCTCTCCATTTATCTCCAAAACAGTCTCTCCCATTATCTGTTTCCTAACTGTTTGAGACAGATGGTGCTTTATGCCGAGAATTCATGTCCAAGTGATTTCAACTGACACTGCCTGGTGTGTTGAGGCTCTGGGGCCTGGTTTAGGGTAAATTGTTTAGCTCACAAAACATGCTCAAATGTGCCTGTTTTGGAAGGAGGATGAAGATCCCTGGCCATTTCTCCTGGGTGACAACAGGAGCCAATAGTCACCTCTCCCTGGCCTCATTTGCCTAGTGATAGTCATGTCAATAGTGATAGCCAAGATAATAGTAACACCAACACTTTTTATGGTACCAGAGGTTCCTTACCACACCCCTCCCTATGTGGCAAATAGTACAGGTATTATACTTTGCATTTTACAGATGAGAAAAACAGAGGCTCAAGGACTGACAGTTAAGTATCAAAATTCAGCCTTCAGTTTGCAGTGTTGGACACCAACACCCATGCCCACATCACTGCAGCTCAATAGAGCTCCTGATAGATAATGGAAGAGACTATTCTGGAGATAAAAGGAGACTGTAAAATGACATTTGGTGGAAGGATTGCTCAAGATAGCACCACTTGGGGGCTTCACAATGACTGGAGAAAACTGGAGGACTCTGCTTCTCCCCATCCCACTGGGCCAGCTCTGTGGTCACCCAGGGCACTACCATGGTCAAACAGAAGGATGGGCCCCAAAAGGATTGGAAAGATCTTTGCCTAGTGATGCACAGGAGGCTCATTGCCTGCTGCTCCACCCCTCACTGAGGAGGCTAGAACATGGCACTGTCCTTGGATGATCTGGTTGTGGCTCTACCACTCCCTACACCTAGATCTTCCACACCTGCCCATTCTCTCCATGATAAAATCCCAGTTTCTTTCAGGACCACACTCTATGTGTACAATGAGCTTAATAACAAAATCTGCCCCAAGATTGTTGTATAAAATGAGAGGACATGCAGGTAACATTTTGCAAACATTAAAGTGCTATATGAATATTAGCCATTATTATTACGAGGCATTAAATGTTTGCTGAATTAGTGAGTGAGTGAGGAATGACTGAATCAGTGGATGAATCATCGAATTCCTAAAGAATTGATTGAAAGACAGAAGGAATTAATAAATGAAAGGCTGAATGAATAAATGAATGAATGAATGAATGAATCAAGGATTGACTGAAGAGGTGAAAGATGGAAGAAAAGTGTCATTGGCCATGGGAATGATGTGGCAGCATGACATCTGCTTCTATTTCTGGGCACTCAGCTCTGACAGGCTCCTCTCTGCCTCTGACCCAGGTTCCCCAAGCTGGGGCAGCCCCAGGCATGTTCCTTCAGCACTGTCTCTGCCAGCTCACCTGAGCATCTTCACATGCCCAGAACTTTCCACCGGTGATTGCCCCAATGCTACCCGGAAGGAAGAAGGAGAACATAGCGTAGGCATCTGGGACTGGGGCTCCCATCCCAGTTCTAATACTGGCCAGCTGTTTGATTTTGGACAAGCTGGAGTTCCCTCTGGGTCTCACAGAGTCACATAGTCTGAGCTGGGTTCTCAGAGGTCAGCTGGTCCAGCCCATCCCTGAACATGTGTACCCTCTCTAGCATGCTGTAACATGAGTGCTGGGGACTGGTCATCTCAATGGTCTCTTCCAGAATTAACATTTGGGGGTTCAAAATGTCATCTTCTCTTGCTCCTGGAAGCCAAGTAGTCTTCCCAGGGAAAAGGAAGGATGGGATGTGGCGTTGTGAGACCCTGGGACTAAGGTCTGTCCTATCCTGGGGGCCCAAAACTGGCCCTGGAAGCCCCATGGCATCGTCTGTCTGGAGCTGGAGTGAAAGGCCAGAAACAAGGAGGGGGCATCAAAGCCAAGAAAGGGGATAGCGGCCAAGTCCAAATGACAGCAGTCCTCAGAGGGTTGGAGTTAAACTCAGGGCTTGCCAACGAAGCCTAAATGAGTTGGTAATAGATGAAGCAAAGAAAATCTGTGTCCTGCACTTCATTATCTTCCATTTGTTTCCTAACATTTTCTACATTCTCAGTTTACTACCTTGTCTCCTTGCTCACCAGACAATCTCCCTCTGGTTCACAGAGTGTGAGTGTGCTGGGCCTAGGAGGGTTGGAGCCCAGAAATCTGGGGGCTGGGGCTGCATAGCCAATGAGGGCTGTGGAGGAGAGGGTGAGTCTGGGCAAGCTCTTTGTTTACAGGAGAGCAGATGTTGTATATTCATTATTGGATTCTGGGGGTGATTAGAAGCACCTCAGCCTCAGGTATGGGACAGCCTTTATCTCCCCCAATGGAAGATGCCAAGGAATCATAGTTGCCCCCAATCTATACAAAGCAGGCAAGGTACCCCTGGAGCTCATTAGTTCCTCTTCATTGATGCAACAGAACTTGGGGTTGCTGTCAAGTCTTGTAACAGCAAGCACCCTGACAGACCCAGGATGGTTGCTAGCACAAGTTCTTTGATCTGCTTTTCTAAAGGAAAGCAATTCAAAAATGGTTAATGATCTCACTTTAATCAAATACAGATATCATTCACTTAGTTCAGGGGGGAAAGTCAGCACCCTGAATTTCAGAAAACACAAACAGAAATTAGAAGCAGACAAACAATACAGACAGAGAAAATAACACAATTCAACAAACCAACAGACAGGGCTTCTAGCTGTTTGATCATCACATGCATACAGTGTTAGTTACCAGAGAGAGAAGAACCAATATCTGGGTTTTCAAAGCTGGGGGTCTCAATGGCTACCCAGAGTCTCATCTGGCCAAATCACACAACTCTTCCCATGAGTGAGCCCCAACCCTTACCATTATACATCTCCCCTTGGTTTATAATGAGTCCCTCCTCTCCCAGATCCCTGCACAGTCCTACCAAGTCAGAGTCACAGACTTTGATTTAGACCCTCTCCCTCAAATGAGGGAGATTAGTCTTTACGGAATGCTCAACAAGCAAGCCCTTTCCTCTCAGGTCAGAATTACCCCCAAATCTCATTGGCACAGCTCTCCCAGGAGCACCTGGAACCCAGAAATTATCTTCTCTCTCTCTCTACCAGTCCCAGTTTCCCAAATGTTAAACTAGGAAAATATTGACCTTGGAATATCAGCTACAGAGGCCACACTTTGGTATCTACTTCCTTCTCTCAAATGAATGCATCCCTGGTGACCACTCTCATCATGCATACACACACACACACACACACACACGCATACATATCACATGAACACAAACACACACATATCACATGCACACACGCACACATGTACATACATTTGTACACACACACACACACACACACACACACACACACACACACACACCTCTTTCACGTGATGAGCAGAGCCCAAAGCAGTAGTTTCTCTCTGGCTCCTTTTAGACCCCTGCCTGCCCCTTCCTTCTTTCTTCTTTCCTTTCCAGGTCTACTGAGGGACCAGGACCTAGGTTTTTCCTGTTACTGTCTGCATTTCTCAGCTTGTCCTTGTGATATTCTGAGCTACATGTTAGAAACACTAATTTAAGAAGCATAATTACCGGAAAGTTTTTTTTAACTTTAGTTCAGCACAAAAGGTTGTGCTAAGATTCCCTTCTCAGTTCAAGCTGACAGAGCATTTCCAAATGGTTGAGATTGTTGAAATGGTGCCCAGGAGGTGTGTCCTTCAGGATGGGGGTGGGGGGCAGAGGTCATAGTGCTTTGCTACCAGTGGAGAAGGGGAGGACCAGTCTCCTTCATTCTGCCCCTCCCTATCCCACCCACAAATGTCCACAGGTCTAAGTCAGGAGATCAGGATCATTTTCTGGAAGTCAGAGTCAGTTACTGGAAGAAGGGATGCCCAGGGTCACCCGATCAATATATGCTTAGCCTTCTGTGGCTAATCATCTATGCGCTGGGGGTTTAGAGCAGGAGGATTCCCCAGTAGGCTCCTGGGAAGTGGCTTTAGACTGTATCCTGATGGGAAATTGGTTCTAGGCTCTGTAAGGGATGGACTTGGGGCTTCCAGTCCCTGCTTTCCCTGAAAGCACAAGCATTTGGGAGGATCAGAAAAGACTTCATCCAGAAGGTGGTATTTGATCTTTGTGTTGAAGTAACCGATTCTGTGAGTCAGAGGTGAGGCAGGAGTGCATTGTGTACATAGGAGATGGCAGGGGCAGAAGCATGATGATGGAGATGGAGTGCCCTGAAGGAGCAATGTGGAGGACAGAATGGATGCTTAAGCTAGAGCTGATAGGGACAGGAAAGGAATGCAAATGCTCTTCCTGTTTTCCTGCTCATTCAGATATTGCTGAGCCTTCTTTGGGATGCATCTCCCCATCCCTTGGTCATGGCCCCATGGCTGGCCCCATGGATTAGTCCCTGGTCCACACCCTGAAGAATTCTCTGGTCTCTCTGACCTGGAGCTCAGAGGATGCACCTGGAGATCAGACCTCAGGGTTAATTTCAGTAACAAAAACCATGGTGTGATGACAGCATCCTGGAAGGAGAATATCGGTCTTCAGTGACTGCACTGAGTTCTGGAAGCAAAGCATTGATAACACGTGAGCACACAGAAGGTTAATGTGGCATTTTTCTGTCTCTGTCTTGGTGACAAAAGGAAGGGAGACATCCGTCAGGGTGCCAGAGTTGAGTTTAATCAATGCAGAACTTGACTGACTGCAGTGATGGGAGCTGAGAGAATCCTTTCCACACTACTACCACAGTGAGCTAACCAAGGTATGGAGAACTCTTGTTTGAGGGACAGGAGAAAGACTGCCCTTCATTGGTGAGGGGATCATTAAAATCAGCAGACTCAACTGTGGGGCCAGCCCAGAGGGATGTCCCTGGGAGGCCTCCAGTACAAACTGGGCTCAAGAAGATGGACTGAGCGGCTTTGGGGAAGCAGAGGATCACAACCCCTACCCCCCTGGACCTGCCAGAGCCCCTGCCAGGTCAGACACATGGAGAACTTCCCTGCATGTTGTATATGTAGGAAGCAGGGATACGGGAACCACACTACAGCAAGGATGTGAAAAGTGCACCACAGGCATTTTGAGGTTCTGAGTTTGAGTTTCTTCCTTGTCATTTTAGCAGTATGATGGGGTCATTCTCTTCCTTTAAGGTCTTTCCCAGCTGTGACATTCTACTGTTGAAAGAGAGGACTGGGTTTAGGCTAGTCACTGACATTCAATCTTTCAATCAATCAACAAACATTTATTAAGCACCTACTGTGTACAGGGAACTGTGCTAAGCACAAGGGATACAAAAAGAAGCAAAAGAGTGCCTTCCCTCAGGAAGCTCCCAGTCTAACCAGAGAGAAAACGTGCAAATAAATATATACAAGGCAAGCAATACACAGTCAATAGGAAATAATGAACAGAGGGAAGGCACTGGGATTTAGAAGGACTGGGAACAGATTCCTGTAGAAGGTGGGATTTTTCAGTGAAGTCAGTGCTGGGAGAGAAGGAAGAACATTCCAGACAGGAGGGGACAGTCAAAGAGAATGCCCAGAGCCAAGAGATGGAAGAGGCAGGAGACCAGTGTCACCAGGTCAAAGAGTGTGCGGCCAGAGTAAGGGCTGAGAGAGTAGGAAGGGAGGGTTATGGAGGGGTCTGAAGGCCAAACAGCATGTCGTATTTAATCCTGAAGATAATAGGGAGCCATTGGAGTTTATTGAGTAGGGGGGATGGTGTGACATGATTGAACCTTCAATTTAGGAAAATCACTTTGGTGGCTGAAGGGAGAATGAACTAGAACAGGAACAGACTTGATGCAGGCACCACCACCACCCCCGCCCGCAAAGCATGCTGCAATAATCCAGGGATGAAGGGATAAGGGTCTGCAGCAGAACATCTGGGGAAGGAAAGGTCATACTCAAGAGATGCTACAAAGGTGAAATCAACAGGCCCTGGAGACATATTGGATCTGGGAGGTGAGAGATAAGGAGTCCAGGATGCCTCCAACATAGTAAGCCTAAGGAACTTGGAAGATGGTGTTGCCCTCTGCAGTAATGGGAGAGTAGAAGGAGAGAGTCCAAGAAGAAAATTAATGAGTATAATTTTGGACAAATCAAATTTAAGATGTCTCTGGACATCCATTTTGAGATGTGTGAAAGGCAGTTGGAGATGAGAGATAAGGAGAGAGGTTGGGGTAGGGCAGATCAACATCAAAATCATCACTCTGAATCTGCTGCTCTGGCTGATTCAGCCCCTTGGTGCCCCCTCTTGTAAGCTTCTTAAAGGCAGGGACCGGCTTTCTTTTTATTAATTACATACTCAGCATTTGGCACCAGGACTGGAACATAGTAGGCACTTGATAAATGTTTACTGGATTGAACAAACAGTACTTAAGTCCATGGAATCCAAATGATTTTGCCAGGTTCATGAAATAGTACCATTGTCATTGTTTTGTCCTTTGTGCTTGAAGAGCAGCAAAATGACATCGCAATGTCAGAATCAGTGAACAGTGACCCAAGTGGTTCTGCCACAGGTCAGACACAAATAGAGAGATGTCTCTAAATCTGCACATCCTGCCTTCCTCTGAGTTGTCTCAATTCTGCTTTGCTCACAGAGCACAGCACCCTCTCTGAAGTGGGCACTCCATACTGAGCAGTCCTGTGCCAGTGTCTCCCATGTCACAAATCAATTCCAAAGTTCTTCAGAGAGACCTTGAGAGTGTCCTCCTATCAATTCCTCTGACCCACCATGTGGGCACTTGCCCTGTGTGAGTTCTCTATAAATTTTCTTTTAGGCAAATGTATATATATAAACACCTCTCCTCTCCCACACTTTCTTTCAGAGCCTCCCAAGCACTGAGCTAGCTCTAGCAATACATGTGTCTACTTCATCATCTATGCAGACATTTCTGGAAAGTATACTGCCAAGGCAAGTGAATTTATCCACAGATTTCACAATTTTTCCATTTTCTGTAACCAGTGGTTCCACATATGGATGGTACAGTGCTGGCTGCTGGAGAACATCTGTTTTCTTAGTGTTAATTTGAGGCCAAAATTAGGACAACCAGCAGAGAATTAATCCATACTTTGTAGCATCTCAGCCTAAGAGGCTACATTGAGTGCATAAGAAAAAAAAAGGCACACACCAACACTCCTTTCACTTTAGTATTGGCCTGTAGCCTTTTCAAGTTAAATAATTGCCATCAGTGTGGTAGCTGTCCTTAATACTGTGTTCACCCTCATTGAAAGCGTCTAACAACATTGATGAAAACATCATGCAGAAAAGCATGGGAGCAAGCACACAGCCTCACTTCAGCCCATTGGTTATTGAGAAAGTTCTAGAGCAGCATTCATTATCCAGAACCCAAGCAAGCATGCCATCATGGAACTGGTGCTCAAGACTGATAAACTCTGAACAACCAAATTTTTCCATGATCTTCCACAAGTCGTACTGACTGATGGTATCAAAGTCAGATCAAGAAATGTCACACAGAAACCTCTGTTCTGCTCCTGACGTTGCTCCTGGAGTTGTCAGGCCACAAACACCATACTGACCATTCCTTGGCTCTTTCTGAAGCCACACCAGCTCTCAGGCATGTGACCGTCTTCCAGGAGAAGGAGTAGCCTATTAAGGAAGACCCTGGCAGGATGCTTACTAGCAATGACTAGCAGAGAAACACTCCCACACACACTGTAATTTTCACAGGACAACCTATTTTCCTTTATAGAGATGGACAATGGAGATATCCTTGTCTCCTGGAGAATAACCTCCTTTTGCCATATAATCTCAGTCAGTTTTTGTAAGAGCAGTGAACCCTCTGCCTTATAATTCTCAGTTGGAATAGAATAACCACCAGATGCTTTGCTATGGGAGAGGAGTCTAATAACATTCAAAATCTCTTCTTCAGTTGAAAGTTTGGCTAAGGAGAGATTGACTTCAACCTGAGGTAAGTCATCATTGGCTTCAGCACTGATTGATGATGATCTGTTGAAGACACTATGGAAGTGTTCAGCCCATCTCTCCAGGATCATGTCCTTATAATTGACAATGTGGCTCAATCAGTGCTGATTAGATGCCCCAAAGGTCTCTGACCCATAAATAGCCTTCAAGGCATTGTAAAAATGCTTTGGATTATTACTATCCGTATAAAACTGAATTTCATTCGCTTTCTTACTGAGCCAAGAATCCTGAATCTCTTCCAGCTTTGCTTGCACTTTACTTTTGATGGAGTTAAATGCTGACTTATTAGAGATGGATGAACTATCCTGCTGGAGTTCTTGTTTTTCATTTAGTAACTTCTGAAATTCCCAATCATTCTCATCAAACCAGTCCTGGTGTTTGTCAGTGTTCTGGTCCAGAGGAGGAAATGCAGTGCGTACATCAAATCTCTCAAAACTGCTCTCTTCTTTTATGCTCCACTGTTGCCAACTCTGTGTTGGTTCAGCTTTCCCTTCAAGTCAGTAACAAACTGCTCACACACAGAGAAGTGCTCAAATCTGTTAATGTAGAGTCTTCTGATAGTTATCATGCCTTGGGGCCCCTGCCTTTTTTTAACCAATTTTATTTTTAATGTATGAAATGAAACAAGCATTTCCATAACATAGTAAAACAATAATAAGATGATTGCATATGAAACTGTGAATCTATTATGTACAACTTGTTATTCCTTTTAAATATATAGTAAAGTTATCATGTACATTTCTTATTTTTTTCCCCTTCTCACTTCCCGATGCTAGACATGGCTACCATTACACACAAATTATATACACACACATACATACACATAGACCCACATATGTATTTATGTGTGACATGATATGCATACTTCTATTTACCCATTCTTTCTCTGGATCTAGAAAGCATCTTTCTTCATATGTCCTTTATAAGTTAACTTGAGTATTCATAACAGTCACAATGACTTAATCACTCAAGTTGTTTTTAGAACAATATTATTTTTACTGTAGACAACATTTTCTTGGTTCTGCTCATTTCACTCTTCATTATTTTGCGCAAATCCATCCATGTTTTTTTTTTCTAAAATCAACCAGCTAGTCATTTCTTATAGCACAGTAGTATTCCATCATGATCATCTGTCACAACTTGTTCAGTCATTCCCCAATTGATGGGCATTCACACAATTTCCAATTCTTTGCTACAACAAAGAGAGCTGTTACAAATATTTTAGAGTAGTAGCTAGGTGGAGCAGTGAATAGAGCACCAGCCCTGGAGTCAGAAGGACCTGAGTTCAAATTTGACCTCAGACACTTAACACTTACTAGCTGTGTGACCTTGGGCAAGTCACTAAACCCCAATAGCCCTGCCTTTCCCCATCCAAAAAGAAAAAAAAATAAATTTAGAACATATGGGCTCTTTTACTTTTTCTCTAATCATCTTTGGAAACAAACCTTGTAGTGGTGTTGTTGGGTCAAAGGGTATAGACAGTTTAATAATTCTTTGGGCATAATTCTAGATTGCTCTCCAAAAAGGTTGGATCAATTTACAACCCCACCAACAATGCATTAGTGTTCCAATTTTCCCATACCTTCTCCAGCATTTTTCATTTTCCTGTTTTGTCATGTTAGCTAATCTGATAGATGGGATGTGTTTTGATGTGCGTTTCTCTAATCAATAGTGATTTAGAACTTTTTTCACATTACTATAGATAGCTTTAATTTCTCCGTCTGAAAACTGCCTGTTCAAATCCTTTAATCATTATCAATTGGGGAATGACTTGTATTCTTATAAAATTGACATAGTTCTACACTGGTTGCACAAAACATTTTAAATTTAATGTAAGCAAAATTACGCATTTTATACCTGACTCTACTTTCTTTCTCTTTTTTTTTTAAATAAATTGTTGACCTATCCCTAAGTCTGATAAGCAATGTTTCATATTCTTCAAATTTTCTTGTAATATCAGTTTATATATCTAGGTCATGTATCCATTTTGACCTTATCTTGGCAAGTGGTGGAAGATATAGGTCCATGCCCAGTTTCTACTACACTGCTTTCCAGTTTTCCAATTTTTTTTTAGCCAAATAGTGAATTCTCCAACAATCTTGCCTTTCCATTTGTCAAATACAAGATTACTAGATATATTTGCTGCTATAATTTTATTTCTACTCTATTCCATCGGTCTTCCTTTTTATTTCTTAGCCAATACCAGATAGTTTTAATAATTGCTGCTTTATAACATATTTTAAATCCTGCTGTTGCTAAACCTCATCCCTTTACACTTTTTTAGCTCCTTTGCTATTTCTGACTTTTTGTTCTTCCCAATGAATTTTATTATTCTTTTTTCTAATTCAGTAATTTTTTTTTGTTTAGCAATTTAATTAATGTGGTGTTGAATATATAAATTAGTTTCGGTCAAATTATCATTTTTATTATATTGGCCCTGCCTACCAGTAAACAATTAATATCTTTCCAATTATTCAAATCTGATTTTATTTGCATAAAAATTTTATATTTTTGTTTGTATGGTTCCTGGGTTTGTTTTGGCATGTCTACATGCAGGTATTTTATACTGCCTAGAGTTATTTTAAATGGGGTATCTCTTACTATCTCTTTTTGCCAGATTTTGTTTGTGATATGTAGGAATGCTGATGATTTATGTAGATTTACTTTACATCCTGCTACTTTGTTAAAATTATTAATTGGTTAAACTAACTTTTTAGTTGAATGTTTGGGATTTTCCAAGTACATCATCATATCATCTGCAAAAGAGATAGTTTGATTACCTCATTTCCTATTCTGATGCCTTCCATTTATTTTTCTTCTCTTATTGATATTGCTAGGATTTCCAACACAATACTGAATAACATTGGTGTCAGTGGGCATCTTTGTTTCAATCTGATCTTTCTAGGAAGGTTTCTAGCTTATTCCCATTACAAATAATGTCTGCTGATGATTTTAGATAAATGGTTTTTATTAACTAAAAAAATCATGTATGTCTATACTTTCAAGTATTTTCATAGAAATAAGTGTTACACTTTATCAAAAGCTTTTTTCTTCATCTAATTATATAATCTTTTTAAAACTCTTATTATTGATATAATCAATTTTGTTAATAGTTTTACTTATGTTAAACCATTCCTGAATTCTTAGTATAAATCCCACGTGATCATAAAGTGTAATCGTTGTAATATACTGTTGTAATCTTTTTAGCTACTATTTTATTTAGGATTTTTTGATCCATATTCATTAATGAAATTTGTCTATAAGTTTCTTTTTCTGTTTTTACTCTTTCTGGTTTAGATATCAGTATCATATTTGTTTCATAAAAGGAATTTAGTGGGATCACTTCTTTACCTATTATTCCAAATACTTTATTTAATAGTAGAATTAGTTGATCTTTAAATGTTTGATAGAATCATTTGCAAATCTGTCTGGTCCTGGTGCTTTTTTTTTCTTAGAAAGCTCATTTATGTCCTATTCAACTTTATTTTCTAAAATAGTTCTATTGAGATATTCTTTTTCCTCTTCCACTAATTTAGGAAACTTTTTTTGAAAATATTTTTACATTTCACTTAAATTGCAAAATTTATTGACACACAATTGAGAAAAATAAATCTTTATAATTGTTTTAATTTCATCTTCATTAGTGGCAAATGCACCCTTTTCATTTCTAATACTAGTGTTTTGGTTTTCTTCTCTTTTTTTTAAAAATCAAATTAACCAATGGTTTATCTCTTTTATTGTTTGTTCCCCAAAAAGTCAATTCCTAGTTTTGTCCATTAATTCAATGTTTTGTTTTGTTTTGTTTACACTCCACTTTATTCATCTCACTTTTAATTTTTAGGATTTCTAATCTAGTATTTAATTGGGGATTTTTTTAGTTTGTTCTTTATATATATATATTTACTTGCATACCCAATTCATTGATCTGTTCTTTCTCTATTTTATTGATGTAAGCATTTAAGGGCATAAATTTTCCCCTGATCACAACTTTTGCTGTATCCCATAGGTTTTAATATATTGTCTAATTGTCATTCTCTTAATGGAATTATTCACTATTTCTATGTTAACCCAGTCATTTTTTAAGATTAGGTTATTTAATTTCTGATTAGTTTTTAAGCTAAGTCTCCATGGTCCCTTATTAAATATAAAGTTTATTGCATTGTGATCTGAAAAGGATACTTTTGATGTTTTTGTTTTTCTGCTTTTAACCATAATTTTTTTTTTATGTCCGAATATTATGGTTAATCTTTGTAAAGGTACCATCAACCACTATGAAAAAAAGTATATTCCTTTCTATTTCCATTCAGTTCTCTCCAGATGTCTCATATCTAGTGTATCTAAAATCGTATTTGCTTCCTTGACTTCTTTCTTGTCTATACTTAAAATATGCTGTATATACTAGATTTATTGAGTTCTGAGAGAAGATTAAAGTGCTCCAATATTGTAGTGCTACTATTTCCACCTGTAATTCATTTACCTTTAAAAAAAATTAGATGCTATAGCATTTGGTGCATATGTGTTCAGTATTGATATTGATTAATGTCTACGGTATTTTTTTTTATCAAAATGTAGTTACCCTGTTTATTTTTTTAATTAAGTCTATTTTAGCTATAACCTAGTCTGAGAACATAACTGCTACTCCTGTTTTTTTGCATCATCTGAAGCATAATAAATTCTACTCCTATTCTTCATTTTAAATCTGTGTGTATCTCTCATTCTTAAATGTGTGTCTTGTGAGCAACATATTGCTATATTCACATTGAAAGTTATAATTACTACTTGTGAATCTCCCTCCATCCTATTTTTAGTCACTTTTGTCCTTTTCAGCCTATCCCTGTTACTTGATCCTTTCTCCTTATCCCCCTATTCCTTATTTTAGCTGCTGCTTTTGTTGAATATGAATATTTAGCTTAGAGAAGATAAATTGTATCATAAGTCTAAGACTCTGCGCTACCCGCAACATTTTGTTACTTTCATATCCTGTGTCTCTCATCTCCTTACAACGACATAGTCTATTAAATGCCAATGTTTGTTATGAAGGTGCGTCCATGGAGTTTTGTTATGTTTAGATATATAGAAGAATGTGTTGGTGATGAGAAGATTATGAGACCTACAAGTTTTCAATAGTAAGTGGCCATTGCTCTTGCTGTTTCCAACTCTATTTCTAGACATGTCTGAGAAGCTGTGCCTGCTCTAGCATTAAAGTCACCCAGAATTAGCAGTTTGTCCTCCTCCAGCACATTGATAATGAAGGTCTCCAGGTCTTCCTTTGTTTCTTTGACCCTCACCAGAATTTGTCATGATGGAAGCATACACATTGATTACGGTGGCATGGCACCACCTGCACATGTCAATCATATTATCATGAACCTGTCATTCACTTCACTGGAGAAGTATACAAGTTTATTGACTAGATTAATTTTGATTGCAAAACCTTTGCCAGCTTCACAGTCTTCCCCATCACTGCAGTCACTCCAGAAAAATGTATATCCAGCTCCAGCATTAGGAATCTGGTCTTCATTCATCAACCTTTTCTCCCCTCAGGGCTGCTGTTTGGATGTAATACCTGTTAAGTTCTCTTGCAACAAGAACTGTCCACATTTTAGGTTTATGGAATTTCTTCTTATCCATAAGTATGTGCATAGGCCATGTGACAATGGTAAGTGGAATAATCTTCATAAGAATTTTTGCACATGTATTTATTTTGCAACTATAGGTTGGCATCCCTACTTGCTGTGATAAGCAGGCCAGGGTCAAATAAAATACACAATTTCAAGGGCATCCTTTCTAGCCCCTTTCTCATGCCAGGAGGTGAACCGTATAGTCCTTAAGAAGGCTGCTCAGATACCCAGGAGGCTGCCAAACCCCACTGCTGCTTCAGTCCAGTAAGAAGATGATTCTATGGCCTAGAGTACCTAAGGGTGAGGTTTAAGCTAAGGCTTTCAAGATATCTTCACTGCTGCCGCATCACTAGGTCATTGCCACAGGACTTCAAGGGAGGTTAAATAGTAATAAAATAATAAAATGGTAAAATTATTGAATGGTAAAATAACAAATCAGGAAATAGCAAAATCATTAAATGGTATAGGTGATGTGTTTTGACTCCAGCATAAATTGAATTTAAAGGAGGCAGAGTCATTCAAAATCATCAGTCTCACTCTCTCTTTTAGAATAATCCAAGTCCAGTGGCAAAACAAAGGTCAAGATGACTGGAAATGACTCTGGATGCAGTGGATGACTTTAGGATTTTCAGTGTCTAACAAAGTCCTCAGTGCTCCACAGCACCTGCTTTCACTGCCTTCATGGCTTGTTAAAACAAAATGTTCATCTCCTTCTATTCCATCAGGGAAATCTCTGCATGTTTGGGGTAGAAACCCTCCTAATTCCCTGGTATAATGATACCCTCAACCCTGGTTTAGCTCATCTGCCAAAGATGGTTTCACCAGCATGCTACAACTTCTTGGAACCACAGGTGATTGCTAGGTGGCAGGTGGAAACCAAAGGTGGATGAGCAGTCCTGAATAGGGCTTAGAAGTCCCAATACCAGAGGTACTAGTTTTATGGTTAGAGGACATCATCTGCAGGAGAATCTAGCAAAAGAAACAAAGAATGAGCAGTCAGCGGTAAGAGGAGAACCAGGAAAGGGAGGCATCTTGAAAATTTACAGAGAAAAGAGTGTCAAGGAGAAAAGCATGATAGGTTGTGTCAAAGACTTCCAAGAGGGAAAGAAGAATGAGTATTGAGAAAAGGCCACTGGATTTGGCAACTAAGAGGTCACTGATAACTTTGGAGTGAGCCATTTTGGTGGAATGATAAGGTCAGAAGTCAGATGGTTGCATGGTTTTCTCCACCCTCATTCACCAGAACATGCATAAGGGCAAAGATGATGAATTATGGGAGTAACCCAAGAATGAGGCTTGGTTGGGCATAGTAAGTGATATGATAAATGTACTAGGGATTTAAGAGATAAGGACAATGTAGTTTAATTGATTCACCAAGAGGTCAGGATGGAGAGAAGAGGAGAAAGTAACTTGTTCAGGAGAGATAGCCTGGGGGGGTGGGACTGAGGGGTCAAGGGATTGGAGGTCATGATGTGGACAAAGTAGGGTTTTATAGGGAAAAGCTGAAGGAGAGGTGAAAAGCCAATGGATTATGCAGAGTCAGATAAGGGTTCATCAGGATTCTTGATCAGAGAAGTGATGCATTTGTGGGTGAAGGAAAGATAAGGGGCATGACCATCTTGGTGTCCAACTGAGGTAGAGTAGAGAGCAGTTTGTGGGAGGTGAGAAGGCTGAAAATCTGAGTGGTTACTGTATTTGAGGGAGAATCTATATGTTTCTTGAAGACCTCCTAGTATGAGGGCAGGATTTGGGGAGGAAAAAAAAGAAATTGTGAGCAGGCATCAAACTTATTGAGGAAGGAAGGGGAGTGTCAGGGGTGGAAGGGGTCTGTAGACAACAGTTACCAGGATTTTTGTTGGGTGGTAAATATGAATGACCTGAACTTCAAAGAAATAGAGGTTGCTGAGTAATGGAGGCATGGGAAGAACCTGGAAGTGGCAATGGGGATCAGCTCCCTCCCCTCAACCAATGAGGCAAGAAGAATGAGTGAGGTAAGTCAGTAGTAGAAAGAGTGACCCAAGGAGACTGTGTTGTCAGGGGGAGACAGGTCTCAGTAAGAGCTGGTAAAAGCAGAGGGAGAGGAAATAGTGAAGATTAGAAGTGGTTTGTTGCCTATACAACAAACATTCTAGAGGGTGGAGTTAGATTGAAATTTTGGTGTGGGAGAGGGATTGTGAGGGATGGGGCTGTGAAATCAGATGGTGGGGGGATAGGGTTTGAATAATGATCTACAGGAGTTCAAAGTCACTGGGATGTGAAAGGTATGACCAGGTGTGAGAATGTCCATCACTGAGTTGAGGGCATGCCTCCTCTACCTTCCAAGGACAGGTGCAGCAGGAGATAGGTCCTAAAGTGAAAGGAAAGGTTGTTTTCCTTTGCATTGGAGGTTCTCCACAACCAAGCTAGGAGACTGGACTGGCAGGGGGTCCCCAGTCTTCTCACCTCCCACAAGCTGCTCTCCACTTCCCAAGATGTCTTGTGCTGGTACAGATGGAAGTGGCTTCTTTGAGGTAGATGGAAGACACCTGGCCTGGCCACCAGCAGCCTTTCCTCAAAGAACACACTGCTCTCTGCAGAAAATGGAAAGCTCAGAGCATTTGTGCATAGTCTAAGGTCTTCTCACCCCAACAGTTTGGCATTCAGTGATCATTCAGATAAAAAAAAGTACATGAGGTAATAAGTGTTGACCAACCAGGCATCAGCAGAGTGGGAAGCAATTCTACTGGGCTGTGGCTCTTATTCTAGACAGTCCCCTGCTAACATCTTGGCTTTGGAGATCTCTGGGGGAATGGATTCTGAGCTAGCCTGGGAGCCAGGAAGCCCTGAGTTGGCCTTGCCTCTGATATATATTGTCTGGGTGTCCTATACAAATCACAGCCTTGTAGTGCCCCCAGTAACTGACCAAGAGTGTAAGTTGCAGAAAAGGAAACAAATTGCATTAGTAGGAGGAATTTCCTAATTGGACAGTTCCCTGGACCAATCCTAGCTCTAGACTCCATCCTTGTCCCTATCCCCTAACATAGAATAACAACTGCCAAGAGGCTGTCAGGCCTCTGTGTGCAGATTTCCATTGAGGGGCAGCCCATTCTCTCCTGAAGAAGTCTAAGAAGTCTGATAGATTCTAGGGTGGATCTCCTGATCAGGAAGGTTTTTTAACTGACTCCAAGCCTGCCTCTCTCTCTCTGCCTCTCTCTGTCTGTCTTTCTCTGTCTCTCTGTCTCTCTGTTTTTGTCTCTCTCTGTCTCTCTGTCTCTGTCTGTCTGTCTCTTTCTCTCTCTCTGTCTCTCTGTCTCTATCTGTCTGTCTGTCTGTCTGTCTGTCTCTCTCTCTCTCTCTCTCTCTCTCTCAGCAGCTCCACCTCCCCACCCCACCACCTGTGCTCTTGGTTCTACCCTGATGATACTACAAACCTGCCTGATCTTCTCTTTTTCTGGAAGAATATCCTCAGCCCTTTTACTCCATCCTTGTGCACAGCTTCTTAGGATAGAGAGGGGATGACCCTGGTAGGTCCTCATGGTCTGGGACACATTTCCTCAAGAAAAAGAGCTATTTTCAAATCCTTACTGTGCACTTCCATATAGCTTCAGTCCTTCCCAGAAACCAACAGGTCAAAGAAGACCCCCCCCCCCCTTGCGCAGGGATTCTCAGGTTCCATGAGGGACATTCCTAGAGATGCTCAAAGCCACTAGAGATGAACAAGTGGGAGAAAAGTTGACTGGCTCCTGGAAACCAAGGAGAAATCATCCCTTCCAAGTATGTCATTCTCTAGGCCCCAATTGCTACCCAACTCTTAGTCCACAGGCTCCTAAGGGGACCTTTGACCATCAGTGTAGGCACTGCTCCATCCTCCTGGCACAGCAGAGGCTCAGGCCAGTGATCACGGGAGCTCTTCTTCCCCAAAGTGTGGTTTCCAAATAGAAATGGTGTAGGTTGATTTAGAGTCAGAAAAGAGAAACATTGATTCCACCTGGTTTCAGCTTCTCTGCATCCAGCTGCATAATTCAGAGGAGACAAAGAATGAATTCATCTTGTCTTTATTTCCCTGTCCAAATACCTGGGTCTTACTCCTACCTAGTTAGCATGGTTGTGGCCTCTGGCTCATTCTAATGAGTATACTCCGTCTAAACCAGGGGCTTAGGAAGTAGCAAGAGGAAACCATCTAGAGTCAGAGCAGCTGAGTGTGATCCCTGGTATCGCACATATTCCTGTGGGAGTTTGGGCCACTTATTTCACTTCTCTAGTCCTTTCCACATCTAGAAAATGAGAGATTTGAATTAGCCAGGTCCTTGCCAGCATTAATTCTTACCTCTCTAAGACTCTAAGTGTGAACTCCCGGAGTTGTCCAGGAGGGGGTCATAAGGAAACAGAAAAGACACTAGCCCTGCCCTGCTTGGCTCTGCCCAATACCATGTCTTAGAGGCAGTCCTGTTCCTTGGCCCAATAATCCAGCCTCAGGCTTGGTCCTGAGTCTGTTTGGACTTCCCAAAAGGAGGGGGAGGACAAGGTTTGGAGGATGAGTCAGAACCCGTGGCCATACAGGTGTAGAAAGTGTTTGGCATTTGAGCAGGGTGCCTGGATTCCTCTTTCGCCATGTAAATGACAATATCCTTCTATCTTCACAGTAATTCCTAATGATGGCGTCAGCCCACCCAAGGGCATTTATTATTAATGAAAGCAGCAGTAATCAGTCAGCTTCAAACTGTTTAGAGTTCTTCCAACTGACAATTTCATTTTCTTCAGTCATCCAAGAAAACAACCAAACCTTGTGCTCAAAAAGCAATTTTCCTTACAGTGCTTTTCCTTCCCCCTTCACAAAAGCTGCCAGTTCAGCAAGTTGTTCTCAGAGCCCATGGCTTTGCCACTCTTGGCTTGGTATTTCTGAGCACCAGGCCTCTGGCTGTCCCTTTCACCAGAGTGTGGCTTGGGTATCCTGGAGGGTGGGCCCGGGGTGTCTGTGTATTGTATGTGTGTCTTAAGGGATGTGTCACAGCAGCAGCCCTTGTGGACAGACTGATAGAGCAATAGAAAAGTATCTGAAGTTCTTATCTGACTATGTGGGGAAATGTTGCTGATGTGGGTCAGAATAAGTCCAGGGGAAACATTTAATCATAGAGGTAGGTACACATGTGGATTCAACTGTATCTGGGCAACATTTCTCTGCTTCTCTTCTCTGCTGCCAGGATGCAGGAAATGGTGCTCTGAGTCTGTGGTGGTGACCTTGGGTGGGGGGTAAGGGAACATCTTCTTCATGACTGAAAGGCACCCTGGCTCTGAAGGGTGGTTCATGTCCTTGCTCGGGTGGAGGTCTCTAAACATGGGATGGCTATGGAGGATGAAGTGAGTTCCCCTTCACTGGAGGTCTTCAGATGGACACTGGATGACTATAGGTGAGGGGACAGGGGTTGCTGCCTCATGGCAAGCTTGGCCTCTTAGATGTTCTTGAATGCCACTGGAACCTATTACACAAAAATTCCAAAACCCAATTGACCAATGGATATCAAATTGACAGGAAAGTGGGAAAAGGCCAGACTTAAAATAAGCTGAGAAAGACAGTCAGCAGAAAACAGTGACTGCTACCTTCCTCTAGGGGAGATGGCCTGGCAAACTCTGAGGAGAGAGAAGAGGGCAACGTGGTCCTCGGGGCTATGTGCTGGCTGCTACCAAGGCAGGGGGAGGGGATGCTGTCATTCCTAGAAAGCTTTATTATATGCTGGTAGCAGCTGTGAATATTTCACCCAAGGTCACGGAGAGACTGCCTTTATCAAGTCTGACTGCTGCAGGCTGACAGTTAGCTCCCAGACGCTGGCCATGGTGCTGATCATCTGGTTCTGAGATGTCAGCTCGACTGCCCTGGGACCCAAGGATGCTAGCAGATAGATCATTCTCCTGGCAAAGCCATTTCTTCAACCATGCCTACAAAATGGGATCCAACTGAAATCAAATGAGGTTTCCTTTTTTTTCCTCTTGCATTTCTTCTTTTCTCTTAGCAAGTTGTGTTGGTATCCATCCATGGCATTGTACACACACCCACACACACACACACACACACACACACACACACACACACACTCACCTGGTCAGTTTGTTTGTATAAATCAGACCAGTTGCCCCATTTCTTTCTCATAGAAACAAAGAGGCTCTTTTGGGCCAGACATAAGCCCACTCTATTGTGAGGGAGAGAAGTGCAAATGTGGGGCTAGATAAGAGGGTTTACACTGGAATGAACCCATATGGGTGCCTCACTTATAAGGCCCCTTGAATGGGATTTAAGGGCTTCCAGCCAGACACCATGTCCAGGACCTGTCTAGGCTGAGGTAGCAGGATGCTTTCTTTCACAAGAGAAAACTATGGATGTAGGAGAATTGCAGTGGGGTTGGCAGTGTCCAACTGTATCTGCAATGGACAAAATCAGTCACCCACATTTATGGTCAATCCTTCATTCTACTGGCAACTTTAAAATACCTCATGGTTTGAATGGATATCAATTTCTTTCTTTTCTTCAGCTTCACTGAACAAACATATTCCTGACTTTGGGACCTAAAAAAGTAGTAGCCCAGAGGCACTGAGGTCCAGTGGAAAGGGTGCATCCCAGGAAAGTCAGAAAGTCCAGGTTTTATCACGAAATCCTGACTCTGCCATGAAAACTGAGTGACTCTCTAAGGCTTTAGAGTGTAGTGGATATAGTGCTGGGTGTGGAGTCAGGAAGACCTGGGGTGAAATATTGTCTTTAGTACCTACTAGGTGGTGATTATGGGCAAGTCACTTACCCCTCTCAGATTGCTTCCTCTCTTATAAAATGAGGAATTTGTGGCAAATACATACTAAGCTTCTTTCCAGCTTTAAATCTATGATCCTATGATAAGGCTTGACTCTTCTCTGGTCTTCACCTTCCTTATCAGGTAATTCAAAGGTTGGACTCAGTCTAAGGTCACCTTTCATCCTTACATCTTTATGAATCTGCATGGCATCATAAAGAGAATACCTCAATTATTCCTGGATTATTCAGCAGGCAGGAATTCTTCCACAATGGAAAATTATTGGGCAAATAGAGTCACCTTCTCAGACTCCTATCCACCTGCTCTGTCTGGCTGTTGACTTTGCCTCCAGGTAATCAGCTCAGCAGGGAGAGGATCACAGACACAGACATAGACATGGATGTAGACACAGACACAGACATGGACACAGACATGGACACAGATACAGACACAGACACACACACACATGGAAATAGACACTGAGAATGCCAAGTCTCAAAAAGGTCACCTGAGATCCTAGGAAAAACTGATTCCATCTCAGATGGTGCCAAAAGCATGTCTGAAATTCTTCTTTCCCGGAAAGAGACTTTTCTCATGTTCCTGGGTGTTGTGTTCCATCTACTATTGGTACTTGCAATGCTATAAATAGGTCTCTACATAGAGTATTAACAATCACTTGACAATGTCTTAATGAGGGAAGTATTTAATGTATCTAATGGTCCTTAATTACATAATGAAATGGGTTTGGTATGAATGCTTTACTTCTCAACTTTTTTCACACTTTGTTTCTTACTAAATTGGCACCTCTTGAGGGACAGCCATTATCTTTTGATCCAAAGTCTTTGCCATAGCTACAGGAGAACCTTGAGCCTGCCTACCTTGAGATCCTGTGAATTAGCAGGGCATCCATTGGACATCCTTACAAACCATTATTTCAGTAATGTCAGCCATGGGAGTCTACTCCTTGACACAGACAATCTTCTCATGGACATGTGGCTGATTTTCTTCTAGGCTTGCTCCTTTACTGCTAAGCACGTGGTCAGTCTATTTTTCTGACCTGGTGATGGTCATTTCCACCAAGACTAAGAGCCAGACATGTAGACTTCAAGTTTTCAGAATGACTTTGTAACTTGTAGAATTTATAAGCCATAACAAATATGGTTAAAATAACTGAATCAAAATTTTAATAATTCAATTGGTGTGGTGTGGAGAAAGAACTTGGAAAATGCTTATTTAATGAATACTTCTCAACATTTCAATAAAGGCTATGATATAACCAGTGAGGTTAGACCCTCCACTGAGATAGATGGCAACCCATTGCCACACCTCACCAATCTGGTTCAATCCATTCTATTCCAGTCCAGTACAGTTTGGGATCCAGAGGAACAGAGACCTAGAGTTATACTAAATTGCATGTAACTTTGGGTTAGTGATGCTACACAAAAGACCCAGAGTACACAAATACATATGCGTGCACAGATATGTACACACACTCACACACACAAACAGGTACAAGGAGACTGTCAGTGCTAGTCTGCTTCACCACTTCATTATCAAGTCCTGTAAATGAAACCCACTAGTCCCAGGAAGAAACCTGCTTGGTAAATCCAAGAAGCCCTTGGTAGACAGGGCTGGCAGAGTGTTCTATTGAGAGGACAAAGGGAACAGATCATCAGCTTCTTGGAATACACCAGTCATGATGGGCACACAAAGGATGCTCATAGGGACATATCAGAGTCTCTTGGTATTCCAGGGTTGCCCTCATCAGGTATTTAGTTGTTTCTACCTACATCTGACCAGATGGTGTCCCACATCTTCTCATCATAGGCACTGGTGGCCTATGTCCTACCATGGACCCTCCAAAGAAGAGTCACTCAATATGCTTGGGGGCTTCTATTCTTATCCTAGATTGGAGATCTTTCCACATTTTCCGAGTCCCAGGGTGACCCAAGGATTCTCTAGACTTTCTGTCCTTCCAAGACTAACCTACCTTCCCTCTTTTCAATGAAGGACCAGTAAATTGAAGGATAGCCAAATAAAATCTTTTGAAGCCAGATCTCACAAGTGAAACTGAGGCACAAACAATTAAGCAGTGAAGGCCTCTCAGAATGTAAGGAATGTGAGGATGCAATGTAATACAGGGGAAAAAGGTTTGGGCTGAGAGAACTGAAGCAGAGGCCGGTGTCCTGCCTCTGTCACCAACATACTGTATGATCCTAGATGACTCATATTTTTATGCAAACCTCATTTTTCTCAGGAATCAAGAAATGTCTGTTGACTGTCTACTGCGCATAAAATGAAGGGACTATACTCTCCCAAATATCCCTTTCCACTCAAGTTAGTTCCCCTCCAACTTTCTTTTTGCTACTCATATGGGGACAGATCTAGGAAAAGGAAAATTCCATTGAGAGGGGGCAGGGCATGATTCCAGCTAGTGGGACGTGTCCCTGAGCTCTTGAAGTCTCTGCCCAGGGAGCATCGGATCTAGCAGACCTCTCCAAGTTTCAAGGCTCTGGACAAAGGTCAGTGCCAGGCTGAGTCAGTCAGTGGAGAAGCAGCCTAGAATGCCTACCAGGTTGGCTCCTAGACACTGAATATTTGGGCACATTGACTCACACTCTGAGAAAAGGTTGGCTGAATGAATATTAGAGTCATCTTCCTCTTCTAGCTTTTGGAAGTCTTTCTGGATTCTGATTGTGTCATTTAATGTCCTAGCCCTATGGCTACTACCATGGCTTTGTGTCCATTCATCATTCAACAAGTTCTTGGCCAATCAGTGTAGGTGAAACTCCTGGTTCTCTACTTTCATCAGCTTTTGAGGATCCAAGGTCTTCTCCAGGACAATGCAGTTCACATTGGTTGAGTGCCTACTGAGTGCAGAGCCCATGCTTTTAGGCCACAGATACTTCAGAGAATGAAAAGATTGTAACCTTTGCCCTCTGGGGAATTCCAGTCTCAGCTAAGAAATAAGACAGTATTAAGTAAAATGGTAGGGCAGCTAGTGGCACGGTGGATGGAGCACCAGGCCTGGCATCAGGAAGGTTCATGTTTCTGAGTCCAAATCTGGCCTCAGACAGTTACTAGCTGTGTGACCCTGGGCAAATCACCTAACCCTATTTGCCTCATCTGTAAAATGAGCTGGAGAAGGAAATGGCAAATTACTGCAGTATCTTTGCCAAGAAAACCCAAATAAGGTCACAAAGAGTCAGAAATGACTGAACAAAAAACCAAAAGTAAAACAAGTTGAAAGTTGGTTTTCAGTAGGTAAGCCAAGGGATAGTCTGGCAGACAGAGGTTGCACTGCATGAGTCTTGAAGGAAAAGGAGGATGTTACCTGCTGGTGATGAGTAAAAACCAATGCACTGCAGGGAGT
This sequence comes from Pseudochirops cupreus, assembly GCA_028627135.1. Lineage (NCBI taxonomy): Eukaryota > Metazoa > Chordata > Mammalia > Diprotodontia > Pseudocheiridae > Pseudochirops > Pseudochirops cupreus. The sequence goes on along the minus strand of CM053581.1, from coordinate 1,304,934 downwards.
GGGTAAGGTAAGGGACCAGTCAGACTGCAGCTCTATTGTATGGGCTGTCAACTTCACTGGGTGTTCAGTACCCCTCACCTGGTCCTCATCCTCTGGTCCAAATCAGTGATATGCGCCCCCTCCCCAATCCCATCCCACCTTTTATGTAGTTGACTGACCTCTTGTTTCCTGGGGCTCTGGGCCTCCTAGGAGCCCCTCCATCAGCTCCTTCTCTGCTTGACTTCTCCTTCCTCAGTGTCTTCCTCAATTCTCCACTCTTTTCCAAGAGGTGAGAAGGACTGACCTTGCTCTTGACTTAAGATAGTAACTGCTTTCCCTGAGTCCTTGGCCTCACTCTGCTAGGACCTTGCTCAGTTACAATCTCTTCTCTCTCTATCTCTTCTCAGTAACTGTTGGCTTGTCTGCATGTCTGTCTGCTGTCTCTCTGTGTTGCTCTCTCCTCATGCCCCCCCCTCTCTCTCTCTAGGCTGAGAGAGAGAGAGAGAAAGAAAGAGAATCAGTCCAGTCTAAACCCTGTGTCCCTTATGTGTAGCACAAAACAGGGAGGTAATAGGGGCTTGCAAACCTGGGCCAGGACCATACCTTGTAAGGCCTTGAATGTAAGGCTAAACAGACTAGACACATTCCTATTTTGGTCAATGTTTTCTGAGCAGAAGATACACTCAGAGCTTCTTGACAGGCCTGTGTCTGACCCCCTCCCAGTACAGTTGGAGAAGGAATCTATCTTGTCCTATGCCTCTAGGCATCCTATGGATAAAGTCAGAGGTGAGGGAATTTTGATCAGACCACTTCATATGCTGCCTAGGGTGGAAGGAAGAGAAACTCTGGTGGAAAAAGCCAGGGGACTTCCTTGGAGATATTGCTTAGTGCCCTAAATAGAGTATTGTGGGGGGACATGTCAAATCCTTCATGAGGAATCTTAAGCAGGAACAAGCCACAGGGATTCTGGCCTCCTGGGAGAGAGGGAAGAAGTAACCCCCAGGGAAATGAATGTGCCTAGGAAGCTGGAGCCCCACATACAACTCTCACAAGCCATGGAATTTCACTGAGGATGAGAAAGTGTGAAGGGATGCTCGTTTTTCCTGGGTGTTTCTACCCCCTGGTGTTTTGAAGAAAAGAAACATGGGATTGCAATATTTTCAAAGTGAAAGGTTTTCAGAGTTGTTGAAATCTCACTGGAAAATGTGTTAGCAAGAGATTTACAGCAATTAGACTTGGAAATGCTCTCCAGCCTTCCCACATTATGATGTGCACATTTCCCCAAAGCCCAGGCCTAGTAGGGACCTTCTCGGCAGCAATGCTTCTGGGAAGCCACTCTCCTCCCCAGCCCTTGTTCTCCCTGTCTGCCAGATCCTGCATCAGGTGGGACATGAAAACGGGCCAGATCCTACCCCAGGCTTTAAGGAGCAAGGTTTCAAGAAGCAAAACCATGACAACTTGAACTGATCCTTGTGCAACTTTACTATTGTTAATAATAAATCAGGAAAATGATCTAGGTTTAAAGTCATTGTACGATCTCCTAACAACAACACTAGTAAAAGCCTAGGAATACAGAACTAAGAAACCCCTCAATTCATTCATTAATTGGGGGTACATGCCATTGCATTCCTTTTTGGATTACAGGGAAAGCAAACCAGGATTAGAGCACAGAACCTCAGAGCCAGGAAGCAGTTCAGGGTGGAGAATAGTGAGTAAAAATGCCTGAGCTATCGGGAGCCATAGAAAAGAAAATGCTGAGGCTAGAAGGGATAGAGACCACCTGGTCCAGTCTCTGTCTGACAGATACACAAATTGAGGATTGGAGAGGAGAAATAACATCCCAGAGCTCACACTCTCAACTACCACACAGAGACCAGAGCATGGCAGAGAAAAAAAAAATTAAACTCTATAAAATGAGAACCTCCATGAGGGCACGAAAGAATTGTCTCAATTTGGATTTAGTCCCCAGTGCCCAGCATGAGCTCAGCTCATAGGAAATATTTAGGAGTTGAATGACAAAGAGATCTGCCATGATGAGAGTTTCTGACTGCTTCCCCGTGTGGATGAGCCAAAGGTTCACCAAAGGGGAGGGAACCTGCTGAGGCAAAGGCCAACATGGGGAAGGAGGTGGGCTTCTCCTCCTGGGAGGGCTTCAGTGAGAGACTGGAAAAGCGCTTTCAGAGGATTTTGTAGGGGAATTCTTAGGAGGGAAGATTTGGACTACATGGACACTCTGTGGTCCTAGGATGCTACACCACCTGACTGCTGCTCGGATACTACTGGGCACAAGACCTTCTCATTATCTGCTTTTATCACCAGAACTCCTCCCATCCCCTGTGCCTCAGTCTGGACTCTTTCCACAATGGTTTAGAATATTCCCATTCCCTTTTATTCTCCCCACCTTAGTAGATACTAAGCCCAGCTGCAAAAACAACCCCCCTCACTAACCCCTGCCTCCTCAATGTTCCATCTCAACCCTTCCACTATGCTTTCCCTCTCTATCATTTGCAAACCCCCTTTCAGTTTGGATCTGCTGGGTCCCGTCTACCTAGATAGTCTATCCTTGAAATAGAGGTAAGCACTCAAAATCTTCCACAGTCACCAGGTGAGAAAGAACACTCTGAGGAGATATTAGAATGTCTGAGTTGCCCATGAATGGCATGAGAAGACCAAGGAGAGGTATCTGTGTGATATGTGTCAGATTCCTTACTTGCTTCTGCCAAGGTCACATGACAGCTGTCTCCAAGGACCCTATAACCTATCTTAAAGTCCAACCCAAGAGAATATGGAGAGTCTGAGAAAATGTTGTGAAGGACAAAGCTGTTATGGCTTGAGGGCACAGTTTGCCCCAGTCCACTGGAGAATGATTGGCCTGAAAGCTCATGCTTATACTACAGTCAAATTTAGGGAGCTTCTCCCTTATACACCCCTTGCCCTAGTGTACAAAGCACATAAGGAGAACAAAACAATAATCAGAGGTAAAAGGAGAAGCCACCCAGGTGAGCAGATGCCCAAGGGCTCCTAAGCTGTCATCCTTACTTGCTGTCACCATCACCACCGTCACCATCACCATCATCACCATCACCATCACCACCATCACCATCGTCACCATCACCGTCACCATCACCATCATCACCATCACCATCACCATCATCATCATCACCATCACCACCATCACCATCACCATCACCGTCACCATCACCATCATCACCATCACCATCACCATCACCATCATCACCATCACCATCACCACCATCACCATCATCACCATCACCATCACCACCGTCACCATCACCATCATCATCATCATCATCATTGTGTCATTAGTAATAATTTATATTACCATTACCAATAACAATTTATATTGCACTTTAAAAAGTTTGCTCTGGATTATAAATGAGGGGATCAGTTAACAAGACTAAGCTGAATCTGTCTTTCTAAGAGAGCCACAAGCAGATGCACACAGGAAAGGAGGGGGGCTGGTGCCCTCCCTAGGGCTATTGGCAACAACCCTTTCCTTTCCACTCTCTGACATTCTGGGACTGCAATTGATTTACTACCAATCCACAACAGCCAGCCCTGCATCAGAGGGAAGTGTAGCACCTAATGCATGCCAGCATGCACACATATATGCAAGCATGTATACATATGTACACATTCTTGCTCTTGTAAACAGTTCTACTAAGCTTCCATCACAAATATCTACATACATGTGCTATAAACAGTTACTTCACTTTGCCTAGACCCCACTAATTTGTAGCTGGCAAGGCTGATTACCGGATTGTGAAGATTAGCAATTAAAATAAAAATGATTTAAAAAGTCAAGGAGGCCTCCCAATCCCGTCCATTTGTGAGGATTAGTGGTTTAGCTTAATTTATGGTAATCCATGACTGTGGCTGGCCAGCACTAGTTCTAAGACAGTGGTCACCTCCCGTTGGTTGTGAACTTGCTGGGTATGGCCAGGTTTGTAACAACAGAGGCAGCCATCACATTTCCCCACAGTCAAAGGACAATCACTGACAATATTTGCAATGTGACTAGTGGATGAATATATTCTTTCATCTCCTGTTCCCTGCATCCTGTATCCTTTACCATGGAAATGCCCACTCATGGACAATGTTATCTCTGTTGAAAAATTGAGGTTAGATGTGAAGGGTCAGCTCTGTGTCTCAGAGACTGAATCTGTAGGATGACAGACTCACATTTACCCCACCCCAACTGCCAGCTCATTACTCTGTATCCTGACTCTCAAGCAGTGGAGAATTTTACTTTATGCCACATAAGATTAACAGGAGAAAAGAATGCACAACAGAAGCTCTTGATTACCTGTCCTCTCTGGAGCCACAGTGGTAAGGAATCTACAGAGAACACCAGGAGGGAAGTGAAATGGGAATGCGGGGTGGTTGGACTCCATGAACCTGTGTTTCTGCTGCAAGTGAATTCAGATGATGCAAGAAGAATTCAAACCTGAAGAGAACAGGAGGAATCTAGTTTGTAATGAGAAACAGAACATGTGTGGGGTTGGAGAAGGACAGGTCATGGAAGTGAGAAAATGGAAGTGTGGACAGAGGTAGCCACCACAAGGCAGCTAGGTGGTGCTCTGGGTAGAACATTGGCCTTGGAATCAGGAAGCCTCATCGTCCTAAGTTCAAATCTGGCTTCAGACGCTTGCTAACTGTGTGACCCTGGGCAGTTCACTTAAGCCAGTTTGCCTCAGTTTCCACATCTGTAAAATGAGCTAAAGATGGAAATGGCCAACCCCTTCCACACCTTTACAAAGAAAACCCTAAATGGGGGTCATAGAGAATCAAACACAACTGGAACTCCTGAACAATAACAACAAAAACCACCAAAAAGAAAGGGGCCAGGACTCGAGCACTGAGGCTGCTGGAGGTGATGGCCTTGACCATCAGGGCCAATGGTGTGTTGCTTTCATCCCCCTACTCCCACCCACAGGCAGGCAAGATGGTGGTGACCCACCATCTCCTTTCCTCCTTTAGCCTCTCTCAAGGGAACTCAGAGCGCTCTGGCCACTGGAAGAGTCAATTCGCTTCTCATTGTTTGTCTTAATGAACAACATTAACCCCAGGGCTCATGGGAAATACAGGTGGGAGGAACCATTTGCAGGAAATAGAGATCTAACACAGAGGTCTTTTATAAAGGCGATATATCTGGTTGGGGGCTCAGAGCTACAAAAAGATGCAGAGAATTAGGAATCCTTTTATATAGCTTTCCAAAGAACAGAAGGAACATTTTCACCAGGAAACCCATCTAGATAATGAATGAGTAGTAGAACAAGGTTCATCCAAATAATCTTGTATGAACAGCTCCCTCATCACTCCACTCCAACCACAAGAAACACTGAATAAGCATCTACTGGGTACCAGGCACTGTGCCAAGCACTGAGAATACAAAGAAAGCAAAGCAAAACAAAACAAAATCCCAAACCCTGCCCTCAACAAGCTTAAAGTCTAGTGTAGGAGACAGCCTGCCAGCAAATGTGTACAAACATATATAGGTGGGAGAAACCATAGATCATCTCAGAGGGAAGGGCCTGACCTTCAGGGCCTGGAAAGGCTTCTTCCTCTACAAGATGGGATTTGAAGCTGAGCCAGAACTAGAGGGAAGTGGTGTGGCTGTTGTTCAGTCTCTTTTCAGTCAGGTCCAATTCTCCATGGCCGCTGGGGCTTTTCTTGGCAGAGACATTGAAGGATTTGCCATTTCCTTCTCCAGATAATTTTACAGATGAGGAAATTGAGGCAAACAGGGTAAAGTGACTTCCTCAGGGTCATGCACATAGTGAGTGTTTGGCCAGATGTGAACTTCCCGACTCCAGACCCGGGACTATGCACTGTGGCACCATCTAGCTGTCCAAGGAGTGAGTAGGGACAAGATTTAAGGAATTAGAACTATCAGGGACAAATGTGCAAATGAGGCGTGTGTGCAGGGGATGGCCAGGGTCCTGGTGTTGCTGGGTCATAGAATATGTAAAGCAGGTTTAAAAAGGACTGGAATAGGTTGCAAAGGACCTTAAAAGTCTTGTATTTGATCCTGGAGGCACTAGGGAGCCACTGGAGTTTATTGAGTAGGGGATGACATGGTCACACCTGCATTTTAGGAAAATCCCCTTGGCGTCAGAATGGAGGATGGACTGGAGTGGAGAGAGATTGAGGCAGGAAGACCCCCCCCTCCCCCCCAGCAGCTCCTGCCATAGTCCAGGTGTGAGGTGATGAGGGGCTGTATCAGGGTGGGAGAAAGGTCAGTGGAGAGAAGGGAGTGTATTTGGGAGATGTAGCAAAGGAGAAATTGGCAGGCCTTGGCCCCACATTGGATGTGAGGGGTCCAGTTGAACTCCTAGGTTGGGAGCCGTGGGCCTGGGAGGATAGGGGTGCCCTCTACAGTTAGAGGGAAGGTAGCTTGGGAGGGAGGATTGGGATGCAGATAACCACCCATATTTGGCCATCCTGGTCCTCCTGGATGCTCAGCACATCAGACATGCAGTCTGTCAGTCCCAGTATTTATTAAGGTCTTTCCTGGAACGGGAGGAAGACAACACAGTCAGAACTCCTGCACCAAAAGCTTCCAAGAAAAATGTAAACTGGTTACAAGCCATAGAGGAGCTTAAGAAGGATTTTGAGAACCAAATAAGAGAAGTGGAGGAAAAATTGGGAAGAGAAATGAGAACGATGCAAGAAAATCATGAAAAGAGAGTCAACAACCTGACTGAACAAAATAACACCTTAAAAAATAGATTAACTCAAATGGCAAAAGAGACCCAAAAAGCCAATGAGGAGAAGAATGCCTTTAAAAGTCAAATTTGCCAGATGGAAAAAGAATCTCAAAAGCTCACTGAAGAGAATAATTCCTTCAAAATTGGAGAAAACTCCTAGGAATGTTATAGCCAGGTTCTGGAATTCCCATATCAAGGAGCAATTATTACAAGCTGCCAAGAAGAAATAATTTGAATACTGTGGAAACACAATCAGGATAACCCAGGATCTAGCAGGTTCTACATTAAGGGATCAAA
>CM053581.1:1273129-1288782 GCA_028627135.1 Pseudochirops cupreus | reverse complement strand
TTATTGCAGCTCTCTTTGTGGTGGCAAAAAACTGGAAATTAAGAGGATGCCCATCAACTGGGGAATGGCTAAACAAGTTGTGGTATATGATTGTAATGGAATACTATTGTGCTATAAGAAATGAGGAGGAGATAGACTTCATAATAATCTGGAGAGGCTCATACAAACTGATGCTAAGTGAGAAGAGCAGAACCAGGAGAAATTTGTACACAATGACAAACACACCGTATGTGTGACAACCAACTTTGATAAACCAGACTCTTCTCAGCAACGCGTAGTTATAAGACAACTCAACAAGTCTCAGGATGGAAGGAGATACCTACATTCAGAGAAAGATCTAGAAAGAACAGAGTTTAAATGGAGACTGAAGCAACCTACGTGCTATCGCTCTTTTCCATGTTTGGTTTTGTTTCCTTTTTCCCATTGTTCATTCCATCGGTTACAAACCTTCTATACAACCAGACTAATGTCCAATGTGAAAGTATTTGCAGATCCTATACTTGATTACATGCTACCATGGCAGGGTGGGGGGGAGAGAGGGGAGAAAATTTGAAATTCAAGGAATTGTGGAACTGAATCTTGTAAACTAAAAGTAAATAAACAAATCAATTTTAAAAAAATTAAAATTAAAAGAAAAAGAAAAAAAGAAAGGCGTCAATACCCGAGGAACGTCCCCATGAAGGCAATCAGGGGAGTGGTTGGCTTCCCAGCCCTGGGACTTCACATAGAGTCTGGACAATCATTCATCCAGGATATTAGAATGGGAAATCCTATTGGTTTTTAATTGGGCCAGAGGCCACTGAAGTCCCTTTTAGTGCTCAGATTCTGTGATTCTGCGACACCGAAATACCCAGAAATCTAGTCTCCAATGTGGAGCACCGCAGATCTGATGTGCACTTACGTTTGACATATATTCTGAATGAGCAGAGTTGAAATCACTGAGGAGCCAAAGACAACTGGAGACCTTGAAATTAGCCAATTGACATCAAAACCAATTAGGTAGGCTAAATAAAGAGTGACAGGTCACTTCCTAAGAGGGAACTAATGGACTCAGACAGATGGACGGGATGCAAATAATGGAGGCGTCCCCCACCACAAGGAACATGCCAAGATTAAAGATCCTTTCAGAAAGTGTGACTGGCCATGCTCAGTGTTCCAGTGGCTGGACACTCCCTGTTGATTAGGATAAAACGCCTTTGTCTGGGGCTGGCACGGAGCTATGCCACTTTTAGAGATTGTGGGCTAAGCCGTAGTTTCAGCAGACAGAGTGATGAGTCCCACCCACCTCCAAAGTCTGCCCTGCTGGTGAAAATCATGCTCCCTCCAGCACAATGACACACTGGTCATGGTTTCACTTTTATTCATCAGCAGTGCAGCTGTAGACACCTCCAGACCTGATTTGTCTCTTACCTTGGACCTGTTTCCTGGGCCCATGGGTCCCAAATCTGTGGATGGGGTGGCATGGACAATGTAGGGGAGCTGTGGTTTGATGCCCTGGGGCTCATACTTCAGAGATGTTCTTCCCATCCCTCTCCTGCTTGCATCCTCCTTGACCAAGAACTACTGGCAGCACGATCATTTGAAGGGTTGTGAAGAGGGCTGCCTGAGCCTCTGCTCATCTTTGCACATGAAAGTGGTCCCTTGGGCTTTACCTTGGCATAGTCACACCAGTTTTCTTCATATTATGATACTATGCATACAACTTGGGAAGCTTGGAGAGTTGCATAGTGAGGGTCCCTGGCAAATTCATGAGTGAGCACATCACCCTAGTCAACAGAGTCCTATATTTCAATGGAAGCACCACCATCCCTCCAGTTGGCCAAATTCACAAGATGGGTGTGACCTTTGGGACCTCACTCTCTCTCCCCAAAGACAATCTGAAGCTCAGGATTGCAGATTTCCCCCTTCCCAACATCACTCATATCAGACCCCTTCTTGCTACCCATACCATTCTTATCACATCATCTTTGTTCTGGACTTCATTACCCCTTGCCTCCTCATTGGTCCCCCTGCCTCATGTCCCTCCAACTTCAGTCCATGCTACTAGCAAAGGGATTTTCCTCAAGCGCAGACATGACCATGTGATGCTTCTATTCAGCCAACTCCAGTGGTTCCCTATTCCTCTGGTATGAAATGTAAATTCTACTTTTTTTTTTCCTTTAGCTTTTAAAGGTTTGCACAATCTGATCCCAAACTTTTTTTTAGCCTTATTAGGCAGTCCTAGTCCTAGCACAGGGTTCTGAGATCCCAGTTAAACCAACTGTGTCTCCTGTACAACACTGCAACTCCCATCTTTCCCAAGAAACTTTCTTTCTCACTCAATAGGTGAGATCCTGGCCTCCAAGCACACCATCTAGCCTAAGCACCCCTCCAATAGAAATCCCTTTTATAGCATTTCAGACAGGGGTGGTTTGACTGTGGCTTAGGACCACAGTTAGTTACATGGCTGTGGTATCCAAGGTTTCGGAATTGGAAATGACCTAGACACCATCTCATTCAACCCCCTCCTTTTAGAGAGGAGAGGTCTAGGGTCTGCAGAGACCCAAGACTTTGCTTTGCTGCTGTGGAACATCCTCAGCTGCCTCATGAGGGGCCTGATTCATTTTGGGGCAGCTGTGCTGCTTAGGAAGCCCTTACTCCTGTTACAAATCTTCGTGTTCATTAGAGGCCTCCATCAGTGTGAGCTGTTGTTATGATTACTATCCTGAACTGAGACCTTCTTTGCCATCCCCTCCCCGCCTTCACTGCCTTCTACTCTGACCCTTCCCACTGGCCACAGTACTGTTGTCTGGATAAATGGGAAAGAACTCTATGTCTTATTTTTTGCTTCCAAGGTTAGTGAATGTGCTTCAGCTTTTGCTGTGACAGAGAGAAAAAAAACAAGATGGGAAGGTTCTTTCCTATGTGGTCATCACCCTCAAATCTGTTTCTAAAGGATAGCTTCTAAGTCACACTCATAAACCATTGAGGTTGCTCCTTAATGCAGAGGAAACAAGACCATTGTCATGGAGAGAGCCCTGTCCTCTCCAACACTGTGGCAATTTTCATTCTAAGAAAGACAACTGGATTGTCTCTTATTTATGCTGGCCACTACACTGAATTTAACACAATTTCCAGTTTAGGGATGGGGCATGGAAAATGGGTAAGAATTATACTATTTAACATCTGGGATGTAAAGGGAGTTTGGCTTCTGTCTACCCAATCAAGTACAGGGGAAGTACAGTTAGTGATTGTCAAATATGAATAATCAGCAAAGACTTTTTGTCGAAAACTCACACTTTATTTTGGGAATGCATTAAAATTCAGTTTAAATTTTAAACCAGAGCCTATCTGGAACCATCGCTGCTGAGTGCCTATACTGATAGGCCTGCATTGCAGGGACAAGCCTGTTTTCTGAGGTCTTCCCTAGTCTAAGGAGGGGAGCCCCCATGCTAAGCACGCTCCCCAACCAACAGCCTCACTGACTAATTAAAACACTGAGGCGTGAGACGTTTAAAAAAATGAAACAAAGTAAGTCATAAACCACAGTGACTGGAAGCACCTGCCATCCCCAGTGATCAGGCTGCGGGGGTGATTAGAAGATTTTCAGCAGACAAAATCTGATAGTAGGGCTCATACACACTCGGTGAGAGTGGGAGGGTTAATTAAAATGACACCTGAGTCTTCTTTGAAATAAAGGAGATGCTTCATTTCAGGGGGTGAGATGAGGCACTGTTGGGCTCTGAATAGGTATTCTCTCCTGAATGGAATACTTTGGTGGATAAGATTGACCACGAGGGTCAGGAACAATAAAAGGAAAAAAACGAAACACAATAATCTTGGAGACTGGGAACCAGGGGGCTTCACTCAGCTAATAGGTCTTGCAGGATGAGCTGACTGCAGGCCCATGCTTATCCTCAGAGATGGACAAAGAGGCGTGATGGAGATTTCTTGTGCTCACTCCAAATAGAGAGGCATTTATCACCCTGTCCCGAAGTCCAGGCTGAGTCTGGTAGATTCTGGCTTCTCTGGGGTTGTAACTCAGGGCCATCTATGGTATGGTAACTGGATGGGGACAGTGATTGGCTCTGGAGGCTGCAGGTCTAACCAGCTATTCATCCAACCTGTGTAGCGTGTGGGAGTGTGAGTGTGTGTGTATGTGTGTGTCAGTGCAGGTGAGAATATGTGTGTATGAGTATTTGTGTGAGAGTATGTGTGTGTATGTATGAGTGTGTATATGTGCATGTGTGTGTGTATGTATAAGTATATCTGAGTATATCTGTATGTGTGTGTGTGCATTTGAGTATGAGTGTGTGCATGTGAGTGTGTGCTTGAAGAATTTGGAGAAATCTTTTCTCTCTCCAATTCTTCCGAATGCTTACCTGTACCTGGATGTGACCTTCTGGGAGGTCCCAAAAATCTTCCTTACATCCAGGGAGCACCATAGTGCACTGAGTACTGAGTCTGGAGTCAGGAAGTCCTGAGCTGAAATTCAGCCTCAGACACCAGCTTGTGACCCCTGGGCAAGTCACTTAACCTCTGTTTGCCTCAATTTCCTCGTCTGAATCTAACCCTTGTCCCAAAATCTACTGATATGAGACTCCTTCCTTATTGGTGAAGAGGAATGCCTTGCCCTGCATGAGAGGCAGGGCAGAGCAACCAGCCTTCTTGAGTTGTCCCTGGGACTCTCTTGGTTTGGAGTCGCTTTGGGTGCTTCTGGCTTCCAACTTCAAGATGGAAGATGGAAGGATGCAGTTGGACTAGAGGTCACCAAAGTCCCTTCCAGGGCTCAGATTCTGTGATTGTGAGACATTTCAGTATCCTGAGATCTGGTGCCCAACATGGAGTGCCGCAGACCTGAGGCACAGTTGGGCTAATGGATGTTCTGAATGAGCAGAGTTGGAATCACTGACCAATGCCAAGCTCTTTGTCCCCGGCTTGTCCCCTTTCCCACAAACAGCGTTTCTACAATGAACACATGGAGCAAAGGGCAAAGAAACCCATCTGTGCAAAACAGAGATCCTCTTCCTCCTCCTTTTCTTCCTCCTCCTCCTTCCTTCCTCCTCTTCTTTCCCTCTTCCTCCTTCTCCTCTTCCTCCTCCTCCTCTTCCTCCTCTACAAAGCCAAACAGCAAGTAACCAATCACAGGACCAGAGAATCATTTGTTTCAAAGAGAAAACATTTTGGGAAGTCACCAGCTCATTCCAAAGGCCAGGAGCATTCTGTCCCTGCACCCAGGACAGGGGCTCCCACCCACACACCAGCTGCAGTGAGGAGGGGTGGTCACACACAGGTACTCACGGGGGAGGTGCACGTTGGCAAGCCCACGTGGCCAGGGTCCATATGTGGAAAGGCACACACACAGGATCCCAGAAGCAGGAGGGAAAAGAAGTCTATGGGTGGCAAGCCCCTGGCTTTAAAGATGAGGAAATGGAGTCACCATTAGATTTGAAATCATTTGGGGAAATGTTTTGATATCACCTGTAGGCAAGGTCTGGTTCCACAAGCCTGAGGCTCCCATTGCCCATTTTCCTTCAAGACTAAGAGCAGGGCTCAGCGTTCCTTGGTCTCTCTCATCATTGATGCCTTCTCCTTCCTCTCATTATCTTGTATTTACTCACTTATTTACAAACCAAAGCCTCGTTTGCTAAAGTGTGAGTTCCATGAGGGCAAGTAGTGTTTGATGTTTGAAAACCCCCAGTGCCTGGCACACAGTAAGCCTTTACTAAACACCCAGGAAATTGAGCTGCTCCAGCTCTTGAGGAGGAAGGCTTGTGAGGGTTGGCTCTTGGGTGCCACCCTCACCCGCTGCAAAGCAGAAAGACCAAAAGAGCAGCATCGCCTCTCCCTCCCCTTTCCCCCTCCTTTCCCCTCTTTCCCCTCCCCCTCCTTCCTTTCCATCCTGTCTTGCTGCTCCCCCTCCTCTTCCTCCTCCTTTTCCCCCCTCTTCTCTCTCCCCCTCCTCCTCCTTCTCCACCTCCCCTTCCTCCCCCTCCCCTGCTCACTCTTCTCCTTCACCTCCACCACCACTTGGCATGAAGATCAGACTGCCACCCCCACCTCCCTCCCGGGGCTGTCCTGAGGATCAAATGATATCATGACTGTAAAGCACTTAGCACCCTGCTGGACAAACAGTGGGTGCCATATAATGTTAGCTGTTGTCCTTATTATTAGAGACAGCCCTTGCACATGGCTGGGGTCAGAGGAGCACACCTCTGCCCCCTGTGCCATCTGGAAAATACATGTGAAGGTTTTGGACCTTTCCTTCGTACCAGAGAAGTCATTTTCCCCTTTCTTTTATGGGGTGTTTACAGTACCTTATTGTAAAATTGGGATTAAATATTTTGTCACAGGCTCTATGTAGGTCCATGTTAAGAAAACATCCGAGCCTTTCTGCTGGCTTTCACATTCTTTTCACAAAGTTTAACTTTTTTACTTACTTTAACTTTTAAAAAAGAAATTGTGTCTATCTATGGTACTGAAAGATAACATATGCTGATCTTACATAATATCATACATAGATTATGTGCATTTCTGAATTTCTAAACTTTTTCTGTTGTCTGCTGGCCTTTGCAGGTTATCTGCAGCTCCTGCACAGCTCCCCCCAATTCCCACTTGACTTCTCATGCTGACCTGCGCTGTATGGAAACCACCATGAGGAAGGCATAACTGAGTGATGCTTTACTACCAACTCTTGGGGTTGCTGTAAGGATCAAGTGAGAGAATCATTGTAATGCTCTTGGCTTTGGCACACCAGGAGCGCTCTGGAAATGTTAGCTACTATCCAGGCAAATACCTTGGGACCTGGAATGGGAGGAGCAGGTGCCTCCAGACCCAAGCTCTGATGCTGGCCATCTTGGGGGCTAGGCACCCATCAGTCTCATTTCTCCCAATCTTTAAAATGGGTAGAAAAACATGATTGTTTTATCCAAAGCCCTTTGGAAGCATCCCCCCATCCAAAGGCTCCCCAAGTTTCAGAGTGTAGGGCATGGGAGCAGGACATGTTGTGTCTCATCTCAGCTTTGTGGTCTCATTCTCTCCTTCACACTCTGCAGTCTGATTTCCAACATCACCCGGACCTGCTTTTTCTAGTGTCACTCCCCATCTCTTAATCCCCAAACCTGGTAGCTTTTTCTCTGTCCTCATGCTCTGTGACCTCTCTGCAGCCTCTGACACTGTTGGTCACTCTCTCCTTATCAATATTCTCTTCTCTCTAGGTTTTGGGACACCAAGTCTCCTGGTTCTCCTCCTCCCTCTCTGACTGTTCATTCTCTATCTCTTGCTGGATCCTCCTCCAAAGCCCTCTCACCATGGGTGTCCCTCAGGATTCTGTCCTGGGCTCTCTTCTCTTCTTTTCTCTTTCTATATTATTTTGTTTGCTGATCTCAATGGCTCCCATGGACTTAATGACCACCTTCATGTTAATGATTCTCAAAACCACCCAGCCCTAACCCTTCTGCAGCTGCCTATGTGACATCTCCGACTGACTTTTGTGCATATGAAATCGAGTGTCCTGTAGACTTTTTAAACTCAACAAATGAAGAATTGAATGCATAATGTTTCCCCCAAATCCTTTCTTCTTCCTCACTTTCTTGTTACTGCTCCTTCTAGTTCCTCAGTTCCCCAGGCTCCCAACCTGGCAGTCAACCTGGCCTTCTCCCTATGGCTCACTTCCCATATCTAATATGGTGCCAAGTTTGTCCATTTCACTTTTGCAGCATCTCTTCAATCCATCTCCTCCTCTCCTCTGCCTCTGCTGCTGTGCCCTAATCCCCTCCCACCTGGGCTAAAGTCTTCAGGTGTCTCCCTGCCCTTCCAGGCCATCCTCCATTGGGCTGTAAAGGTAATTTTCCTGAAGTGCCTTCCAAGAGGAAATACAAGTTGCTCTTCTTGGCATTTGAACTCCTTTAAAACCCACCCCCTCCACTCATCCAATCTTCTTATATCCCCCTCCTCTATTCCATGTGACATGGGACAAAGCTCTTCAGCTCCCACTTCCAGATATTTGCTTTGGCTGGTTCCCATGCCTGGAATGCTGTGTCTCCTCACCTCTCCCTCCTGCTTCCCTGGCTTCCTTCACGTCCCAGCTAAAATCTGACCTTCTGCGGGAAACCTTTCTGATCCCTCTTTATCGTCCTTCCCCACCTGTTCAGGATCTCAAATTTATCCTGCCCACAGCTTGTTTGAACTGTAGGTGGGCTTTTACACTCACGTTTTGAAGTTTCGCGTTCTAAACTCGCCCTTCCTCCAGCCCCACCCATGGAGAAGGTGAACAATATATTAATTGTGCGAAACGTTTCTGCAGCAGCCCTGTTGGGGAAAAGGCAAGAAAAAGGGAGGGAAAGAGCTTCAGTTTGTGCTCGGATTTCGTCCTGAACTTGAGCGTTTGCGCGTTGTTCCCCCGCCCCCAGAGCCCGCGAGCTCCTTTAGATCAGGGACCGTGGTCGGTCGCGCTTTGTTTTGTCGGCATTTAAGGCAGTGTCCGGCATGTCCTAGGTGCTTAATAAATGCTCATTGACTCACTGCAGTCCTTATTATACTCATTTTACAGATGAGGAAACACCTCCCCGCGAGAGCACAGCAGAGAAATGACGCCATTGTTACTGTCACCATCACCTTTACCTTTTTCTCATCCTTCTCCTCACTCCCCTTTCTCTCTACCTTCCTTCCCATTTAAAATCATGTGTTGCGATCAGATCCCCTGAATCCTGAGCCAATCTTCCTTTTCCTGAGTGTAAAGAAATTCCATGCCTCCATCTACAATTGGGATCCACTTTAGGTAAACCTGGTTTAAAAAAAAATAGAATTCCCAAAACAAGTCAACAAGGGGGTGATAATTGACTTCACCAAATGATTCTTTAATTGGCAGAAGGATTATTTGTAGGATTCCTTTAAATAGGGAGCTTCACTGGTGCAATTAACACATGGTTTAATTTTCCAAAATGTGATTCATGCACAACTTTGGAAGAACACATCTGTTGGGAGAAGCAAGACACATCTGTACACCCCATTTACAATGTCACTGTAGCAAGCATTAATGGCTTGTTGATGAGATGGGAGAAAGACACCCGGTCACAATAATTAAATTTCTGATTCTCAGCATTTAAGAGATCAGAGATGAAGGGCCATAACCAGGCATTTCCTCTGAGCATGTTTCTCCAGCGCTATGGCAGGGAGAGCCTTCCCAGGCAGTCAGTCTTGTGATGGAAACATTTGACAGCAGGGGTGAGGAACCTAAGGCTTCAAGGCCACATGTAGCCCTCTAGGTCCTCAAGTGTGGCCCTTTGACTAAACACAAACTTCACAGAACAAATCCCCTTTATAAAAGGATTTGTTCTGTAAAACTTGGACTCAGTCAAAAGGCGGCACCCAAGGACCTAGAAGGCCACATGTTGCCTTGAGGTTGCTGGTTCTCCACCTCTGCTCCACAGGCTTGAAACCTCTGGATGAGTCATTTGAAGGCCACTAGGTTGAAAATCTGGTAGTGACCGCTCAGGTCATCTTATACCTGTGTTTGACTCTGTTTGTTCCAGAGATCCAAGAGAAAGCAAAGGAGATTTCTCCCCCTGTTGTGGTCTTGGGTGAGTTAGGAAACTCTATGAACCTCAGTTTTCTCACCTATAGAATGGGGATGTTAAGAGTTATCTCGAGCTGTGAGGAAAGCTTTGTGTAACCATAAATGGTCACATATCTAAACACTGAGGACTGGGTTGAAATTGTCCTGGGAACTGTCTCTCCCAACTAAGGTAGCAACAAATCTCTGACTCTCAGTAGCTCATGTGAATTGGTGCTGCTGCTGCTGCTGCTGTAAGGGTCTGTGCTGGACGTCCTATGGGGGCACATTTTGGAAGGTCCAAGTAATGGCTTTGTGCCACAAATGCCTTGGGGAGGCCCAGATCCTGGGGGTGGGGGTGAGGATGGGGACATGTCCAGTGTGAGGCTTGTGAGGCTCCCCCAGCACTGGGGATGGGATCAGCTCAGATAGGATGTGGCTCCTGTCCGATTTTAACATATTGATGTATTAATATCACCACAAAACATCAAAGCTAGAAAGGACCTTGGCGATCATTAGGTCAACCTCTCCCACTTCCATTTTACATACAGTAAAGTGAGATTCAGAGAGGCTTGTGTCTATGTAAGCCTCAGTTATGTAAGAGC
Source organism: Pseudochirops cupreus (assembly GCA_028627135.1). Classification (NCBI taxonomy): domain Eukaryota; kingdom Metazoa; phylum Chordata; class Mammalia; order Diprotodontia; family Pseudocheiridae; genus Pseudochirops; species Pseudochirops cupreus. Next base: position 1,278,645 of record CM053581.1, on the reverse strand, counting down.
CAGAGTTATGGGGGGTCATCCATCCTTGCCTTGAATAACTCCAGGCACAGGTAAGACACTCCCTGCCAAGACAGTCCACCCCCATTTGGTGTATCTCTAATGTTTAAGGAGGCTGGTTGTTTGGCTGTGTCCTCCTTTTCCAAGCCTACATTTGCTTCTTGGGAACTGCTACCTTGGTTCTTTTCTTTGGAACCAAGCAGAACAAGTCCAGCTCCTTCCAAGGTGAGGGGTCTTGAGTAGCAAATTTCTTGAAGTCTCCAGGCTAACAGTTGTAACAACAACGCAAAATTCACAACGCCCATGGTGACTATAAATATGCTGGTGTAGTTGTTAATCACAAAATGTAACAGGCTATCCACATGGAGGACAGAGCCAAATAATTTATTCAAATACCAGAAAGCTGGGTCCCCAAACCAGAAAGTCAAAGTCATTACAGTAGCCATAAAGTTGGTACACATGGTTAATGCAGTGAACACCCACATTCCCAAGCCTTCAAAACAAAACAGGCTCCCTCAGGCAAAGATCCTCCTGTTCTCACTCATGGTAGCTGCTCAGCCTCCACTCTGCTTGCTCCCAGCAGTCCCAGCAATTCTCTTTCCCCGCAGTTCTCAGCAGAAGTCATCAGCAGAAGTTCTGGCTGGTTCTCAGAAGAAGTTCTGCCACCACCAGTTCTGTTCTCAATATCTCTTCCCTGCCCCACCCCTTCCTGCCGATCGGCAAGTTTATCCCCCTGTGGGATTCACAAGTTCTGGGTCTCAATACTTGACATAATTATGAACTTGAAACCAAGCACCAAGCACCGACTAGCTTGCCAATACAAGGGGCATTGAAGATTTTCAAATCCCATTACTATTACAATAGTAAAACTCTTAGGGCTCCAGAAGACCAAGTCATCTTATTCCACTATCCTTAAGGCCAATTAGGGTTGCCATGGAATGGAATATTTTCATGGAATGACTAGACCAAATCTAAAGTCAGATTTTTATTCTTATTCCAATGTTAAATTAAATTTGTGAAGCTACTACATTTGAGGCCCAGTGCTAGATGCTGGGGATGTAAAAAAACAAACGAAAAATTGTTCCCTATCTTAAATGAGCTTTTATTTTCAGGAGGGAGGGGCATGTCAGTCCATGGAGAATGGGGTTGGAAGAAGTCAGAGAGAAGTGCCATGATACAGTAAAAAGAGCCCTTTTTCTAAATCCAAGGATCTGGATTAAAATGTACAGTGTGCTTCCTGCTACCCAGGAGACTTTGGACAAATCCCTTCTCTCTGAGCCACAGTTTCTCCAATCTATAAAATGGAGCATTTGTACTGGACCTCTAAGAGTCTTTTTTAATCTAAGTTGATGAGTCTGTGGGCTAGTTATCAAGATCTGTGGGAAGAATTGTGGGTCTAGAAACAAAGCATTTGGTAGTTCATTGGGAGAAGCCACTGTCTTTCATGGAACAATGAGGTTAGGGACAGAAGACTCCATCCCAGGTCCTTGGCTGCCAGAATGAGGAGCAGTCCAAAGTCCAGCCTTTATAGAGAGCTAACATGGCTGGACTCTGCTTAAAAAGCCAAGAGTCGCTGGATGTGGATGTTGTGATGGGTTTCCTTTAATCCTGGGTGAAGGTCACACCTTGATTCCAGACTTCACCCAATTGTCTTAACTGGGTAAATATTTCCTTCAGCGCAGCCAATTCTAAAATTCACAGGGAAGCAATAGGTTTGGGCCAAATGTGCTCTTTCCCAGTTAGGCCTCAGGTGACCTGGTTTCATTGGGAAAGGGTTTGAGAGAGAAGCAGGCTCATCTTTCCCTCCCCTTTGAAGAGTCACTCTTATTCTTCTCTTCCCTTTTTTTTTCTTTTCGTTTCCTTTGTGGAGAGGAAGTGAGTGGTACTGGAGGTAATCAAACACTGGCCATTGAGTCAGCCAGCCAGTGTTTGAAGTTCAGCTACGCTATTTGTAGACTGGATGACCCAGGGTGAGTTCCTTCCCCTTCTTGCACCTCAGTTTCCTTCCCTGTCAAATGAGGTGGCTGGACTAGATGACCTCCGGGCTTCTCCTCACTTTGCTGTTTTGTGAGCATGGCTTAGGTTCCAACCCATAAACAAAGTTCATGTTTCACCCCCACCACAGAACGAAGAGTGCACCGCTTCCTTCGAGGTGGTTGTGTGAGCATTTCTTGAAGAAACAAAGCTGGCCTCTTGCAACCCTTTCTTCAGAGAGCTGAAAGAGGATATCGATTTCTTCCCTATTGTTCTCTAGTGAAGAATGATTCCTTCTGATTCCCTGATGGTGCCATTCTCTTCCAGCTAATGGGATGAATTTCTGATTAGTCAACCATCCTCCATGGCCTCAATGTTGGAGAGAGCTGACTTGGGAGCTGCTGGGTGCCTACTTCAGGGATAATCTTAATCCTGCATGAATGGCCACTTGGGTACACTATTTCCTAGGCAACCTTGGGCCCTTTGGCCTTCAGGGATTTGCATAAAGTTCTCTCTTTAGTCCACTTCTTTGCCCAAAGATGTCATATCTTGCCAGCATAGACTATTGACCTCTTCTTGGAATGTGATGAAAAAGTCTCTAATTAAGCCTGCTCAGCAAGATGCCTATTGCAATGAGAGGGACCCACAATTTTGTCTCTTGACCATTACAGCCAGGCTGGGTAGCCCTCAACCCTGCTCACCCTGAGTTGGCCAACATGACTGGTTTCAAGGAGAAAGGGATGGCAATCCACTTGTTCATGAACCTTGATGACCTCAAATGGTTTGGGAATCATTCCAGAAGTAAAAAAGCTATAGAATGATCCGTTTTTCTTTCTTTTAAAAATTAGAAAACAAACAAATAGAGACAAATTAATTAATGAATGACTAGATAGGTAGTTGGATAGGCAGAGAAATAGAGAAGTGGACAGGAAAATGAAAGAGCAAATGACTGATTGAATAAATAGATGAATGAATAAGCAAGTAACTAAGTAGATAGAAAATGGATTAATGAACAAATGATTAGATAGATAGATGGGTAGCCAAATGAATGAGTGAACAAATGACTGAAGAGTTGAGTAGACACAGACAGACAGACAGACAGACAGATGGATGGACAGAAGGAAGGATGGATAGATGGAAAAAAAAGATACCTTTTGCTTTGATCCAACAGATTTCTTCTAACATGACTCGAATCACTTTCTGTACAAAGCACTTTGCCCCAGGTTTCTCTTTTGCTTGGGGAATACCTCATGTGGCTCTGATTCTAAAATAAATTGATTTCACAATCTCCAAACTTCTTTAGATCTTTGCAGTTTACGAAGCACTTTTCTTTCCATAATAGTCCTGTAAGACAGGTAGTAAAAGTATTACAACCCAGAGGGGACAAGTGAAGCTTAAAATGGAACTTCTTCAAGGTCACACACTTAGCAAGTGTTAGAAACAGATCTTGAACCCTGGCTTTCTGACTCTAAATTCAAACATACTGGGAAATAAGCCTGGACTCCTGGGTCACAATACTAACCCTCCTTGAGCTACAATTTCCCCACCTATAAAATGAGGGGATTGGCCCTACATACATTCTGAAATTTCAGCTCTAGAGCAATGATCTTATCTCATGATCTTTCTATCTTATCTATGAAATTTCCTCTATATGATGGAATACATCCTCAGGATACAAGAAGGAAAGGAAAACAAAGAAGGAATGAAGCAAGCATTTGGTGGGCACCTACTGTCTGCTAGGCACTTTACTAAGTGCTTCACAAATACCTAATTTGAACATAAAGAGTAATACCATAAGCAAGTTAGGGGAGCATAGAAGATTTTGCCTGTCAGATCCATAGATAAATGAAGGATTTATGACCGAACAGGAGATAGAGAACATTGCTGGATATAAAATGGATAATTTTGATTGCATTAAATTAAAAAAGTTTTTGAATAAAAAAACCCAAGGCAGTCAAGATTAGGAAGAAAGCAGGAAACTGGGGAGGAGGGAGGATTACAGTAAATTTCCCTGATAAAGGTCTCTTTCTCAAATATATAGAGAACTGAGTCAAATTCATAAGAATATGAGTCATTCTCCAATTGATAAATGGACAAAGCATATGAACAGGCAATTTTCAAATGAAGAAATCAAAGCTATCTATAGTCATATAAAAATGCTCTAAATCACTTGATTAGAAAAATGCAAATGAAAACAACTCTGAAATACCTCTTCATACCCATCAGGTTGGAAAATATGACAGAAAAGGAAAATGGCAACTGTTGGAGGAAATGTAGGAAAATGAGGACACTAATACATTGTTGGTAGAGTTATGAACCAATCCAACCATTCTGGAGAGCAATTTGGAATTATGCCTAAAGGACTATAAAATTATACATGCCTTTTGTTCCAGAAACACCACTACTAGGTCCATATTCCAAAGAGTTAAAAAAGAGCCTATATGTACAAAAATGTTGATAGCAGCTCCTTTTTTTTGTTTGCAAAGAATTAAAAATTATAAGAGGAATCAGGGAATGACTGAACAATTTGTGGTGTATGATTGTGATGGAATACTATCATGCTATAAGAAATGATTAGCAGGAGGGTTTCGGAAAAACCTGCAAAGACTTCCATGAACTGATGCAAAGTGAAGTGAGAAGAACTCGGAGAACATTGTACACAGTAATAGCAATATTGTGATGATGATTGACTATGAATAATTTAGCTATTCTCAGCAATACAAAGATCTAAAACAATCTCAAAGGACTCATGGTAAAGCATGCTATCCACCTCCAGAGAAAGAACTGGTAGAGTCTGAATGCAGACTGAAGAATGCTAGTTTTTACTTTTTTTTTGGTTTTGTATGTATGTGTATGATTTCTTTCACATGACATGTGAAAATATGCTTTGCATGACTAAACATGTATACTGTATATCAAATTCTGTGCCATCTAAAGGAAGAGAAAAGGGAGAGAATTTGGAACTCAAAATCATTTTTAAAAAATATTTAAAATTGTTCTTATGTGTAATTGGAAAAAATAAAATATTAATTAAAAAAACCAAATATTTCACTTTATTCTCACAACAACCTTGAAGGAGGTGCTATTCCCTCCTCCCCTCCCCATTTTATACACGGGCAAATAAAGCAAATGCGCTTAAGTTACTTGCCGAAGGTCACCCAACTAGTAAGTGTCTAAAGCCAAAGTTGAATTCAGATATTCCTGACTCTAGGTCCAGAACTCTATCCACTGCACCCCCTAGCTGCCTCTGACAACAGAAGCACTTCCAAGGTACCATCTGTGGGTGGAGAATTAGCAAAGTCAGCTCTCAGCCCATTGTGAAGGAGAACTTTTGGTGCTACTTCCTTTTTTTTTTTTTTATATGAGATTCTTTATTAAATTTTTTTGAGTTACATCTTTTCTCCCCGTCTTTCCCCCGCCCACCACCCCAAAACAGCCATCCCAGTATTTCCCCCCTCCCCCAGTCTATTCTCTCCTCTGTCACTTTTTGGTAGAGCAGGATGGATCTCCCAACTGCAGTGCCTGTGTATCTCAAGTTCCAGTTG
>CM053581.1:1237020-1272629 GCA_028627135.1 Pseudochirops cupreus | reverse complement strand
CACTTTAGCAAAGGGCCTAGGGGCAGGGAAGATCTTCAGATTCCCATAACAACATCCCACACTCACACAAACATGACACAAACACAGTCGGCCTCCCCATACCCATTCCTACACATACACACGTACCACAGCAGCACCGTATACACTCACCATGTACACCCCCACACACTTAGTCAACCCACACAAACACACACAGACACGTGGTGCCCCCACACCCGTATCCCCGCTGGGGACCTCACAAAGTGCCCAGTGCGGGGTGGGGTGAGCACGCTCACCCAGCTGGGCCGGCCCCTTCATCACCTACAATCTCCAGGTCTCTAAAACTTGAGGCTCCAGCCTCCCCACACCTCCCTGCCTCCCCAAGGGAGCGCAGACCCATCCCTGCCCCTGTTTGCAGAGCCCGAGCAGCTCCTATCTTGGGTCTCATTGCCTCTCTGCTGAAATGAAGCAGAGGGCAGCCCCCACCCTCCGGCACCACCTCCAGCTCTCCACCAATCTGAGGCTTCAGGATACTTCAAGCCAATTTTAATCACGGAGCTAAATGGAGTTGATTACAAGGAGGGAGCCCGAGCAGACATTCAGGGCCACCTGGCCCAGGAAAGGCTCTCTGGCAGCTCTTTGTTTCTGCTATCTCTGCCTTTAAGTGAATTTGTAGGAAGAAGGTGCCTCAAAATGTCAGCGCTGGAAGGAACTTCCCAGGGTAGGGATGCTGCCCTCCCCCTCCAGGCAGGCCCCTCCCAACTCTGATCCAGGCGGGAAAGCCCGTCATTAGTCCTAGGACGAAGGGTCCCACAGCCCCACTGTGCTGTGTCTCTAAAAGTGACAGAGATTGGGGAGTGAGAGGGGAGAAGGAGACAGAGAGACAGAAAGAGGCAAGAAGAGAGGGAGACTGAGATATAAAGAGATAGAGAGAGATAAATGAGAAAGAGATATTGATCAACAGAAAGAGGGGGAGAGAGACAGAGAGAGAGACAGAGAGACAGAGATAGAGACAGAGACAGAGACAGAGAGACAGAGAGACAGACAGAGAGCAGAGATGTAGGTAGGTGCCAGTGCTGAAGATGAAGAGTCGCAGGGCTTCAGGCAGAGGCTGGCCCAGAGCCCCACAAGCAGCTCATTCCTGGTCCTGCCTCAGGTGTCCGAGGCTGGCTCCTCGCTGGAGGCCCAGCCTAGAACCCGTGGGTCTCAGGGCGGCATTCTGTGTGCTGCTAATTTCTCCAGCTTCCCAGCATCATCTGGAATGTTGACCAGATTCTCTGTGAAAGGCCGGTTGTTGCCTAATACATATTTTGAATTAACAATGAAAACATATTTAATCCTGAATGGGAATAACTCTGCACTGGGACATTCGATTCCCGCCAAATTTTAGATAAATTAATTATTCCCTCTATTCTCAGAGAGAAAAGTATTGTGTTTTAACTGATTAATCCGCGGCCGGTTTTAGGGTGTCAGGAAGTCTCCTTGCAGGGTCCTTTCTGATCCTCCCCACTCCCGCCTCCTAGGAGCCCTGGCTCACCTCCAATCCCCGGTCTGGATTGATGGCTGCCCAGCTTGGCCCCCCAATAGAATGGACATCTGGGAGTCTCCTCCTCCTCTCCCCTTGCCCCCTCCACCCCTCTGCAGTGCTCCACCCAGCTGACCACTTCCTGGAGAATCCCTCCTGACCCGTCCTGTTCCCTGTATGCAGCTCTCTCCTGGCTGTCTCCTGGGTCTCTCCTATCTTGCTGACCCCTCCTCCTCAGTCTCTTTCCCTGGATCTTCCCTCTGCTCCTATTCCTAAAGTGTGGTTGGTCCCCTGGTCTCCGGCCTGTGTCCTTGGCTTCCCCCTCTGCTTTCTTCCTTGGGGAAGTCATCGAGTTCCCTGGGTTCAGCTGTCAATGGCCTTCATACATTAAGCTTATGACTCTCCCCAGGCACTGTGCTGGGCATACAAGGAAACCAGATGGAAAAGATTCTCCAAGAATGTCAGCTACCTGAGGCCGGAGGCTGCCTGGCTTCTGTCTTTGTCTTCCCTGAAGTCTGTCACCAGGCCTTATCCTCAGTATCTACCTAAAAGATGCCTGCCTAGGTGAATGGAATTCATAATCTCTATGGAAGGTGGAGGTTTGCTCAGAGGAGGCAAATTGGGGCTAGGTCTGCACAAGGATGGCTGGGGCCATCATATTCCTGTGCGTCTTTGTTTTAAAAATATTCTAATCAACAAAAATTGAATCTGCCCTCCAACCTCCCAAGTTTCCAATGGAAAAAGAAAAACAAAGCCCTTGTAACAAATATGCATGATCAAGCATCACAAATTTGCCCACTGGCCACGTCCAAACGCTCTTGTCTCAGTCTGCATGTGAGCCCAGCCCCTCCCTGTCCAGAGGTGGGCAGTGACAAGCTTCCTTGGTCCTCCAGAGCCCGGGTGGGCATTGCCTCTGTCAGAGCTCCTAACTCCTCTGGTCCTTTGTCCTTATTGTATTATGGTTATTTCAGAAGCTGTTTCTCAGCTCTTTTCACTGCACCCTGCATCAGTTCATCCAAGTTCTTCCCAGGCTTCTATGAAGCCACCTCCCATCATTTCTTACAGCCTGGTAGTATTCTCTCATATTTATACACCATCTCTTGTTCAGCCATTCCCTGACTGATGGGCACCTACTCAACTTTCCAGCTCTTTGTCACCACAAAAAGAATCACTATACATATTGTGGACAGAAAGGACCTTTGGCTTCTTTGATCTCTGGTGTATGGGCCCAGCAAAGCTTCCCTTGGCACAAGTGAGTCACTTTGGGGGCTTTCATAATGACTGAGTCAATCCCCAACCCCTCCAAAAGTTCATTCAAACAGGGTATCTGTCTTCCCAAAGCCTTCACATGAATTCTTCTTTGTCCAAGTTTTCACATTTGCCTGAATTTTTTCTGCATGGAAAGGGAGCTTAATGTACCTGTGACCTACGAACACTGGTGCACTGACCAGGCAGAGAGCTGTGTTTGAGCAATGGAGCCTGTGGTGGTGGTGGTAGGGTCAGCAGAAGGACTTAGGATCTGACTCCCACTCTGCCCTCCCTGGGGCTCAGTTCTGTTCTTCCCCAGCTGAACGTCTGCCGCCTTTCCCTCTGTAGTCGATTCTAAATCTCTTCCTTTTTCTTCCTCAAGCCTCTGCACCCAAACCTCTTACCTCCGTCTCAGCAGACGCCCTGGCCTGAGGCCGCGATTTCTCTGGTCAGCTGTGTGTGCCACTCCACCTTCAGAATCCTTTGGAGTCGTCCCTTACCTTTGCTGGTGAGGCTCCTCTAGTTGCCAAAGCTGATTCCACTTGACTTCCTCTCCTCAGTTCCCTCCTCTCTGCCTCTGTCTCTCCATTTCTGTCTCTGCCTTTCTGTCTCTCTCTGTCTGTCCATTTCTCTGTATGTCTCTGTCTCTCTCCATTTCTGCTTCTCTGTGTTTGTTTCTCTCCTTCTCTCCCTCATCCATCCACCAATGTCTATTGTTACTACTAAAACAAACTAGACCTTTCATCTTTCACTTCTCCCTATTATTACCTTCTGCTACCATTCTTTATCTTTTCTCTGTCACAAACTCCTAGAAGAAATGCCCTGCCCTCCTTGCTCTACTTTCTCCCTGTTCTGCTCTGCCCAAGGTCACCAGTGATCTCTCACCTTAAGTCTTAATCTCGTCTATTCTCATTCCTCGTGTCCCCAACCCTCTGCAGCCTCTGACCCAGTACTGCCCACCCTCACCTCCTAGATCTGCTCTCTTTGCTCGGCTTCTAGGACTCTGTTTTCTTCCAGTTCTCTGCTTGCTTGTCTGACTTGTCCTCTCAGGCTCCTTTGCTCGATTCACATTATTGTCTATTGAAATACAGCATGTGCACATGTCATTGGGGATGCTGGATAAATGCCGGTGACCTTCTTATTTAGAGAATTCTAGGACTTTTAAGTCCCAGACACAGAAACAACAGAGATCCTGACATTGGGCTTGACTGGAGGGAGAACCCACTCATTTTGTGTGTTTATCTATTTGTGTAGCAGAAATGGCCACCTGTGAGCTGGAGGCATTCTGTGCCTGGCCACCCCACCTTGTCCTTCCTGAGCTTCCTCACCCATAAGAATTGCTCATTTACATCCAGAAGCTTCTCTCCTGCTAGAGATTCAAAAGTAGCATTTAAATGGAATTCCCATGAGTAGACCCCCAGACCTGCCATCCTTGCCATCAGCCCCACCACCGACACCACTGCATCTCCATTGTGATTATCATCTCTCTCCATTACGGGTGATCATGGAGACAGCTGTCAGCAGCAGCACCAGGATCCTGGCCATCATCATCCCTGTCACTGCCACTCTCACCATCAGTGCCTTCATCATGCCCATCACTGCCACCAGGATCATGGTCATCATCACCCCTGTCACCACCAGCACCGCCATGATGATATGGCTACAGGCACTATGACCATTTCCATCCCCCTCACTTCCCCATCCTCAGCACCACCCCACCATCCCCCCGACACCACCCCACCATCATCATACCCATGACCTTTGTCCCCCATCAGCATCCTCCTGGGTGCTGGCAGTGCCGCTGTCATCATCAGCTCTCATGCCATTGCTAGCTACGCACAAGAGGGAACAACAACAGTAACAGCGCTCACAGGGTTTACACGGTGCCTGGTGCTGGGCTAGGCTTCACAATCCTCCCACAACGCTGAGAGGGGATATTATTGCCCCTCTCTTACACATGGGGAAACTGAGGCAAGCAGAGATTAAGTGACTCACCCAAGCTTGGACTTGAATGTTAATAAGTATCTGAGGCTGGATTTGAACTCAAGTCTTTCATACTCCAGACCCAGTGCTCTTTCCATTGAGCCACCTCACTGTTCCTCTCCTCCACAGGTGTTAGAAGCTCACAGTTATGGGCTGGTTTAGGCTGTGGTGGAGCAGCAGTGAATGAGCTTGCTTTTAGGCCCATAAGAGGCTTCCAGGCTTGTTGAGGAGATGGCACATATAAGGTAGCAAATTAAAAAAAAAAAAACAAGACCAGATACGTGAAGAATCCCTCAAGTCAAGGACTTCTAATGTGTGTGTCCCTGTGGGGTGTGTGTGTGTGTGTGTGTGTGTGTGTGTGTGTGTGTGTGTGTGTGCATGGGGTGTGTGTAGTGTGGTGTGTGTGTGTGTGTGTGTGTGTGTGTGTGGTGTGTGCCTCTGTGTGTGTGTTGTGTATGTGGTGTGTATGTGTGTGTGGGGGGTATGCCTATGTCTGGGGTGTGTGTATGTGGTGTGTGCCTGTGTGTGTGTGGTGTGTATGTGGTGTGGGGTGTGTGTGTGTGTGTGGTGTGTATGTGGTGTAGGGTGAGTGTGTGTGGTGTGCCTGTGTCTGGGGTGTGTGTATGTCATGTGTGCCTGTGTGTTTGGTGTGTACCTCTCTGTGTGTATGTGGTGTGGGGTGTGTGTGTGTGTGTGTGTGTGTGTGTGTGGTGTGCCTCTGTGTGTGTTGTGTATGTGGGGTGTGTGTTTGTGGTGTGGTGTGCCTATGTCTGGGGTGTGTGTATGTCATGTGTGCCTGTGTGTTTGGTGTGTGCCTCTGTGTGTGTATGTGGTGTGGGGTGTGTGTGTGGGGGGGGGGGCACGCTAGACCCCTTTGATAGGTAATCTAAGCCTGAGAAGGACAGACCTTTGTCAGAAGAATGATTTTTAACTGTATAAAAGAAGATACGTAGGGTTACGAATAGACCAATGTTATTAAAACAGAGTATTCCCAAAGCTCCCAGACTCCTTGAAGGCTCTCCCTGGATGTCATGGTGGGGGGGCCCTCCTGGAGGTGTGGATGCTCATGCCTAAGGCAGCCACCACACGGACTTTTTCAAGCCCTTTCTCCCTCTCTCACAGAGCAGGAAGGAAGGGAGTGTTGGGTGTTCTTGCTGCACCTGCTTGAGTGGGGAGAAGCAGCTCCAAGCAAACCCAGCCTAGATGCTCCCAGAAGAACTCGAAGAATTTGAGAGCCAATTTGAGGAAAATGGACTGGTAGTTTTCCCAGTATTTAGGCTCTAGGCTCCTGAATCTGGGGAAGCATCACTCTAAGGAGGTGACTTCTCCACGCTAAGAATGGATGCCAGCTTGGAGGTGAGAGGGGCAGGACACCCCAGGCTCTGGGATGAATTCTTTTTTTTTAAATTTTAATTTTAATTCATTTATTTATTTTCTTGTTTACATCATTCATTTCCATGAGATTTTGAGTTACAAATTTTCTCCCCATCTTTCCCCCACCCACCACCCCAAAACAGCCATCTGGGATGAATTCTTGTATAAAGTCAGAGGCTGGAGAGAACCCCAAAGCATTAGATGGGTAATAAGCCACAGAGATGAGAAATCCCCCCAGACAAGCTTAGGTGATTTGTGTTCTATGAAAGCCTTAGAAACAAGGGTTAGATTAGGGTGTACATTCATGGTCTTTGAGCTTGAGGATAGAAGGTAAGGTAAGGCTATTAGAGATCATAAGATTATAATTATTATGAGACGGTAGAAGGTATCTTTAGATCCTCATTTCATGAGGAGGAAACTGAGGCACAGAGGGGGGGAAGGGCTCCCCCAGGTCCCAGGCTGGCATTTGTGCACTTCTTGCATCTTGGGAGGCAAGGAGCCCCTGCAGTGTACTGTAGGCTCTCTGGAAATATTCCTTTAGAATGTGACATCCAGGTCCAACACCCAGATGCTGCTTTGCTTCACCATGTCCCCTATTTGTGCCTTTGTCAGCAAATATTTGATATTGTGGTTGGAAGTGCACCTGGGTGACTTTCATCTTTCTCCAAAGATCCCCACACTCCCCTAGGGATGGATGTCCCTAACAGCACTAGGAGCAGCAACATGGATTCTGTTACATGCCCGTGGTCTCGGCTCCAAGTGTCCTGAGAAGCAGTCGCATTCTCTCATGTTCAGAAAGAATTCACAAGGTGATGCATCCACAATCCCTCCTCCACTCCTTGGGGCTGCCAGAATCCCTGTCCAAAGTCAGAAGGCCCTGACACCCGCGGGCAGGCTTTTCTATCTCTCTGGGATCTGCCCCGGAGAAAAGGTTCCATTTGGTAAAACCAAGAATAAGACCCATACAAACCAACCTGGCTGCTTTCTGGGCATCAAAGAAGATGGTTTGTTGGTCTCTTCTTGTCCATCTTTCTCATTCTGTTCATTTTTCCTCTCACCACTCACTATGGTTTGAATAGAACTTGGTAGATCTGTGTAGACATTGATGTCTAAGAGTCAGCTCAGCCCTTTAGCACAGACTCTGAAACACTGGAAATGTAGAGTTAATCTGTGAACTTACAAAACCCCCACTCCTGGGTCTCTCCTTTAACCTCAGAGCAGATGTTTTAGCTATACATCATGGTCCTTGGTCTCTCCTGTAATGACATCATTAATGTTGGGAGCAAGCTCCAGTGCCTGGGCTGGGTGGCATGGAAGGAGGACTATCAAGGTGGGCCAGCTGCCCCTGGCAGAATGGGGCTTCCTGCCCAGTCAGCACCTGAATTCACATAAGGGCTGGACAAACAGCAGTCCACGTTCAGGAGTCCTATTCAGGCAGAGCTCAGTTGGGAGGTCTATAATGTCCCTTCCAGCTGAGAATTCCTGGGATCTGGCATCATCCAGAAGAAGGGTGGTCAGAAACAGAGGTTGGCCAGACTGGGAACCAGAGTCAGCTGGGGAAAGTGGGCAGCAGGAGCCCTACTGGTAACTATTGACGGTTAATGGTCCAGAGGAGGGACAACTTCTAGTGCATTTGGCAAACCCGCTGGGGAGGACCCATGGGAGGAGAGGGATAAGAGTCATTGAGCTGAGAAGATGGATGGGGATGGGCTTCAGTCAGCACTGAGGTATGATTAGCCATATCTTCCATATCACTCATGCAACGAAGCATTAAAATAGACGGATGGTGAGAGAGAGAGAGAGAGAGAGAGAGAGAGAGAGAGAGAGAGAGAGAGAGAGAGAGAGCGAGCGCAATTGGGAATTCCGCCGTGACAAATATGCCTTGAGCCACCAAAAGCTAAGCTCTCAATTTCTATTCTAATCATCCTTGAGTTCGGAAGCGGCTGATTTCGAGATGCACCAAGCAGGTGTCAGAAATTGGAATGCGGCCACCAAGCCAACCTCTGGGCTGCTTCCGTTTCCCAATGGTACATTTTACCCTCGACATTTTTGCCCCAACTGGAAAGAGGGCAAGCCAAGAGGCCCCGCTCTCCGGCAGTGCCCGGGCTGGGTGGGTGATGTCTGTGCCGGCCGCTCAGCCTGCCTCCCGGGGTGTGCTTGGGTGACCCCCCCCCCCCTCAATCTCTGCACAGTCTCTCTGCACTGCTCTTTATTTCTCTGGGTTCGTTTGGAATGGGGAGGAGGAACACGGCGGCCAGCCACTCCAGAGCCAGCTCGGGCTGCTCTTGTTTCGTCTTAGATTTTCCCGGACATCACGTCCAATTCTCCAGTGTCCTGGTTCTGAAGCAAGACGAGGCTTTTGTTTTGATTGAATTTTGCTTGAGATCAGTGGTGACCGAGGCGAGTTTATTAAAAGAGCTCGCGGTGGCCCGGGTTCTGCTTCTCCGAGGCCAACCAAGCTCAAGTTCCCCTTCGAGTTCCAAAGGCCTTGGGGAAGGTCTGCTCTCAGCTCTGCGCTTTCCTGCAAAGGCTTGGGCGGGTCCGAGCTGAGCAGCTCCAAGCGCTAACGGTCTGTCTCCACTTGGGTCCATTCCACTTCTTTCTCCGCTGGGGAAAAGTCGCTCGTCGACTTCTCCCACTTTGTTTTAAAAATAGATTTGCGGCGTGTGGAAGCCACTAGAGCCCTGTTTTCTCCCTTTTACAAACCTGACCTTGAGTCAGAAGGCATCTCTTCTGCAGTGCTGAGCAGGCAGCCCCGTGCACAGCCCTGCAGATCCCCGGAGAAGGAGGCTTGGAAGGGCTAGCAGGGAAGAAGCGCTGGGAGAGGCCACCTGGGCCCTCACGGTGAGAGCCGGATGGCGAGGCAGAGCCCCTGGGTTTGAATCTCAGCTCAATTCAATCGCTTCATCCTGGGGGACCTCGAGCGAAGGAGCCTTCCTTTCTCTGGGCTCAGGGTCCTCGTCTAGGGAATGATACGACTGGGTTACATCAGTGGCACCAAACACAAATAGAGAGGAGGCCACGTATTGACTTAGAAAACCACACATTAACATTATCTATTTTCTGTTGTATTTTTTTCTAATTGTGTTAAATGTTTCCCAATTGCGCTGTGATCTGGTTGGAGTTTGGCACATCTTTGCTAGATCGCTGTCAGCTCCTCCTGCCCATGAACACGAACCCGTCCTTGGGCTGGGCCCGGTCCCCAGAGTGTGGCCGGCAGAGAAGAGACACCAAGACCGTGTCAGTGGGATCGGAAAGGCAGACTTGAAGCTGCTTGGCCACAAGCGCAGACACTGGAGCAATAAATGGAAGCTGAAGAGAGAAAACCCTATTCCGAAGGAGAAGAGAATCAGCAGCGATGATTAAGGACAGTAGCAGGGTCGTTGTGAAGGTCAATGCGATGATCAGTGTACGGCTCTTAGCCCAGTGCCTGGGACTCAATGAGCCTCATACAAACGCTAGTCTAACGGTGGTGGTTGTCGTTGTTACTGTTACTGGTCTCTCTCCTCCCTCCCCCCCCCCCCCCCCCCCCCAGCTATTAGCGGAGTCCCAAAGTGGAAGGAGCTACCACACAAACGGGAGGCTCTTCCACACCCCTGGAAGGTTTTCAAGCAAGGCTGAGTGACGCTTGCAGGAGACGATGCAGCCCAAAGAGGAGACTTCCCCCGCTCCTGCCCCGAGCCAGTCGGCTGGTGAGGGGCAGAGTCAGGACGTAGAGCCAGACCCTCTTACCAGGCTCAGGTCTCTCGATACATGACTCAAAAGGTGGAACCCCAGAATGCGAGATCTCAAAGGAACCTCAGTGGTCATCTAGCACAACACATACCTCAAAGAAATTCCCATTATAACAAGTATGAAAAGTGATCACCCAGCCTTTGGAAGACCTTTGTGGAAGAGGAACACACCAGCTGCTGGGGCAGCCCAGTCTATTGTGAGGCTCTCCGAGTTATTAGGAAATTGTTTGTTTTTCGAACTTTTTCAATTCCAAACGATCCTTTCTGCAATTTCCCCCAGTTGCATCTGGTTCTACCCTTTGGTTCTACCCAAACAGCATGAGATGAGTCTCTCCTCCACGGGACAATCCGTCATGTACTTGAAGAGAGCTCTCATGTTCCTCCCTGAGTTTTTTCTTCTTCCAGCTAAAGATGCCTAATACCTTCCACTAATCTCTCCATGGCATGGAGCCCACCCTTTCCTCCGCCATCCGAAGCCTTCTGAGTCAGCAGCTCAGGTCCCAGGGTGCCCTGCATCAGGCACCCCAGGGAGTGGGTAACGTTGACCTATCTAAATTACAGTCTTTCCCAGGTCTCAGGTCTCAGAGGCATGATGTCATTGGTCCTCTTTGAGAATGAGGGGCCACCAGCACCCCCCAAACACCGGATCCTCCGTTGGCCTGCTTTTCTGTCCACGACATTAGGATGATAACTTCTGTTACATTTTCCTCGGGGCATTGTGAGGGTCAATGAGACAACACGTGCGGAGTGTTTTGTGAGCCTTGAACTATCCTCAGTCTCATGAGTTAGCCAGGGGGCGGGGCTGGCGGACTAGTCACGAACTCGTGATTTCTCAATGCCAGTTGCTGACGTAGGACACGTGTCTAAATGTTCGTGGTAATTATTCTTTGATCGGATTCTCAGAAACAAGTTAAAATGACAAGTTTTATTCCACTGATGAATTAATTAATGAATGAGATCAAGACCTTGTCATGCTCTTTGAAGGAGGCCCTGGCTACGGGTGGGGACATCTCCCCTGCCAGTGCAGCCAGAGACTGGGAAGGATGGCCTCCCTGGCCTTAGTTACCACACCAGAAGAGCCACGAGGGTTGACCCGGTGATCTCAGCTCCTATAAGTGGGGAGGGAGCTGAGGCAGAACCATAGGAGCACAGAATCACATCGGCCAAGGGGGCAGTTCATAGTCCTGTCAATCACAAGGCAATGGTCTTTTCTGTCTGGGAGGGTCTGTCCCTGCCTGGGTTTTCCTTGGTGGCTCTTAAGCAGGTGAAGCTTCTACTTGTAAAGGAACACAGACTCCAGCTTGGACCTTTTCTTTCCATTCAAAGTCTTGCCAGGATTTTTCTCCTTAAAAAACAGCCTGGAATTCCCTAAGACCCCAGGCCCTCATGTCCTTCCTTGAAGGCCATTCTGTAGTCAGGATGGGCATCAGTAAGAGCTTACTTCCTTTCTTGTAAGAAATCTCGATTTCTGTCTTAGGTAACGTAGACATCAGGGTTGGGTGAGACAGGGTAAATCTTTACTTTACTGCTGAGCAAAGGAAGTCATGAAGATGGGTAGGGCACATGACCAGGGTCCCATAGCTACTAAGAATCAGAACTAGAGCATGAGCTTCATTCGCCTAGATGTTATGCCCAAGTATAATTCCAGCAAAACATTTCCCAAAATAAAGACTAAAATGAAAGGCTCTGTGATATAGGAGAGAGGCATGCAAACTGGTGGGGCCCTGGGAGTGGGCAGAGTTTTAAAGCAGTAATTTCAGATAAAAATACAACATAGACTCCAAATTCCGGAAACTTCTCAGAGTCATGACATTGGGAAAAAATAACTCAAAACAACGTTGAGTGTTGGCAGAGCTTCCAGGAAACGAGGCATCTGTGATATTATTGTCTGTGGTCTTGCAGCTTGGGGCCAGCTCTGTGAAGAGCAGTCAGGTGGAAGAGAGGAAAATGAAACTGGTCACACCCTCTGGCCCACAGTCAGTCAGTCAGTCAATCGACAAACACTCAGAATGCCTCTGCTCTGTGCCAGACGCTGTGCTAAGAGCTGGAGATGCAATGACAAAGGGAGAAGCTCCCCCTGCTTGGGAAGTTTACGTGTTAAGGGAGCTTGCATTCTGATGAAGGAGGAGGCAAGTATGTGTTACAATCACATGCGTGTGTCTGTGTGAATACACATACATATGTGTGTATGTGCCACTTAAATGTGAAGTGAATAAAGACAAATATAGGCAAAACAGCTACATACAAATAATTTAGGAGAGAGGGCTCTAGCAGGTGGGAGATCAGGAAGAGCTGAAGTGCAGATCAGAGGTCACGGGAACGTGGGTGAGGGAAAGCATTGCAGGCACCAGGCTCAGCCAGTGCAAAGGCTCAGAGGTGGGAGATGGAGAGGGCTGTGTAAGGAACACTGAGATCTGGGATCCATGGAGGATTACAGAGTGAGGGAGACAGAGTCACACCCACTGAGGCAGTGAGGATCATGGAGTCTAAGTGGTAGAGATCTTTAAAAGCTTCTCATAGGAGTTCACATTTGATCCTACAGGCAAGAAACCAGACACGGAAACCAGAGGCAGCAAGCCTTTGAGATGTAATAGAGATAAGAGTTTAGGAGGGCATTGAGGTCTAGAGGAAATGGGTGGTGAGTAGGGTTGGATGAAAAGCAGGAGACCTGAGTTCAAATCTTCCCTCTGACACGACCAAACCATATGACTCTAATGTTTGGTGTGCATTATAGCTCTAAGCCTCAGTTTTTTCATCTGTGATATGGAGTTAATAATACCTGTAGAATCTTCCTCAAAGAAGGGTGCACTTATGAAGGACTTCCTTTTTTCAGGCAAAGAAAAAAATGCAGACTTCGTGTGTGTGTGTGAGTGTGTATGTGTGGGTGTGTATGAGTGTGTGAGTGTGTGTGTGTGTATGAGTGTGTATGTGTGAGTGTGTGTAAGCATGTGAGTGTATGTGTGAGTGTGTGTGAGTCTGTATGAGTGTGTGTAACAACATAAAGAACAGCTGCTAGGCAAGTCATTCAACTGCTACCAGCCTCAGTTTACTTAATTGTAGAACAAGGATAATAAAGGCACTGACTTTGCAGAATTGTTGTGAGAATCAAAGGAAATGCCATTTGTAAAGCTCTTTGCAAACCTTCAAGCACTAAAAATATGAATGATTTATTTTCAGAATTTTATCATTAATTTTTCACATTCTTCTTAAATTTTTAGTTCCAGATTCATTCCCTTTCCCCTCCTCTCCCAGCCATTGAGAAGGGAAAGAATATGATATCAATTATATACATGTCGAATCATGCAAAACATATCCATATTAGCCATATCACACAAAAATGAAAATAAAGGAAGCAAGAAGAATGTACTTCAATTTGCACCCGAATTTCACTGGTTCTCTCTGGAGGTGGAGAGCATTTTTTCATCCTCAATCCTTTGGCATTATCTTGGATCATCATACTGCTCAGAGAAGCCAAATCTTTTACAACTGCTCATCATCACAATATTGCTGCCATTATGCACAAGAATCTCCTGGTTCTCACTTCACTCTGTATCAGTTCACATAGCTTTGGTCAGGTTTTTCTGAAACTCCCCCTTTATCTTTTCTTACAGCACAATAGTGCTCCATCATCAACATATGGCATAACTCATTGAGCCATTCCTCAATTGCTGGACATCTCTTCCATTTCCACTTCTTTTTTTTAAAAATGAGCTTTTTGTGTTTATTTTTAGTTTACATCATTCATTTCCACAAGATTTTGAGTTACAAATTTTCTCCCCATCTTTCCCCTACCCACCACCCCAAAACAGAAATCCCACTGTATAACCCCTCCCCCAATCTGCTCTCTCCTATATCCTCCTCCTTTCCCCCTCTGACTTTCTGGTAGGGCA
The DNA here is from genome assembly GCA_028627135.1 of Pseudochirops cupreus. Lineage (NCBI taxonomy): Eukaryota > Metazoa > Chordata > Mammalia > Diprotodontia > Pseudocheiridae > Pseudochirops > Pseudochirops cupreus. Next base: position 1,258,896 of record CM053581.1, on the reverse strand, counting down.
AGATGGATCTCCACACCCCAGTGCCTATATATCTTATTTCCCAGTTGCATGTAAATAATAATAATAATTTTTAAAAAAATATTTGATTTTAAAACTTTAAATTCCAGATTCTTTCCCTTCCTCCCTCGTCTCCTACCCTTACTGGGAAGATAAGCAATTCAGTATAGGTTGTACATGTGTAGTTATGCAAAACATTTCCACAGTGTTGTGAAAGACTGACTATATTTCTCTCAATCCTGTCCCCCCAACTTGTTCTATTCTCTACTTTGTCCCTGTCCCTTTACAAAAGTGTGTGCCTCTAACTACCCTCTCCCCCAACCTTCCCTCCCCTTCATCATCCCCCCCTCATCCCCTTCCCCTCTACTCTCCTGTAGGCCAAGATACCCAATTCAGAGTGTATGTCATTCCCTCCCTCAGCCAAATTCAATTGAGAGTAAGGTTGACCCATTCCCTTTTGCCTTCCTGTTCTTCCCCTCCATTGTAATAGCTATCCCTTGCCTCTTCTATATGACATAATTTACCCCATTCTATCTTTCCCCATCTCCTCTCATTGTATTCCTCTCTCACCTCTCAATTTCACCTTTTAAATATCATCCCTTCCTATTCAATTGATCCTGTGCCTTCTGTCTATGTATACCTGTACACATATATACACACACTCAAATATGTATTCATATGTATATATACCCTCCTATATAGGCATATATGTATGTATGCATATATATGTGTATGTGTATATGTATATATATACATACACATATGTATATATATACATACATATATATTTATATATATATTTCCTTCAACTATCCTCATACTGAGAAAAGTTTCGTTAAGTTACAATTATTGCTTTTCCATGTAGGAATATAAATAATTCAACTTTGATAAGTTCCTTATGATTTCTTTTCCTTGTTTACCTTTTCATGCTTCCCTTGCTTCTTGTATTTGAATGTCAAATTTTCTATTCACTTCTGGTTTTTTCATGAAGAATATTTGAAAGTCCTCTATTTCACTGAATGACCATATTTTCCCCTGAAACATTATACTCAATTTTGCTGGGTAGGTAATTCTTGGTTTTAATACTAGCTCCTTTGATCTCTGGAATATCATATTCCAAGCCCTTCAATTCCTTAATGTAGAAGCTGCCAGATCCTGTGTTATCCTGATTGTGTTTCCACAATATTGAAATTGCTTCTTCTTGGCTGCTTGTAAGATTTTCTCCTTGGTCAGGGAACTCTAGAACCTTGCTATAATATTCCTAGGAGTTTTCTTTTTGGGTTTTTTTTTCAAGAGGTGATTGGTGAATTCTTTCAAGTTCTATTTTGCCCTCTGTTCTAAAATATCAGGGCAATTTTCCTTGAGAATTTCTTGAAGGATGATTTCTAGCTTCTTTTTTTGATCATGGCTTTCAGGTAGTCCAATAATTTTTAAATTGTCTCTCCTGGATCTATTTTCCAGGTCAGTGGTTTTTTCAAGGAGATATTTCACATTGCCTTCTATTTTTTCATTTGTTTGGATCTGTTTAATAGTATCTTGATTCCTCATAAAGTCATTTGCTTTCATTTGCTTTAATCTAATTTTGAAGGAATTATTCTCTTCAGTGAGCTTTTGAGATTCTTTTTCCATCTGGAAAATTTGGCTTTTTAAAGCATTCTTCTCCTTATTTGCATTTTGGGCCTCTTTTGCCTTTTGAGTTAATCTGTTTTTTGAGGTGTTATTTTCTTCAGTCAGCTTGTTGACTCTCTTTTCATGATTTTCTTGCATCATTCTCATTTCTCTTCCCAATTTTTCCACCACTTCTCTTATTTGGTTGTCACAATCCTTCTTGAACTCCTCCATGGCCTGTAACCAATTCATATTTTTCTTGGAAGCTTTTGGTGCAGGAGTTCTGACTGTGGTGTCTTCCTCCCATTCCATGTATTGATCCTTTTTGTCCCCCCAAAAGGAATCTAAAGTTGGATTGCTGTGATTGCTTTGCTTCCTTGGCCTGCTCATGTGGCCACTCAATTACTTGACTTTTGAGCTCTTTGCTACATTAGAACTCTGCTTCTAGAGGGGAGAGCTTTGTACCAAACTGTTGGGGTTTTCACAGCTGCTGGAGCTATTAGGAGGACACCATCTCTACAGCCCCCACCAGCTTCGGCTCTCTGGTCACACACCTCAGGTCCACCACCCAAGACTGTGATCCAGATCCAGGAAGGTTAAGGCAAGAGTGTTTAGCCTCTGAATGTCCACTTGGCCCCCCTACAATCTGCAGGCTAGGAGCTCTGAAGCAGCCACATGAAGGTTGCTGCAGGGCTGCTGCTTCCGCTGCTTCTAGCTTCAGGGGCAGAGGAAAGCCCACACTCCATCTTCCCCCCACCCCCGCCCCACATTTAGCAGAGTTCCACTGACCTTTTACTTGTCTTTGGCATTTATGGGTTGATAATTCAGGAAACCATCATAGCTGCTGGTGATCCACTCTCCTGAATGCCCCAGCCATGGCTTGTCCAGGCTACCCTGGGGCTAAAATCACAGGCTCTCGTGGAGCTGGGCTCTGCTCCCAGCATGCTGCATTGAACCCTTCCTGTCCACCTGCCAGGCTGTCTTCAGAGGGAGATTTGTTTCTCTCTGTGATGTTGTGGGTTCTGGAGCTCTAAAATTTTTTTAGGTATTTGAGGCGGTTATGGGGGAAGCCACAGAGTTTTCCTGCTTCTATGCTGCTATCTTCCATTTCTACTTCTTTGCCACCACACACACACACACACACACACACACACACACACATTTACATAGAGATCTTTTTAAAAACATCTATTTGGGATGCAGATGTAAAATGATATTGCTAGATTGAAGTGTATGCACAGTTCTTGGCCCTTTGGGTATACTTCCAGATTGTTCTCCAAAATGGTTGGACCAGTTCACTACTATGCTAACAGTTCATTGATGTGCCCAGTTTTCCCTCATCCCCTCCAGCATTTGGCATTTCTCATAGGTGAGAGGTAGCACCTAGGAGTTGTTTTAATTTACCTTTCTCTAATTGAAGGTGATTTAGTACATCTTTAAATATAGCTATAAATAGCTTTGATTTCTTCTTCTGAAAACTACCTATTCATATCCTTTGACCATTTATCAATTGGGAAATAACTCTTATTTTTATAAATTTATTTAAATTTATATAAATTTTTTCCCAATTTATTTGAGAAACTAGGCTATACAAAGTTTTGATATTACTTAATTGTTTACAACACCTTTTAGCAAAATGCAGTTTTCCCAATTATCTATTTTAATTGGATCTATTTTCCTTTGGCCTTATCTGAGAGCATGATTACTACCCCTGCCTTTTTTACTTCAGTTGAAGCAAAATATAGATTTTGTTCCAGAGTTAGACCTTTATCTTAACTTTAACGTTTATTTTAACACAACTGCATGTCTCTCTGTTTCAAGTGTATCTTTTGCATACACCATATTGTTCAATTATGGTTTCTAATCCACTCCGCTATCCACTTCCATTTTATGAGTTAACTCATCCCATTCACGTTCACAGGTATAATGACTAACTGTGTATTTTCCTCTATCCATTTTCTTCTTTTTATCCTTTTTTTGGGGGGGGGGGGTAGAGGGGTGCAGCAAAATGGTTCAGTGGATAGAATACTGGGCCTGGAATCAGGAAGACCTATCTTCATGAGTTCAAATCTGGCCTCAGACACTTCCTTGTTATATGATCCTGAACAAGTCTCTTAACTTCATTTGCCTCAGTTTCCTCATCTGTCAAATGATCTGGAGAAGGAAATGGCAAACCATACCAGTATCTCTGCCAAGAAAACTCCAAATGGGGTCATAAAGAGTCAAACACAGCTGAACAATAAATCCTTCTTTTTATCCTGTCCCTCCTCAAAAGTCCCTTTTGCTTGTGACCATTATCTCCCTTAATCTGCTTATCCTTTTATCATAATGTCCCCCGTATCTTTTATCTCTTTCCCTACCCATTTTTCTGTTAGGTAAGATAGATTTCTATACCCAACTGAAAGTGTGTGTGTGTGTGTGTGTGTGTGTGTGTGTGTGTGTGTGTGTATGTATGTGTATACACATAAACATCTATTCCCCTCTTTAAACCAATTCTGATGGGAGTGAAGCTCAAGCATTACCCATCACCCCACAATTTCCCCTCTACTATAGAAGTTCTTTTTTACACACGTCTTTTAAATGAGAAAGTTTCTCCATTCCCTCTTCTCCTAGTGTGTCCTCTTTCTCACCCACATATTTTTTAAAGATCATTGCAGAATGATCAACTCACACCCGTGCCCTCTGTCTATGTAAACTCCTCTTAACTGTCCTAATAATGATAAAGTCCTTAGAAGTTACATCTTCCCATACAGGAATGTAAAAAATTAACTTGAGTCCCTTATGATTACTCTTTCATGTTTACTTTTCTTATGTTTCCCTTGAGTTTCGTGTTTGAATGTCAAAATTTCTATTCAGTTGTGATTTTTTCACTAGAAACCCTTAGAAGGCCTCTATTTTATTAAATATCTATTTTCCCCTCAAGGATTATACTCAATTTTGCTAGGTAGGTTTTCTTGGTTGTAATACTAGTCCCTTTGCCTTCTGGAATATCATATTCTAAGCCCTCCACACCTTTAACATGAAAGCTTCTAAATTTTGTGTGATATTGTCTGAGACCCCCTGATGCTTGAATTTTTTTTTTCTGGCTGCTTACAAAATTTTCTTCTTGACCTGACAATTTGGCAATCTTACTCCTGGGAGTTTTCATTTTGGTATCATTCAGAAGGTGATTGGTGGAATGTTTCAATTCTATTTTACCCTCTGAATCTAAGATAGTGGAGCAATTTTCCTTCATCATTTATTGAAATATGATGTCAAGGTTCTATTTTTTTTTTCATTCATGGCTTTCAAATAGTCCAAGAATTTTTGAATTATCTCTCTTCATTCTATTTTCCAGTTCAATTGTTTTTCCAATGAAATATTTCACATTTTCTTTTAATTTTTTTTCATTCCTTTGTCTTTGTTTTATTGTTTCTTGAAGTCTCATGGAGTCATTAGCTCCTACTTGCCTAATTCTAATGTTCAAGGAATTATTTTCTTCAGGGAGCCTTTGTACCTCTTCTTCCATCTGGTTTATTCTGCTTTTAAAGGGGCTCTTTTCTTCAGAGAATTTTTGTGCTTCTTTTACTATCAGATCAATCTTTTTTTTAAGATGCTATTTTCTTCAGTGTTTTTTTTGTGCTTCTTTTACCAAGTTGTTAATTCTTTTTTCATAATTTCCTTGCACCATTAAAATTTCTTTTCTCATTTTTTCCTCTACCACTTTTGCCTTTTTCTTTAACTCTTCCTGGAAATTTTGTTGGGCTTGGGTCCAATCAGCACTTTTGTGGCTTTTTTTGAGGGGGGAGCTGTTTTTACATTATTGTCTTCTTTTGAGTTTACATTTCAGTCTTCCCCGCCACTGTAGTAGCTTTTTATATTCAAGTTCTTTTTTGTTGTTTGCTAATTTTTCAGCCTATTTCCTCACTTTGAACTTTGCGTCAAAGTTGGAATCTGCTCCTTTGGGAGTGAGGAGACCCTTTCCCAAGCTTCAGACTTTTTGTGCTGCTGTTTTCAGAGCTAGCTCTGGGGTCTGCAAGTTTTCATTGCTTCCAAAGTGGTATTATCTTGGGATAGGTGTTGTCACTGCTCTCCTGATCTGTGCTCTGATCTTTGCCCAGGAAGGGCCCCTGATCCCCTGTAGCTGCAATCACCACTGCTCCCCTTGACCCTGGAACTGTGACCGAGACCCTTCCCTCAGCCACGTTTGCTAGCACCCCTATTGACCTTAGAATTGTGGGTAGGGTTTCTGCTCCATTGTGATAGATAGCAAGCATTCCTCTCCATCCTGGAAGTGTGACCCAGAACTGTGTATGAGCAATAGAATTGCTAATCAGTGCCAGCTACACCCAGTGTCAGCAAAGAGTCCCCTCTATTTTCTTTCTGACCAGTTGTCCGACCCCCTCACCATCTCTGGGCTGAGAACTCCAGAAGCTGCTGCTGCTATCATAGCTGCCTCCGAAGCCCACTGCTGATGCTGCTGCCAGGTTCTGGGCCTATGTGCACTTCAGTGGTACAGACTTCTCTTGTGGACCTCCTAAGTTGTCTTAGACTAGAAAAATGTCTCTTTCTCTCTGACCTTTTGTTGGATCTGCCACTCCAAAATTTGATTTGAGGTTATTTTAAAGTTGTTTGGAGGGGAATGTTGGGAAAGAATTATTCGTTTTAAGGAGATATTGGAGATCATCTATTCCAAATATTCATTTATCATAGAAAGAAACTGAGGCCCAGAAAGGCTGAGTCATTTGCCTGTGGCCATTCAGGTTGTGAAGAGTGGACAGGCCTGACCCCATCCCTAGGTTTCCCTCATCCACTTCTCTTTGCCTCCGTGTTTGGTAGCCCAGGGTTAGTCACAATTCAATTCAACCATTATTTAAGTACCTGAAGTGTCTGAAACATTGTACTAAGGCTTGAAAATACAGAGACAAAAGCCGTCAGGCAATGCCTACAAAGAGCCGGGAATAAAAACCCAAATGATCTGGAAGATGCACAGAGTGTTGGGGTGGGGAGAGAATCAGTCTGGGTTGAGTGGTGCAGGTGCAAAGGTACAGAGATGGGAGATAGTGTTTTGAGAATGGGGAACTGCAAAGATGTGGGTTTGGCAAGAAAGGAGAGTGTGTGGTGTGCCATGATATGTGCCGAGCATGGAAAGAATGGTTGGCTCCAGACATGAAGGACTTGTAGAAGCCATAGAGAGCCACTGAAGCTTCTGAAATAGGGTGGAGAGGAGTCAGTTCTGTGCCTCAGCTGTGCCGGTGATTGGTTGTGGATGCTTTTGCTATTGACTGCTGTGAAGGCTGGATTGGAAAGGGAAGTGATTTGAGAAGGGAGAGTAATAACATTTACCACTTACCAATCACCTACTCCATGCCAGGCCCTCCACTAAGTCCTTTATAAATATTATCTCCATTGATCCTCACAATAACCGTGGGAAGGAGATGTTATTATTAGCCTCATTTTAAAGTCAAGGAAGCTGAGCCAAGTCAACTTGGCCAGGGTCACACAGGTAATGAGTGTCTGAAGTGGGATGTGAACTCAGATCTTCCTAGCTGCTGGCCCAGCAGTCTATCTACTGTGCCACCTAGCTTCCTTTATGCAGATGCCACTACAATAATTCAGGTGAGAGATGAGAAGGACTGGAATTAGGAAAATGGATATATGTGAGGGGACAGATATGAGAGGCATCATGGAGGTAGACTCAGGGAGACTTGGTGACTGACTGGGAAAGGGGTGGAGTGCAGGTACAGCCTCAGTTTGTTAACCTGAAAAATGGCGATGCTTTTAAGTGAAGTCGGGGAGTCATAATGGTTTTGGGGGAAAGATCAAGAGTCCTGATTTGAGGCACTGAGTTGGAGATGCTTAGGGGATGTCTAGAGGAAGGTGACCAGAAGAGCCCTGGAGAAGTAGAACCAGAAGGAGCAAAGCACAGGGGAGAGAGGAGTAAGCAATGCCGATGTAGATTGGAATCATCCCTTTAGAGCTGACAAGTACTAGGGGAGCCAATGAGGTTAACAGAGGAAGTATAGAGAGAGGAGAGAAGTTGGCCCCAAAAGGCAGAGCCCTGGCATAACCCCCATTGGTGATGAGACATGGTGAATAGTGAGGACTTAATAATCCTTCATTCTTGAGTGATTAAAGACCATCTTACAAAGGGACTTGGAAGAATCAGTCGGATGTAAGGGAGGAGAATCAAGAGAGAACAAAGCCCTGAAAATCCTCAGAAGAGAGAAAGAGGATTGGGTGGGGGAGGGGTGCTGGCAGAGTCAGACAATTCAGAGGCAAAGAAGGGGGAAGGTTGAGAAAAGGTCGTTGAATTTAGCAATAAAGCAAGCACTGGTGGTTGGAAACCCTGCAGAAAGACAAGCTTATGATTAAATTGTTGGTGGAGCTAGGAACTGGTCCAACCATTCTACGAAGCAATTTAAATTATGCCAAGATAATGACTAGGCATTTACCCCAAGGAGGTCAACAACACAAAGAAAGGTCCCATATATACTGAACTATCTATAATTGCACATAGTGTGGTAGCAAAGAACTAGAAATGAATTCAGTGTCCATCAACTGGAGAATGGCTAAATAAGTCATGGTGCATGAAGGTAATGGGATATTACTGTGCTATAAGAAACAATGAATGTGACAGATACTGAGAAACCTAGAAAGACTTATGTTACCTGATGCCCAGTGACGGGAGCAGAACCAGGAAAGCAGCACGCACAATGACAACAGTCCAATTGGAAGGAATAACAATGACAAAAAGATGAGATGAAATGCTGTGAAATTACGGTGACCAAGATTGTCTATAGAGAAGAGATGAGGAAACAATGTGCTTCCTTCCCTTCCTTGTAGAAATGGGCTCCTTTCCACAATGGATGTGGAATATGGTGTGTATTGTGAGTTTTGTTTGATGTATTGGTTACTTTTGCTCTTTCATTTCAAATTATAAGAGATGGCTAATTATTGGAGCGGAGCTGTAGAAAGTAAAAAAGGTGATACAAAAACAAAAGATCTTCATTAAAAAAGAAAGAACCATTTGAAAAGCAGCTTCAGTTGAATTTTGGGGACTGAAACCAGACCATAAAGGGTTGAGTAGTGAGTGGAAGAAGAGTAAATAGAGGAAATAAATGTGGACTACTTTTTTCTAGGAAGGTGAGTGCTATGGGAAGATGTATACAACAATATACAACAGAGGATGCTAGAGTTAAGGGAGAGTATTTCAAAGGATGGAGGAGATGTGGCCATTTTTTTATAAACCATAAGGACGAAGCCAGCAAATAAAAAGAAATTGAAGCTTTGGGAAAGAGAGGTGATGAGAAAAGGAGTGAGGAAGCATGAGGGGATTGGATCAAGGACAAAAGCAGGTAACTTGGCTTTTGGAGGGCAGAACGCCAACTCCTCCTCTGAGACTAGAGCAGAGGAAAAGAGAATGGACAATGGGGCTGGGATTTGAAGTTTTGATGCAGTAAGAAGCAGGAGACCGAGACAGCCTCAGTTTTCAGCACAGTATAAAAGGAGAGGTTCTCAATGGGGTGGAAGGAGGAGGTGGTATTGAGGCCATGATGGGGAAAGAAAAGGTTCAGAATTGATGAGGAGGCAATGATACAAAGAGCCAATCAGGGAGGATTCAAGGGATCAGGATGCAACAGAGGGCACAAGGGAGAATGGACCCCGTCAATATCCACTCAAGGCTGTTTCACGGGCAGTGTTCAAACAGCCTAGATTGAGACACCCAGAGCAAGCAGATTCCATGGGTGCCATGGGCAGCTGGAGTCAGGGCTGGGCTCTTTCTGGTCCATCGCAGAACCTACTCCATCTGCGATTCAAGGGAGGACCACTAGTTCCTTCAGTGATGAGCTGCATGTGGCAGGGAGCATGTTTTTGCTGGCCTTCAGCTCACACAGAGACTGTTTAGGTCACCTCCAATTTGGAGCTGGGACAGAATCACTAAGTAAAACTAGAGGGATATTGTCTAAGTGTGTTGTCCACAAGCTTTTATCCCCATTCCCCTTTCCTGGGAAGTCATTTCTTGCATGAATACTGCTTGAAGGTAGTCTAGCTCAGGGTCACATTGGCTGCTTGACTGGGTTGGCGAGGGTCCATTCCAGAGGCTGATTATGAGTCCTCTCAGCCAAGTATAAGTGACAGATGTCTCTTATGGGAAGATACAGCATCACTTGAGATCGCAGTAGACCCAGTGCCTGGCAGCTGGTTGGCAGTTCAGGTGCATGTTCCCTCTACACGCTCTCTTATTGACCTTGTACCTGGAGTCAATGACGTTGGAATTTGAAGGTCTTTGGAGGTCACTTAGTCCAATGCCTTCTCCTTACAGTGGGGAAGACTAGCTAGCTTCTGAACCCCCTTCCATCTCTGTGATTCTGAACTGGGTCCCCAGCAGGGAAGTGACTCCCCAAAGGTCACACGTTGCATCCATGTCATGGACAAGATTGCAGAATCAGTTCTTCAGTCAATACATCAGTGCTCTGTGTTAGGGCCAGGGGAGCCTTTCCTTGTTTCCATTGATTTGATCCATTTCCACTACCAGGGCATTTAGAAATCACTTGCTCCATGGCCAGTGCAGCTGCTCAGAGCTCCCCTGATGCTGAGCCCCCTGCACTGTTCTGCCGCCCTCGGAGACCGCAAAGGCTGCTGGGGCCTCCTGCATCTTGTGATTTTTCTGAGCCTGAGATTCTCCCAGCTAGGCTCAGCTCAGCGGCAACAGAAAGCTGAGCTGACTGACAGATAGCAGGACCTTAGTCAAAGTCTTTCCAACTCAAGCACTGATTACGTATTTTACTCTATGTGGCTCAATGGATAGGATATTCTATCTAGAGTCAGGAAGAGCTGAGTTCAAATCCCTATTTAGCCCTTCCTAGCTGTGTGACAAGGGTAAGCCACTTAATCTCCACTTGTCTCAGCAGATGTTAGCAGCACCTCCCCTCCCCCCGAGTTCTTGTGAGGTTCAAACGAGATAATCTCTATTTTAAAACCACTTAGCCCAGTGTTGGGCATGTGGTAGGACAGTAATAAATATTTGGTCCCTTCCCTGCTTTCCACACTCTGGCTGGGCATTGTTTGGGGCAGAGGAGATAAAAAACAGAAGCATTTCAGATACTGTTCCCCCCCCCGCCTCAATCCCTGCCGTCATGGAGTCTACACACTAATGCAAGAAGGCAACAGAGAAAGGACAGCTTGAAGGGGGAAGTCAAGAGGCAGCGAGTGGATGGAGCAGTCCTGGGAGTGGCTGGGAGGTCTGGATCCCTTCAGGCTGAGGCTAAATCAGACCCATCAGAGCCCAGGAATCCAGGGGCATAGTTCAGGCTGCCAATGAGGAGATTTAGAGGATACTGCCAGTAGAGGCAATATGGTGGAGGGCAGTAGCAGAAATGGAGGTGGACATCATCAGAGTGCCACTGTGGCAAGGCTCCAGTGTTCTGGCATTGCCTCTAGCCCCAAAGGTGGTGAAGGAGGCAGGGAGCAGAGGTGATGAAGCAGCAAGAAGGAAGAATTTGTTTTAAGTCACCAGACTTTCCTTCTGGTGACAGAAAAGCAGCAACAAGAATGGGATTGTGTGATTCAGATGCTTGGTTATTGCCTGATGTCAGTGATCACCTGGGGTGTCCAGGAGGAAGCATTGTGCTTTCTTCCTCAGAAACATCCTTTCAAACACACCTGCATCTCAAGCCTGACTTCTCCCTTGTCTCCTAAGTGCCTTCTCTCCTCCATCAATTAAAGCTTTTCAAGTCTATCCATTCCAGTAGATTGTAGGGTCCCCTTGCTAAGTGCCTCCATGCATGAGCAGGAATGAGAACTGGCCCATCCTGGTGACTCATGGAAGGCAGCTCCTTTTCCTTTAGGACTTCCTCCACAAAAGTACAAATGTCCAATTAACTGATATTGAGGAGAGAGCAGCTGGCAATTGCTATTGGGGAGGGCATTAACCGAGCGATTGCTGGGATAGGGAAGACATGAGATGGGGCTTATGAGACAGAGGACTAGAAATTCCTGGGGCCACCCTGGGTGCCCCTGACACTTCCAGGGGGCAGGAATTGAGGATTTCTCTCTGTTTTTGTACTTAGTATTTTATTTTCCCCAATGACATGTAAAAACCATTTTTAACATTCATTTTTTAAGACTTTGACTTCCAAATTCTCTCCTTTCCTCCTTCCCCACCACCCTCATGGAGAAGATGAACCATTCAATATAGGTTATATACATGTAGTCATGCAAAACGTATCTATAATAGTCATGTTGTGAAAGGAAACATAGACCAAAAAACCCCGCAAGAAAAATAAAGAAAGTTTAAAAAACATGTTCTAATTTGTAACGAATTGAGGTTTGCCTAACACATTATATATGTAAGAGGGAAGGAAGGAAGGGAGGGAGGGAGAGAAAGAGGGGGGGAAGGAAGGTTGAAAGAATCGGTTGAGGCCAGGTTGTGATGGGCTTTAAAAGCTAAACAGAGGAATACGTATGATCCTAATGGCAATAGGAAACTTCTGAAATTTGTTGGGCAGGGGATACCCGGGTCAGATCTGTGCTTGCAGGAAGGTATTTGCCAGCAATATATAAGTTAGACTGGAGCAATGATAGCCTTGAGGCAGGGGACCAGTTCAGAGATTTGCCATAATTTCAGTGAGGGATGCTGAGGATCTGGATGAAGGCAAGGGCTGTATAAATGGTAAGAAGATGCCAGAGGTATTGGGAAGGTTGAGATGTCCAGCCTTGGCCCTGCTTGGCTCTGTGGGGTGAGGGAGAAGGAGGAGACCAGGATCATGCTGAGATGCCTGGTCCAGATTGCTGGGAGGTTAGTAGGATCCTTGCCAGAAATGAGAGGAAGTCTGGGCCCCAAGTAATGAGCTTCATTTGGGTCGTTGAGTAGAAGAAGTCTTCAGGGCAACTAGTTTAAAATGTCCAATAGGCAACTGCGGACATGGGACTGAGGGTCAGGGCGAGGCTGGGGCTAGACCCAGAGATGTCAGAGCCATCTGCAGAGAGAGAAGAGCTCGAAGGCTTCCACGGCCGTCTGGCTCATTGTCTCCTGATGCAGCCCCATTCCACTTTTGGACCATTTTAATAGATGCACATGATATGTTAGCTGGCAGTCTAGGTGAAAGGGGGCAGCCACTTGCTCATATAGCCTACTATACTTGCCCATAGACTCTCTGAGATGGCAAAGAACGGGGGACAAGTTGGTTTTCCCCAGGAGGGTTAATGTTATGATATTGCTGCAGAAATTGGGCAACTGCAGAGGGCTTGGAAACTTTAGGAGAATTTGTGCATAATGAAGCCTGGACAAATCCTCCTGAATGACAGAAGGAAGGACATGCCTACATTTCCTCCTCCAAGATTAAGAAGCGTAAAACAGTGCCACCAGGATTTCTCTGACAGGAGATACCATCTCTGAAGGAAGAATGATTTTTAAGGCCTGTAAGAGGCCAGCAAGCGATTAGCAGTCCAGAAATACCAGTCCTGGCATAAAAGGTGAGCCCCAGAAAGCAAAGGATTGAGCATTTTCCTTCTAAAGCCCTGGCAGTAGGTAATTTTAAAACTGTAATTTAAAAGCAAGACATTAGTTTTCTAAAACATAATTAGAGGGAAAATAGCATGTCCCCTCCTTTTATATGATAAAAATCATCCAGGACAGTGGGATGCTGACTGTAAAGGGAAAGGTTTATTGTGAGAGAACAGGGGCTGGGCTGAGGAGCTGCTCCAGGAGCAATTAGCTCCAGAAGGGCCATCTTTAAGAGCCCTTGGATGCTGCTCAGAAGAAGGCGGACCCTGCGGCTTCAGGCTCCGTGTTTGCTCTGAGTTACAGCCCTTCTGGGGTGGCATCTCAGCCCTCGCCAGATTACCGGGGGCCAAGCTGTTTCTCTCTCTCCCTGAAGGCCAGCCCTGTCCACAGGGCACATGTAGTGGGAGAATCATTCGCAAGTGTTCTGAAGAGGCAGCCGTTAGCTGAGCCGCTGCTGGCAGCCCTAATGGTTCTGCTCAACAGAACCGATAAATCTGCCATCCCGTCAGTGCACAATCTGTCCCTGGAACAGCCCGCACATGTGCATGGCCGCCATCAGTGCCTGGTCACAGCCCCATGCGCTGTTTACAAGAGGAGGTGGACAGCTTTATTCACCCACAGGCACGTTGGCAGAAGACACGTCTGACCTCCTTCTTTGGGCAGTTTGTGTCCAAAGTCAATTAAGTTTGGACCCGGCGCAGCTCAACTTGAAATTGTCTCTTCTACCAAGGGAAACAACCATGGCCGTTCCACAGTGCCCTTAGTGGCTCTGACGCTGTTATTGCTTCCTCCTGATATTCTCCGGCACACAGTCAGAGCATGGCTCTGTGGGTTAGCTGACTTACTAATTGGGAGCAGATACTGCACCCAGTGTTTTGAACCTGAATTAATTAAGCAAAGCAAATTAAATTGTCTTTGAGACATTCAAGGGTGTGGGCGACAAAGGAAGAAAAAAAACCATTAAGTGGAGAGGAGGAGAATGGTCTATTTAGCATCCTGCAATTTCAATGCGGTTAGCAACGGCAAGCATTTATTAAGTGCCTGCTGTGTGCCAAACACTGTCCTAATGCTGGGGACACAAAAGAAGGCACTAATCATCTCTGATCTCAATGGGCTCACATTCTAATGGAAGAAACAAGAGGCGAAAGATGATGCAACGTGTCATCTTCTTGTGAAACAAAGCTGCTAAGTTACTGCCTGAAGAAATTAGCAGCAGCTTGTGCTAGACCCAAGCTCTGTTCATTTTGGTCAGGCAGAGCTGGTGTCTAAGGGACCAAAGGGCAGGGCAAGCCTGGAGCAAGCTGACTGGAAGGCCAGAGCATTCCACAGTCACCAAAGCTCAGTTCTTCCTCTCTATGTGCCTAGGGACCCTGAGCTAGCTCTGCATGGCCCAAGTCTGGGCCTCCCTACTTCTTGCCTGGATCACCACCCAAGCATTCTCCACAGCTTCCCTATTTCGAATACTTCCCAGGCTCACTTGTTCTGTATGGACCTTCAGATTAATCTCCTAATAACTCCTCTTTCCCTCCACCATTTCCTTCCATGGTTCCTCACCGCCTATAGCATTAAGGGAAATCTCTTCCATCTTCCTTTTAGGCTAAACTTTCTCTCTCCCTCTCTCTCTCTCTCTCTCTCTCTCTCTCTCTCTCTCTCTCTCTCTCTCTCTGTCTCTGTCTCCCTCTCTCTCTGTCTCTCTGTCTCTCTCTCTCTTTCTCCCTCTCTCTATTTCTCTCTCTGTCTTTCGCTCTCTCTCTCTCTGTCTCTCTGTCTGTCTGTCTCTTTCTCTGTCTGTCTGTCTGTCTCTCTCTTTGTGTCTCTCCCTCTTCTTGCTCTGGCTCTCTCTCACCCCAAGTTCTTCAGTCTTATGCACATGGCTCCCTACATTCCCAGAGCTCATTGGCTCTGCTCCAGGCAGGCTGGCACCTCTGCTACTCTCCAGGATTCCTCCTCCTTGATTCTGTGTCTTGTTCACATTGTCTCTCACTCCTTACTGGCACAAGTCATATTCTCCTTTCAAGAATCATCTCAAACCCCCTTTCCCTCATAAAGTCTTCCTTATCTAAATGCCTGAGCACTATCATCACAGATGATCAGTATGATGGAGCAGGTAGATGGGCCCTTGTTTTTTGAGTCCCAAGTCCTGGGTTCAGGTCTCAGATCTGCCATTATCTTACTCTGTGAGCCTGGATAAGTGGTTACATCTTTCTCAACTTCCATTTTTTTCATCTATAAGATGGAAATGCTAATACATTCACTTCCTGCCCCACAGGAGTGCTTTGTGAACCTAAGGGCCCTGTGGAAATAGTGAGCGGCATCAGTGTTACTGCATGGGTCTTGGATTATTGATTCCATTGACATTTCATCCATAGTGGTTCTTCTGGGTACATGGACCTAAACCCCCAGAGTGTTTCCTCTATAGCTCCAGGTACTCATGAGGCAATTAATAAATGCTGCCGGTCATTTGCCAAACTGCATGAGAAGTACTAGGCTGATAAGATAGGATCTGATCATCGTGCAAGGAAGGCACTGACGTTTGGCTCAGCTTCCATAACCAGCTCAAATGCTTTGATTTCCCCAAAAAGGAGTCTTGGCTACATTAATGCGGTGCATATGTTACTCTGATCCATGCAGAACCTTCCCCTTGGCTTATTTAGGGTGAAAATGTTCTCCCATCCAGTTCTTTTCAGGGTGAGTTGGATCCTCCTGGTAATGCTGTAGTCAGTGTGAAAGAAGCCAGATTCCCAGAATGACCCACGGTAAAAACAAACCAAGACCCCCAAACACAAAGGCACAGAAATGTGGGGTTGAAAGTACTGGGCAGTGGCCTCAGGCCCTAATTTAGAAACTCACTGATTGGGATGGCAGGCACATCAGCTCTCCCAGAGCTGAGCTGAATTTCCTTCAAAGGTAGGGTGAACTTCTTCACGCCACCGCCCCCTAATGAAGTCGTTGTGAGGAAGGTTTTCAAGTACTTGGGAAACAAAGCTTTGTGCAGTTGTGTTGCTCAGCAGTTCAGCTTAATGCTTATTATCAGCTTCCATAATGCTTTCTGGTCCTCTGCTGAGTTCATCTGGTCTCCATAAGCTATGTCTATCTTCTCTCGAAAGCCAAGCCTTCCCTTTGCCATGTGGGGTCTTTCCAGGGAGGCTTGCCACCTTGCCAATGGACAGTCCTCACATCCTTTCATCAGGTTTGTTCAGCAAAATTTACCCCCCAATGTAGTACCAGATTATAAATAGTTCACTAACCACATAGACTTCAAACAACTGATTAATATTAACATTTCAGAATATTTTAAGAGTGGTGGGAAAAGATATATTAAGGATTTTTTCATGAGGAAGACTGACAGCCCCATGAATAGGTAAAGCCTGGTGGGGACAGAAAATGTGGATGATCCAAAGGGGAAACTGATTTTTCTCTCCCCTCCTCCATAAATCTTATTCCATCACTTGGCTATTATATAAATAAATCCTTTTCTATGAGGCTGAACATGAGGGCCACCTGGACCAAAATGCTTTTCCTTACCTTCCACTCCTAAAAGGTACCTTTCCCTTCTGAAACTGCCCAAAGAACTTTGCCTGCCCCCTCTTTTGCTTTTATATAGTCTGTCCCAAAAGTCTTAGTGCAGTTTTAAGTTATTTAATCTTAAAATTGACGTAAGATTTTTCCAATATCTACTATTCTCCATTGAATCACTTTTACTGGGGTGCACAGAACCACAAATTTAAGACTAGAAGAGACCCTGGAAGTAACTCACCCAATGTCCCTGTTTCAAAGAAAGAGAAACCAAATCTTACAGAGAGTGTGACTTGGGAATACTGAAATACATGGAAAAATGGGAAATATGCAGCGGAGTTTGGCTTCAGACTCAGGCTCTCTGTCTCCAGATCTCCAGGCTAGTAGAGGCTCATTCTGTTTGTAGATCAGTAGCTCCTGGAGGTTCTGAGCCTAGGAAATCACATTGTTTCCCCATTACCTTTAACCAGAGCTTGGCCCATTCTTTGACAGTTCCAAAAGCATAGGACTTTGGCAGGGTGGTTGCCTGCTGAAGCCCCTGCCCCTCCAAGTGGGAAGTGTCGTGGCCAAAATGCTCCATTACTCACTGGAGGCCAAATGCCTGATGATGTGCCCTGGTGCACTGCGCTGTCTGTCCAGGGGTGTCAGACCCTGTTCAGAGTCTGAAGTCTGTCCTGGAATGACTGCGATGCTCCTATGGTCTGGCCAGACAGTGGCAAAGTCCTCGTGTTCAAAGTCAGCTTCATGCCATTGGATGGTACCTAGATGAGAAGATCAGTGGCAAACTTGATGTTCTGTTACACCTTATGGCATTCATGGTGATTGGGGGAAGGCGGAGGATGTCAGAGAAGGGAGTGAACTCGTGGTCACAGAGACAGAATGAGCTGTAAGAGCCAATGTAAGCAGCAATGGGCCAGTTAAGTTATGAGAACCAATGTGGGGCTGATGAAGAGACAGAGCGGGGCAGGATCCCCTTCCCCAGTGTCAGGATAACAAGCCCCTTCAGGATGGTGAGCAGAGGAAGCCTCTAAACCCCGGGGGTCCTGAAGACGAGAGCTTGGCACTGACGTTGCCTCTTCTGCTTCACAGGCTCCATCTCCCACGAGCAGCCTCACAATAACAATGAAACCTTTGAAAAGTAACTGAACGCAGTCTACAATTAATTGTACACACACAGACACAGACACAGACATACAGACACAGACACACAGACACAGACACACAGACACACACACAGACACAGCACCACACAGACACACACAGACACAGACACACAGACACAGACACACACACTGACACAGACACACAGACACAGACACAGACACACACAGACACCTACACAGACACACACACAGACACAGACACGCACAGACACACACACAGGCACAGAACCACACACAGATACACACACAGACACAGACATACACATAGACACAGACAGACACACACAGACACACACAGACACAAACACACATACAGACACACACAGACACAGACACACAGACACAAACACACACACAGACACAGACACAGACACAGACACACAGACACACACAGACACACACACAGACACACACACAGACACAGACACGCACAGACACACACACAGACACAGAACCACACACAGACACAGACATACACATAGACACAGACAGACACAGACAGACACAGACAGACACAAACACACACACAGACACACACAGACACACAGACACAAACACACACACAGACACAGACACAGACACACAGACACAGACACAGACACACAGACACACACACAGACACACACACAGACACAGACACACACACACAGACACACAGATACAAACACACACATAGACATAAACACAGACACACACAGACACACACACAGACACACATACAGACACACACACAGACACACACACAGACACACACACAGATACAGACACACAGACACAGACACAGACACACAGACACAAACACACACACAGACACAGACACACACAGACACACACAGACACAGACACAGACACAGACACAAACACACAGACACACACAGACACACACACACACACACACACACACACACACACAGAGGTAGCACCCATCGAAAAAGTCCCAGAATGAGAACACAGTAAGACAGCGCACTGCTATCAAGATCCCAGGATATCCTAATGATTGGCCTGCCTCAGCTCAGGAAGCTCACCGGAGGATCCAAACAATGAAACAGGAAGGACCCTTCTCTCTTCATAAATCACAAGCAGCCCTGTCCCCCTCCCCCATTTCAAGTAAACCTACCCTCCAGGTGCAGCAGGCCCAATAGATTGAAATTCGAGGGGGCCGCCCACTGGGACTTCTTCTGAGAAAAAAATGTTCTTCTGGATTTCCTGTCCACCCCTCTAGATCTCCCCCCCATTTATGCATAAATACAAACACATGCATGTACAACAATACACACATGTGCACACACAATCACATGACACGCAGACACATAGGTGCACACAAGTACACACACATGTGTGCACACATAGACAACCACACAAAACATACTTGTGCACAAATATACGTATTATGTGCATGTGTGTGTGTGCACATGTGTGTGATCAAATGCACAGTGTGCAAATACCATGCATGTGTGGTATACATGCTCCGTGGCATACAAGCTCATAAACGTGCATGCCCACACAGACACACATGCACACCCATGAACATATATTGTGCACAAATACAGTGCACACATGTGCCCACTCAAAAACATGGAATCCACACACTCACACAAGCACACATTACTCTGAGTACACACACAACACATATGCAAACATGTACACGCACACTCACACACAATGCCCGGTAGAGGCAGCCTGAGGTCATGAAAAGACTGCCAGGCTGCCAATCAGGAGGACATCTACTTTCTAAGTCTGTTTCTGACACGTAACAGCTGTATGATCTTGGGCACGTCCTTTGACATTTTGGAGTCTTGGTTTCCTTGTCCATAACATAGGGACAATAATGCTTCTAACACCTGCCTCTTCCAAGTGTTGTGAGGCTCCACTAGGCAATGGAAACACCAAACATACCTTAAGTGATTCTCATGACCATCATCATTCCCATCCCCATCACTGTGCAAAGCTAGAAGCACAAACACACACACCCCACACCCTCACAAGCATGCACACGCATGTGCTCCCACACTCACAAACACACACATGTGAGCCCACACACATATACACAAACCCACTCAGATCAAGCTGTCCACCCACACATTCACAACTCCTGCATTGTTTGCATTATCTTCTTTCCCATATCTCTGTCTTGCTATGGAGACAAGAGGCAGCTGAACCCTGAACATGTTCTTTTCCCAGTATTTACTGGGCGGGGGGGGGGGGGTGAGATAAAGAGCTTAGGCACCACCTCTCTCCCTCACTAGTTGGTAACAAACGGATGCTGACCAAGCAAGTCTGACTGACAGTGTCTGCCTCTGTGGGAGCACTGTCATTAAAGCCTTGCTCAGCACCATGGTCAAGGCTGCAGCCTCCAGGGTCAGCACTGAGGTGGGCAAAGAAGGGAAGCCAGGCCAGCTAGAGGCCATCATGCTGCTGCCATCTGGGACTCCTGTGGCGCAGCAGAAGCAGAGCTATCTAAGTGGTAGGAAGGGGTGCTGCCGGTGCTGATGGAGCCAACTCTGCTCACCAGCTTTGTTCCTTGAGGCAGCTTTTATTGCTAGAAGAGCAAGAGGCAGAGTCCCTGTGTCTGTACTTTTTCTGGACTATCGGTGTCTTTTCTAAAATGACCTTCAGACACACATTGTGATCCAGGTATTGTCTGATGGAGGCAGAAGGTGATGGGTCTCTTGCCATCCTCCTCACATGTTCCACATTGCTGAGAGTATGAGGAGGATGCTGTGCATGTTCTTGGCTCTCAGGCTGCTTGCTGACTATACTGAGCTTGAGATCCATGGAAATTCCTAGATATTTATTTTTTCAGGTCAACTGCTGGACCATTGTGTATTTTAGTTTTGAACTCCAGTGTAAAACATCCTATTTGCTAAAATACTGAAATAGATGCTTCAGCTGGACAGTCACAAAGCATGCAACATGTGCCAGACTATACATAAGCAATGGGGCTCAAATCAAAACTAAAGAAGTCTCTTCCCTCAACAAGCAAACATTCTAATGCTGGAGACCAAACATCAAAGATTCAGCACAGATCAAATGGATATGGAGTGTATGGGAGTTGTGGCAGAGGAAAAGGTTGAGGTCAGGTGCAGAAAGTAGGGTGAAAGCTAAGTACCAAGGAAAGCCAAGAGGTGGGAGTGAGAGGGAAAGGGTGCTCCAGGTATCAGGAACAGCCTGGGCAAAGGCAGTGAGCTAGGAGATGAAGCTCCAAATATGAAGAACTGAACATAGGCTGGTGTAACTGGATTGTACAGTGCATGGAGGGGAGTGAAGTCTAAGGAGAATGGAATTGTAGGAAAAGCCTAGGGGATGAAGGGTTGGAACAGCTCAATGTTCTATTTGGACCTAGGGATAATAGGGAGCCATCATGGTTTGCTGAGGAGAGGCATATATGGTCATATTTAGGCTTTAGGAATAAAACATTCTGGTAGCTAAGTAGAGAATAGATGGAGGAAGGGTAGGGGAAGACAATTGAGAGAAAGCAATCCAACGGAAGGCTATTGCAAAGGTCCAAGCATGAGAAAATGAGTATGTGAATGAAGAGGAGAGGAATGTAGATGGGCCATGTGGTGAGGGTAGAACAGACAAAACATACTGGATCCAGTATGTGGAGAGTAGAAGTGAGTGATCAGGATGATGCCTGGGTTGTGAGCCCAGGTGACTGGGAGGATAGTGGTGCCATTGGCAGTAACAGGGAATTTTGGAAGAGTTTAAGGTAAAGAGAGCAAATTCTGGTCTCACTATCTTGAGTTGAAGATGACTACTATGGGACGTCTGATGCAAGATGTACAAAAGTTGGTCAGTGAGACTAAGGCTGGAGAGATCTATTCATACAGACAGATATCTATTGCCCATCTTCATACAGAGATCTCTCTAGAGGGCAGATCAACATATCTGTATCTATAGATCTCTATATTGAGATGGATGATATCTATTCAGCCTGCACACAATGTGTATGTATGCTCTATATTACATATAAAATATCTACACATGGATCTTTTTTTTTTCTTTTTTTTCTTTTTTTTTTTGATATGCGATTCTTTATTAAATTTTTTTGAGTTACATCTTTTCTCCCCGTCTTTCCCCCGCCCACCACCCCAAAACAGCCAT
>CM053581.1:1200159-1236520 GCA_028627135.1 Pseudochirops cupreus | reverse complement strand
GAGGGGGGAGGATGGAGGGGAGGGAAGTGTTGGAGCGGAGGATTGTTAGAAGCACACACTTCTGTAAAGGGACAGGGACAAAGCAGAGAATAGAACAAGTGGGGGTGGAATGGGAAGGAGGGAAATATACAAGGACTGGGGTAGGGAGCTCCATCTGGCCCCACCGGAAAGTCAGAGGGGTGATGGGGGAGGATGTAGGAGAGAGCAGACTGGGGGAGGGGGTACACAGTGGGATCGCTTTGGGGGGGTGGGGGAAAGATGGGGAGAAAATCTGTAAATCAGAATCTCATGGAAATGAATGATGTAAAGTAAAAATAAACAAAATTTAAAAAAAAGAAAAAGAAAATTGAAAGTTTAAAAAAAAAAAAAGAGGGACTTGGGACGTTCTTCCCCACATTCATGAACAGTTTGCTCGTATCCTTTGGCCACTTTTCTTCAAGAGACTCAAAGAACTGCTTTGCTCTTGCGTATACTGACTCATTGTTTATATATCTTGGGTACGGTGGCAGGTGAAAGTTAACAAAAGCCAAACTGAGACAACGACCCAAGCAAGACAACATTTATGAGCAAGGGCATCCTGTCTGCCAACAAAGGGGCCAGTGGCTACCTCCGTTTCTGCCAAAGACCCTGAGCAAAGGGACTGCTACCCCTTTATAGGTTTTGGGGAGTGCAGAACAAAGAACGGAATAGGGTGTGTGACACCATAGCATTGACAGCAACATGATTGGTCACAAAGTTGAGGCACAGGGAACAATAGGATTGGTTGGAATTTTGGTAATGAGGGTTAGAAACAACCCCCTCCTTTTCCCCTGTGACTAAGAAGTGTTTGTTGTTTGAGTCTATGTGCAAGACAGCAAACCAAATATCCTTGGAGGATAGCTCAGTCGTGTAAAGATGTTAGGTATGTCTCCCTTGTGTTCACAAGCATCCCCCAAGGTCAACTACATTCCTTGAGGTAAGAATAGATCTGTGATTGGCAGGAGAGATGGTTTTTTGAACTTAACTCATTATGAGTCAGCTGAATTCTGAAACAAGTTCAGAGACAGAGAACCATAACTTAAGAATTATAGAACAAATTCAATTAACTATAATTAGGATCAATAATAAAATTATACAGAATCAATCTTAATCTTTTCAATTGCCCCACTCTGATCAATGAGAGATAAGCATGCCTCTCACAGATCACTTGTCTATAAACTAATCCTAATCCTCTAAGATCTTTATTACAGTCATTATTCACAGTACAAAGACATGAATTCTTCTGGTACAACTTTAGGACAAGATTTAACACAGCAACTCATGCAAAGTCTAAAAAGAATCATAAGACAGAGGGTAACAAATATCTGTTCACCAAAGATGGGTGGCAGGCTATTTCCTCAAAAAGAGGGGTCATCGTGCACAATTTTCCTGACCAGTTAATGCAAGAAAAACAAAATAGTTTAATCACAGAAACAGGTCATAGTAGGAATATCTAATACCCCTTGCTGTTTCTATATCTTCTAAATCCTGTACCTGATGCAGATATTGCCAACACCAGGCTGAAGAATCTTTAAAAAAAGTCTGAGGATCTGACTTGTGAAATGAGTACTTATGGTTAAAGATTTAATATTTACCAAAGTAGGCATGTATGAGAGCTCTAAAAGAGCTTGTCTAAATTGACTTTGACTCCATTATTATTTAACTTTCTGTGATGTAACTTAGCAAATGATTACATTGACATATTTAAGAAAATTGACTGAAAATCAAAAGTATAATACTATAAAATGTCATAAGAGGTAGAATTCTTAAATCCTTTCAAGTTACATATATAATTGTCTGATTTTGTTGCCAAAAACTTTTTAGTCAAATTATTTAGAACTCCAAATTTAGTATCAATTAATTCCAACTCAGTGCCTCTCTTAGGAGGACTAGAGACTGATAAGAATCTAATACTTAGGTGAAAACATAGGTAACAAACTTTTTGCAAGTAGATAATCTCTATTACACAAATGAATTCACTTAAAAGTTACTCATTTTTTTCCCCCAACTGTAACAAAAATCTTTGAACGGGATGTGTGAATATCTTAAGTAACTAATTCCAAATTGTATACAGAGAACAGTGCATAAGAAATGAGTTGTCTTATACTAAATTGTTTGCACTTCAGGACATGCTCTACACAGAGGTGTTAAATAATAAACCTAAGTAAAAATTGGATTTCCCTTTGAGTTAACACAATATTCTCCAAAAGTTACTCTTCTCTAAGGTTACTGATTACACTGAAATTATTTTCTTAAGAATAAAATTGAAGATGTTTCTGACTTAACCTTAATAATAGATTTATACTTTGGTCCCTCAAACTCCTGCAACACTGTTTAATTATTCCTATATCATTTTGAGATGCTTCAAGCATCATGCTTACACATGAATAGATATCTATTAACAGGCAGATGATTGGTTGTTATTCATTCTCAAAGAGGACCAAAATAACACCACTATGCTAGAGTCAAGTTTCAGTGTGCCTGACTGTGGTCAATCAGACCAACATGCTTGGAATGCTCTACCACAGGTCAGGCACAAATAGGAAATGTGGACATTTGGGGTAGATTCTCTAAATTTGCATATCTTAATTTTCTTTTGAGCTACTTCAATTCTGTTTTGTTCATAAAGAATAGCACCTTCTCTGATGTGTGCATACCATGCTGAGCAATCCTGTGCCAGTGTCTTCCATGTCACACAATCAATTCCAAAGTTCTTGAGAGAGACCTTGAGAGTGTCCTTGTATGGCTTCTTCTGACCACCATGTGAATGCTTGTCCTTTGTGAGTTCTCCATAAAATAGTCTTTTAGGCAAGCATACATCCAGCATTTAGACAATGTGGTCAGCCGATCAGAGTTGCTCTCTCTGAAGTAGAGTTTGAATGCTTCCCAGTTTAGGTCAAGAAAGGACCTCAGGGTCTAGTCCCTCATCCCTTCAGATGATCCTCAGAATCTTCCTAAGACAATTCATATGGAAGTGATTCAGTTTCCCAGCCCGGCGCTGGTAGATTGTCCAGGTTTCACAGACACACAGCAATGAGATCAGCACCACGGCTCTGTAGACCTTCAGTTTGGTAGTCAGTCTAATGCCTCTTCTCTCCCACACTTTCCTTTGGAGCATCCCAAACACTGAGCTAGCTCTGGCAATACATGCGCAAACCTCATTATCAATGTGTATGGAAATGGACACATATACTGCCAAGGTAAGGGAACTTATCCACAGCATTCAAAACTCCTCCATTTGCTGTAACTGATGGTTCCGTGAATGGACGGTGTGGTGCTGACTGACAGAGCACCTGTGTTTTCTTGGTGTTAATTGTTAGGCCAAAATTAGGACAAGCAGCAGAAAACTGATACATACTTTGTTGTATCTCAGCTTCAGAGGCTGCATCAAAAAGACAGATAACAGGTCTTCCCAATATCAAACCCTTATCAGAGAATTTGGGCACAATATTTTTTTCAGTCAAATGCATCCCTTCTTACACTAGGTGCATTAATTTTGTTCATGCAAAGTTTCTTAGTTTCAGGCAACCAAAGGTTGTTTTTTTTATTTCATTTTAATAAAAACCTAAATTTTAATAAACTAAAATTTATTTTTCTTTATTTTTGTAACTGACCCTATCTCTTGTTTGGTTAAGAATATACTTCCTTCTCCTAGCTGTGAGAGGCAGATGATTGGCTTCTCTTCCATTTTTTAATGCTATAATCCTCAATATTCAGATCATGTCTCCATTTTGATTGTATTGTGGAATGTGGTATAAAGTGTTAAGCTAAGTCCTATTTCTGTCAGACCGCTTTCCAATTTTCCCAGCAAATTGTATCAAAAAACCAGTTTTTCCCCTAGGTCATTTATGTTTTCCACTTTGACACTAGATTATTGAGTCCTATCGTTTTTATTCTTCTTTGCCTATATCTATACATCTGTGTGTGTGTGTGTGTGTGTGTGCATGTATAATCTATATGTATACATACATATACATATACATACATATATACATATACATACACATATATACATCTATACATAAATACGTGTGTGTGTGTGTGTGTGTGTGTGTGTGTGTGTGTGTGTGTGTGTAATATATGACTAACACTTTATAATATAGTTTGAGGTCTGGGAGCGTTATTACCCTTTACCTGTTACTTTTTTGTTTTTGTTTCTTGGATATTTTATGTCTTTTAATTTTTCAAATAGATTTTATTCTTCTTTTAACCACTTATATAAATTATCCTTTTGGTAATTTGATTGGCATAGTAATAAAGCTGTAAATTAACTCTGGCACTATTTTCAGTTTTATTATATTGGCACAGCCCAGACATGAGCACTGAATATTCCTTCAGCTATTTAAGGGTTTTTATTTACCTAAAGGGCACTTTGTAATCGAATCCATACAAATCGTGTGTGTGTGTGTGTGTGTGTGTGTGTGTGTGTGTGCACGAATGCTTCTGTGTGTTTGAGACAGAGACAGAGACAGACAGAGACAGACAGAGACAGACAGAGAGAGAGAGAGAGAGAGAGAGAGAGAGAGAGAGAGAGAGAGAGATTTAATGGGTTTTGGTAGACTGATCCCCGAATATTTAATGCATTATGTTTTTGGGTTTTTTTTCTCTTTGGAGGGGGGAAAGTAGGGCGATTGGGGGTTAAGTGACTTGCCCAAGGTCACATGGCTAGGACAGGTTAAGTGTCTGAGGCCAGATTTGAACTCAAGTCCTCCTGACTCCAGGGTCGACGCTCTGTTCACTGCGCCGCCTAGATGCCCCTATTTAAGGCATTCGGGAGGGACTGAGATTTTCTTTTATATCATTACACCTTGGATTTTGTTATTATTATACAGAAATGCTATGGGGTCTTTAAGGCTCATTTTGCAGCCTGCAGCTTTGCTGTTGCTGATATCTCAACTGATATTTTTCCTGATTCCCAGGGATTTTCTAAGTAAAACATCAGATCGCCAGAACATAAGGGTATCTTCATCATTTCTTTACTGATCTTGATGCCTTTAATTTATTTTTTCTTGGTTTCTTGCTATTACTAGCATTTCCAGGACTACATCCAACAATATTTTGGAGAGTGGGCTTCCTTATTTTACTTCTGTATTTATTGGGAAAGGTTCTACTGGGTCCTTATTTTATGTGAGGCTTTCTTTTGCCTTTTTTATGAGATTAAAAAAAATGTCCCTGTATGTCCATACCTTAGTTTATAGGATTTTTTTGAATAAATATTCTATTGTTCAAATACTTTTTCTATAAATATTGAGATAATCATGTGGCTTGGGGTGTAATTATTTGTGATATGTTTAATTTGGCTTTTTGTCTTCCTAATGCTGAACTATCCTGACATCCCTAGTCTAAATCCAACTTGGTCATAATGATTTCTTGCATGAACTGCTGTGGTATAACTGGATTTGATTTAAAATGTTTGAATTGCTCCTCATTAATTGTATTGGTTTAGAGCTTTCTTACTGTGCTTCATTCATCTCTAGCTTAAGTTTTAGGGCTCTATTTGTCTCATAAAAGAAATTTGATCAGATACTTTCTCAGATTTTTGAGAATAATTTGTGTCTAATCCTAATTTTGTGGATAAACATAATTCTAACCTTTATTCTGTGCCTACCATTTCTATGCTGATGATTTTATTTTTACATTTTTCATTTTAAAGTGTTTTTGTCTTCTTTCAATGTGAATGAGATTGTATTCATATTTTTAGTTGAAAAAGATGGAAAAAAGATAGATGTTTATACAGGAGACTACAACCACTGTTCCTCCCACCCTAGGGAAGCCAATGAATTAACTTGCCAGCCCTGAAGGGGTGTAGAGGCCTGGAGATCTTCTTCCCAAACCCTGAGTTTGTTTCCCTGAAGAAGCACAAAACTATCTATCTGTCTATTTATCTATCTATCTGTCTGTCTGTCTGTCTATCTATCTATCCATCTATCCATCTATCTATCTATCATGTCCCTATTCACCTCCAGTCTCACATCTCTAACTGCCTTTCTGGTATCTCGACCTGGATTCCAGTAGACATCTTAAATGAAATATGTCCAGATCAAACTCATTATCTTTCTCCCAAAAGTCTCCCCAATCTCTTGCCTTCCCTGTTACTGTGAAGGACAACACCATCCTCCCCCTCCCATTATTGTTGACTGACTTCCCACTGTTTCTCATCCCCTCATATCCAATCTGTTACCAAAACCTGTTGATTTCCCCTGTGTGACAACTCTCAAATATGCCCCTTCTTGCCTCTGCCACTAGCCCTACCCAAATGTAGATCCTTATCACATCAAAATAAACTATTAGAACAGCTGCTGGGGTTGGGGGGAGGCTCTGCCTACCTCAAGTCCCAAGTCTAGCTCATCCTCCATTCAGCCACTTACATGATTTTCCTAAAGCACAGGTAGGATCATGTCACCCTCTCCTACTCAGTCAATTCCATGGGCTCCCTATTACTTCTAGGATCAAATATAAAATGCTCTGCTTGACATTCAAAGTTCTTCCTCACTTATCCCCATCCTACCTTTACAGTCTTCTTAAACTGTATTCTTCAATGTGGATTCTTTGATGCAGTGCCATTGGCCTCCTGGTTGTCCTACAAACAAGACCCGCCATCTCTTGGCTCTTTTGCTGGGCATTTTCTCTGGTTCTTCTCCAGACCTGGAAAGCTCTCCCTCCTCAGCTGCACCTCCTGAGCTCCTTGGCTGCCTTTAAGTACCAACTAGAATCCCATGAGCCACAGGAAGCCTTCCCAGCTCTTTTTGATTCTCGTGCCTTGCCTCTGTTGTTTCCTATCCATCCTGTTTATGGCTTGTTTATGCACATTTATTGTTCACTGGCTCAAATGAGCTCCTTGAGGGCGTCTTTGGCTCTTTCTGTATCTCTGGAGCTTAGCACAACGCCTGGAACATAGCAGATATTTAAGAAATGTTTATTGGTTGATTGCATAAGATTGGTACTAATTTTTCTTTAAAAGTTTGGTTTAAGTTTGATTAAAAGTCATTCTTCAATTGATAATGGTCAAAGGGTATGAACAGACAGTTATCTAATGAAATCAAAATAATTCATATGGAAAATGCTGTAAATCATTATTGATTAGAGAAATGCAAAATAAAACATCCTTGAGATATCATTTTATGCCTACCAGATGGGCTAAAGTGATTGAAGGGGAAAGCAACAAATGTTGGAAGAGATGTGGAAAAACTGGGACACTAAAGCATCGTTGGTGGAGCTGTGAACTGATACAGCTGTTTTGTAGAGCAATCTGAACGATGCCCAAAGAGTTATTGAATTACCTATACCGTTGGACCCAGCAAAACCACTACCAGGGCTATCTCCAAAGAAGATGAGAGAAAAGGGAAAAGAACCTATATGTTCTAAAATGTTCATAGAAGCTCTCTTTGTGGTGGAAAAGAACTGAAAAATGCAGGGATGCCCATCATTTGGAGAATGACTGAACAAGTTGTGGTCTATGATTGTGATGGAATACTACTGTGTTATAAGAAATAATGAGCTCAATGATTTTAGAAAAAACATAGATAGACTTGCATGAAATAATGAAGAGTGAAATGAGAAGAACCAAGAGAAATTTGTCTACACTAACAGCAATACTGTTTCAAGAACAAATTTGAGTGAATAAATTATTTTGACAACTGTAGATACTCAAATTAACTACAAAGGAAATATGAAGGAAGATGTTACCTGCATGCAGAAAAAGAACTGATAAATGTAGGTATAGAATGATTTTACATATATGTATATATTTGTGTCTAATGGTAGCCATCTCTAGAGTGGGAGGGGGAAGGGACAAAAAAGGGAAAATAAAAAGAAATGTACATGATAATTTTATTATATATTTAAAAGGAAATGGAAGTTGTACATAACAGATTTTCAGTTTCATGTACAATAATTTTTATTTATTATACTATGTTATGGAAATGCTTATTTTATCCCATGAATTAAAAATAAAATAAATAAAAATCTAAAAAAAAGTTTGATAGCATTCTCCCATGAATCCATAGGGACCAATAAAGCCAGAATTCACACAGGCACACAGGCGCGCGCGCACACACACACACACACACACACACACACACACACACACACACACATCTTTGGTAGTTCTTTTAAGGCTACTTCCATTTACTTTTCTCAGATTGGATTATTAAGGTCTCCATTTGATCTGTCAATTTGGAGATTTTATGTTTTCAAAGATATTTCTCCTGTATGCTCTCAGTTTTGTAGGCATATAACTGTGCATATTTGGTTCTGCAATTCTTTTCATTCTGATTTCGTTCTGACTTCACTTTGTTCTTTTACTATTTTAGTAATTTGAGTTTCTGCCTTCTTTTTAATTAGATTGATGAAAGTCTAGAAATTCTATTAGTGTTTTCAAAGAATTAGGTTTTAGCATTACATTATCATTTTTGTAGTTTTTGCAGTTTATTTTGAGTTTTTTTAATTTACCCTCTTTGTGTTTATTTTAAGTGGATTTATTTCTTGACTTGTTGTTTTTTAAAAAGCATATTAACTTTATTAATCCATTCTTTCTTCTATTCTGTTAATATGTATTTATAGAAATATATGTGTTTGTATGTATGTATATATGTATGTATGTGTGCATGTATGTATTTTCCCCAGAGGACTGCTTTAGCTACATCCCCCTAATTTTAGCATGCTGTTCACCCTTACATTGTCACAGAATTAGTAAGTATTTCTACAATTTGTTCTTTGAACTATTCATTGTTTAGTATTTCATTGCAAAAATCTTTTGTATCTGTCTTTGTGCTCCTGGAACTGATTATTTTTATTACACTATAGTCCATAAAAGATGTGTTTGCTATTTCTGCCTTTTTACATTTATTTGTAACAAAATCTAATGTATGTTATGGCATATGATGCTGAGAAATACATATATTCTTTAGCAGGCCCATTTAGAAGGCACCACAAGTCTTTTAGCTCTCATTTCTCCAAGAATTTGTTCAGTTTTATATTTGCCCTTCTGTTTATCTTCCTGTCAGACTTATCCAAAACTAAGTGAAGGACATTAAAATCTCACACCATTGTTATTTTACTGTTTATGCCTTCCTTATTTCCTTAATTTTTTTTTATGCACTTAGATGATAAGGTATTTGGAGCATAAAAGTTTTTTATTGGTATCGGTTTATTGTCTAAGGTCCCTATCATCATAATGTAGTTCCTTTGTTTATTCCTCTTGATGTTCATTTTTTATCTGTCTCATAGCATGTCTGAAATTCGTGGGTTTTTGGATTTGCCTGATGCATAGGAGACTTTTTTTTCCAGCCCTTCATTTTCTCATTTTTGTTCTGTGTATGTCTTTTTTTAAAATGTGTTTCTTATAAATAATAGATTGTGGGGTTTCATTTTGTTATGTGATCTGTCACTCTTTTTCATTTTATTGGATTGTTTAATGCATTCACATTTAAAATTATGAGTTAGGTTTATAATTTCCTTTATTTGTGTTTAATAATATTTTTAGCCAAATTGGGATGTTTTCCCCTATTTTTGACATTAAGAAAGATGCATGTGTACCCAGTACTTTATCTCTTTGATTACTTTAGTTTAATCTACTTAAAGGGAACCCATTACCTTTTACCTTCCTAATTTGTTAACATTTTCCTTAGTTTTTCACATTATGATTAAACTGATTAGCCTATTTTTCATTCTTCCTTTTTATTCTAGGTAATTTTTTTTTCTTCCCAGTTAAGTAAAGTCCTTCTTCTTCTCTCCTTCCACTTATGTTGTTGGTTTTTTCATTTTCATTTGCTGCTACTTTAAAAAAAAACAGACTTCTTTCCCTCATTCTCTCCATTATTAATTTCCTTTCTGTCTAGTCTAGACATTTACCATTTGATTCATGGCGGTTATACTTGCTCTGAAATTGCTTCGTCTCTTTGCATAATTCCTATTTGGCAAGGTTTGAGAGATTAGGAGGATCAGAGAAAATGTCTAGTCCTGCATAGTCCCAACATTAAAAGTGCTTTCCTTTTGAAAGGAAGCATCATGATTGGTCTGGGTATAATCAAATTACCAAAAGGATACTTTATAGACCCTGATAAAATAATAAGAAAAGTTATTTGGAAAAACAAAAACTCTAGAATATGAAAGAAAATTATGAGGAGGAACAGCACTTCCAGACTTCAAAATATATAATATTGTATTTCGTATAGATATATAGAAATTTATGTACGTACATGTATATAATATTAACAGTCATTCCCCAGGAGATAAGTGGTGGAAGGACTGGACACAGTAGGTATCAGAAGAATTGCGAAGTATTTATAGTCCCATGAAAAAAAACGTTCTAAGTCACAAATAACCGGAGAAAGGCAAATCAAATCGACCCTGAGGTTTCGCCTCGTGCCTCACAAACCGACAAAAACGTGACAAAAATAATAATGCCCAACGCCGGGACAACTGTGTGTGACGGGCGCGTTAGTACATTGTTGGTGGACTGGCGAGCGGTAGAATCATTTTCAAGAACAATTTGGAATTATGCAAATAAAATGACGAAAATGTCTCTCCCCTTTGACCTAGCCTAGACGCTCCAGCACTGGGCTTATGCCCCAAGGCGGCCTTAATGAGAAGAAAGCCCCCTTGTACACCGGATATTTGTGGCTGCACCTTTTGCCATAACAAACAATTGGAAGCAAAGTGGGTGCTCATTGATTGGGAAAAGCTGAAGGAATTATGGTACATAAATAATGGACGTTTGTTTGGAACAAGCAGGCGCTGAGCTAAGAACTTCACAACTGTTATCTCATTTGAGTGTGATGACAACCTTGGAAGGTAGGTGCTGCTGTCATCCCCATGTTGCAAGTGGGGGAACTGGGGCGAATGTGACTTACTCACGCAGGGTTACAGAGCTAGTCAGTGTCTGGGGCTGGATTTGAACTCAGTTCTTCCTGACTCCAGGCCAGGGGCTCTAGCCATTGTGACACCTGGATGTCTGAATAGAATGCTAGTGTGCTATAAGAACTTGTGAGTGTGATGAAGACGGAGACGCTGGGACAGATTTCCATGAGCTGATGCAGAGAGTAGGGGGTAGGGCCAGGAATACAACACACAGCAGAGACAACTGTATGAACACAAAGCAAGCGCACACACACGTCCGTGTAACACAGTGACCAAGTTCCAGCAGGCCTGGGACAAAGAGAGGTGAGACGAACCCCTACCCTGTCCCTTGCTGGGGGAGGGGGGCAGTCCCCAGCTCTTGCAGACTGCACAGTTTCTTTATTATTCTATTTTTCTGTGTATCAGTCTATTGTGCTGATCTTTTTTTTTTTCTCTTTAGACAATTCTCTCTGTTCAGTAGGGCGTCTGAGAGGAGGAGGTGGAGGGATGCTGGGAATTACTATGGGGATATAAGACATCGAAAACATCGATAGAAACTCATTTTAAAAAAGAAAAGGAAGTTTTTAACTTAACTTTTAAATTTTAACAAATTTAACAACAGCAAAGATGCATTGGTGCCAGACAGAAAGTGATCCTGCCGTCGAGGAATCTCCATTCCACCACAAAGTCAGCTATCAGAATACACAGAATATTTATAAGATAAATGAAAAGTGCATTTTTTTTCAGGAGATGGGACATTAGAATGAGGGAGGGGGACGAGAACAGGGCTTGTGCAGAAAGGGGGAGCTCAGCTCGACCTATGAGGAAACTGACTTCTAAATGCCCTGCAGTGAAGGGGGAGAGCCCTGCAGGAGGGCCGGGGAGGAAGGAAGCCCCTTTGGCTTGGCCACCGAAGGAATAAAGAAGAGTCAGGTCCAGTCAGCCTGGAAGGGAGACTCAGGTGGGCTTGGAAAGGGCCTTGAGTTCCCAGGAGAGTTTGCGCTTGTCCCTTGCCAGAACTATAAATGGAGGCATTCATCATCCTCTTCTAAGCTTGGCCCCAGAGGCACTCCATGGCTTGGAAGGAAGGCTATCCTCTCCTCATTCAGCCAGGTCCTCTGATGGCTCACCTAATGCTCTGGAGAACCCTGAAATTCCAGAGCTGGGGTGAGGGTTGAGGCCAGGAGCATGTGGAGCCACCTTAGGGCTCCTCTTGTCCCAGCTTTCCACTGCACAGATGGGGAAGCCCCTGTCTGAAGGAGGGACAGACTTGCCCAGCATCCACCCGCCTGGACCCAGGGCTTCCGACTGCCTGCAAGGCACCTGCTAGAATCCAGTGCCGCCTGGAGATGCTGACCCGTCACCAAAGAATTACACAGCTTTTACATGGTATGTTTTTCTTCCATTTGCCAAACAATTTTTAGGTGGCTTTTCTTCTATTAACACAACTTTCACTGTGTTGTGAGCTTTCCATAGAGGGTTTAACATGCGGGTAAAACTAAGTATAGGAAACTCTGAGACGACAAAATTGATAGATGAGGGAATGACGACTCTCTTCACTAAGCAGCCTTGTTCTGTGGAAGAAATCACCAAGGGGAGGGCACAAATGGGGGCCCCCACATGGTTGCCTACAGGCTGGGAGGGAAATGGAGAGGAGGAAGCCCCAGGCAAAGCTCCTTCCCTCCTCTTGGCAGAGTCCTGGGCTGGGCTGGGCTGAGGGGAAGGCAGAGAGTGGGAAGACACAGGCCCTGCCCTCATGAAGCCTGTTACCTAGGATAGGCAGTGACTGAGGGATCCAGGCCAGGCTTATGCTTAGCTGGGGCAGTGGGGATGGAGACAAGCGAGGATCCTAGAATATCAAATGGGGTGGGGGGGAGTCAGGTAAAGGCCTACTCCATGGCCAGCCCCTTCTTGAGGACCCTCAGTGAGAGGGAGCCTACTGAGGCTGCACATTCCTCATGGGGACAGCTCCCCTGGGTAGGACATGAGTTCTGCCTCCTTCCACGCACCTACCCCCATCCCAAGGTCCTGGCTCTGCCTCCAGGACAGAGATAACAGTAAGTGAAGCAGCTCCCAGGCTGTCCCCCTACCCCCACCCGCAGGCTCCTCTTCTCCAAAATGAACATGTCCAGTGCCTTGAGTAAGGATGGAATCCTAACACCAGAGGATCTGTTATGAGGTGTTTCCCTCTTACCCAAGCAACTCCACTTCCTAGACAGTGTCCAGCATGCAGTAGGTATGAAAGCACTGCTTGATGAATGAATAAGAGATCACATTTATATGGAGGGAGAGAGGAAGGAAGGAAGGAAGGAAAGATGGAGGGAGGGAGGCAGAGAGGAAGGGAGGGAGGGAGGAAGGGAGGAAGGAAGTCAGGGAAGCTGGGAGTCAGAGATGGAGAGAGGGGAGAGCATTCCAGTCACGAAGGACAGCCAGAGAAAGTTCACAGTGTAGAGAGATGGAGTGTCTAATGGAAGAAACAGCCAGAAGGTTTGTGTCACTGGATTGTAGAGTACGTGGAGGGGAGGAGGGTGTGAAGACCCTGGGAAGGTAGGAGGGGTCGGGTTGTAAAGAGCTTTCAAAGCTGAATGGAGGATTTCACGGTTGATCCAGGAGTGAATAAATAGCTGCTGGTCTTTTTTCAGCGTGGGGTGACCTGGGGCTGCCTGTGCTTTAGGAAGGTCAATTTAATAGATGAAAGCTAGGTTGGAGCAGGGAGACCCCCAGCAGCTCCCCCCATAGGCCAGGTGTGCCACAGTGAGGGTCTGCTCCAGGGCAGGGTCACAGGAGAGGAGGGGTGGAGAGAAGAAAGGCTGCTAAAGTCAAAATGACAAGATTTGGTGATTGTTCCAATTTGTGGGGTGGGGGCAAATCAGGAGTCCAGAATGATGGCGATTTCAGGTGACTAGGGAGATCTTGGTGCCCTGCAAGGTCTTCAGTCATGAGGGTTTTGGGGGGAGGGGGGATGATGTGGCCAGTTGTGGACACACTGAGTTTAAACTGTCTATGGGATACCCAGTCTGAGAGGCTGGTGGTGGTATAATTACTGTAGCTCTATGGAGTGATATAGATAGAGCTGGAGAGAAAGACTTGGGAGATTTCCCAAGGTGAAAGACAGGTGCTAATTGGTCCCAGGGGAGCTTATGAGATCTCCAAGGGAGACAAAAGAAGTTCCAAGAGAAGGGCCCTGAAAGGTGGATATGACTTTGAATGGTGTTCCAGGAATGAAAGGTGTGGGAGAACTGAGAGAGAAAGAGAGAGAGAGAGAGAAGGAAGAGGAGAGAGGAGGGGGGAAAGAGAGAGGAAGAGAGAGAGAGAGAGAGAGAGAGAGAGAGAGGAGAGAGAGGAGAGAGAAAGGAGAGACTGAGAGAGACAGACAGAGGAGGGAGGGGGGAGGGAAGGAGGAAGGGAAAGAGGTAAGAGGAAGAGGGGTGAAGGGTTAGAAAATGTTGTGAGTGATCATTCGGGCACTTTGGGGAAATCCCCTGGGCTGCTTCATGGAAGGATGGAAGGAATCCAGTGAGGGGCTGAGCCGTTTCTGCTGCAGCCTCTCTTTCTAGGTCTGGGCCATCCTCCCTTCAGCCATCACAGGCACCTTCTGAAAGGACAGGCCTCCTTATGGCACCACCTCCCTACTCCTTAGCTTCAGTGATTCCTTCCATCATCTCCAGGATCAAACATGAAATTCTCTGTTAGACATTTGAAGCCCGTTATGACCTGCCCCGAACACCTGTCCAGACTTTCTATATCTCATACTCCCTCCCACCCACCTTCCCTCCCATATTTTCAGTCCAGGGACACTCGCATCCTTGCTCTTTCTTGGACAAGACATCATTTCCAGACTCTGAGCATTTGCTTTGGCCATCCTCCACGCCTGGGGTGCCCTCTCTCCTCCAGTTGGCCTCCTGGCTGCTCTGTCTTCCCTCTGTTGATTGTGTCAAGTGCATCCTGTATATATCTTGTTTGTGCATAGTCACATTCAGGTTTTATCCTCCAACAGACTGTGAGTTTCTTAGAGTACAGACTGTCTCTGACCTTTCTTTGTGTGCACAGTGCAGCTTCTGACACATATTAGGTCCTTAATCAATGTCTACTGACTGACTGCAACAGTTCAGGTGGGAGATGGGCATCTGATTTAGGAGTCGCTAGCAGGAGCTGGATGCCAGAGATGAGAGGAAGGGAGAGCAAATAGGCCTTGGCAATCCATTGAATATGGGAGGTGAGAGAGAGTGAGGCTCAAAGATCACACTAAGCTTGGGAGCCTTCAGAACTAGGAGGATGCTGGTGCCCTTGACAAGAAGACTCAAGGTCAGAGAGAGGGTTTAGGTGAAACACGATCAGCTCGATTTTGCAAATATTGAGTTTCAGGAGCTTACCATACACCCAGCTTGAGACATCCAACAGGCACCACGGAGCCCCTGAAAGCAAGCCATTGCCCAAGTCTGCCTTTGGCCTCCCTTTCTTCTCTCCAAGTTCTCCATCCCATGACTTGGGCTGAGGTATCCTACTGGACTCCCTGGTGATCTCCAGCAGGGGATTTTGCTTCTCCAGTCCTGGGCTTTGTCCTATTCAAAGGGAGAAGCTTGAACCCAGGTCATCTACATTCCCCTCTGGCTCTGAATCTAATTATCCCAGGACTACAATCTCTATCTCCACCCAAATCAGCCCCAGTGTTCTGTTCTCTAATTGTCAACTGACTTGGTCCTTACTCATTGTGTTTCCTTCTGATGCCTCAAACTTGATCCGCTTAAAGCCAAACTACCCAGAATTCCCCTTCTCTTCAACGATATTATTATGGTCAAGGGCATGAGGACCTTTCCTGGCTTTCAGACTCCTTACTTGTTTTCCCTCAATCTCCCTCCTATTGGCCGACCAACTGTCAAGGCTTATCATTCCTACCTTCGTAAGAACCCAGCATCTATCCCAAACCTTACTGTCCCACTGCAATTGACCTAGCCCAGGACCCTCCCTCTTCCCAGACTCTACTGGAGCACGTACAGAAGCTCCCTTCCTGTTCTTCTTTCCATCACTTTCCTTTTCAATCCATTCTGGAAACTGTCTCAGGAATCTTCTGAACTCACCGATCTCAGTATGTTCTTCCTCTGTTCAAATTCCTTCTGGAGCTCCCAATCACCTTTCACATTAAGCACCAACCTCTGGTCCTCCCTTGGAAGTCCTCCGACAATCTGCCCAAGTCTGTCTGAGATGCCTGCCTTCCGTCCCCTCTAATGTTTGATCCACACCGTGCCCCAGGTCTGAAATGAATGAGCTGCACCTGCCAGGTCTGTCCACCAGATCTGTGTTTATGATATGACCCCTCCCTGCCAGGGATGGAACCCTTCTCTGCTTTGGAAGTGCTCTTACAGCTCATCCTCTGTCCACAAGCCTTTCTCCCTTTGCACTGTGAGATCCTTGAGAACCAATGTCCACTCTCTAGAAATCTCCAGGGCCTTGTGGCCAGCAATCCCCAACAATGGAAGGATGTTTGCGGATGGGGATGGGGGGTTCTTTTGGCTCAGAGGGTGCTGGGAATTCAAGGAGAATGAGGCCATGGAGCAGGCTGTGAATTAAGCCATGAGAAGGTCATGAGCTGCCTTTGACTGAGGGGACAGAGACAGCCTGAAAGTGACAAAGGTCAGTAGTGAGTGAGGCAGGCAAGCCGGGACAGTTCAGTCCAGAAATCTGAAGGTGAAAAGAGAGGGGGGCCTGCGGGGGCAGGATCATGGGAACTTTCTGGGGGCCGAGGGACACAGGTGGAGGGGAGGGAGCCAATAGAGGGAGGAATTCTGCTGGTGCCTGCGAGTGCCCCCCTAGGCTCCGAAACAAGCAACAAACTACGGCAGGGTAAGCCAGATTAATGAGCGCACGGCTGCATCTGCACCCAGATACTCATGGCCCATGCACCTGCCCCCTCTGAGGGTCTGGGTCAGCCCCCATGCCACAGGCGCACTCCACACAGGCCCGATCTGTCCAGACTGCCCCCAGAAAACTCCAACACAGCAGTATATGAGGCCGCATCTTCATAACAGCCCCGACTTTGGGAGCTCTTTGTGGTGGAGCCAGGGCAGTGAAGGGCTTAGGGTCCCAAGAGAAGGAGCCCCCACTGTGTGCCAGGCCCTGTACTACACAACACCCCTGGGAGGTAGGGCTAATATTCCCATTTTGTAGTTCAAAAATCAGGCAGACAGAGGTTCAGTGACTTGCCCAGGGTCACATAGGTTGGAAGTGTCTGAGGCTTGATTTGAACTCAGCTCTTACTGACCCCAGACCCAGTGCTCTGTGCACTGTGGTACCCCCTAGCTGCTGGTGCTCTAATTCAGGACTGGGAGTTAGGCCAGGGGGGATTCATCCATCTGAGCACCACAGACAGCTCCCATGCGAGTTGGGGTGGGGTGGAGGGGCAGCCAGACACACGACACTCACACACACATGAGGTTACACTTCGAACTGAGAGCAAACCTTTGGCCTCCTCAGTCGTACATATCTGGCCCGTAGGCAAGCCTTCCTCAAAGCCTGCTTCCAGTCCTTGGAATCATGCCCTCGTCCTCACCCTCCTCCTCTTCCTCTCCTTCCTCCTCCTCCTTCTCCTCCTCCTCCTCTTCCTCCTCCTCGTCCTCTTCCTCCTCTTCCTCTTCCTCCTCCCTCCCCTTCTCCTCCCCCTCCTCCTCTTCCTCTTCCTCTCCCTCCCCTCCTCCCTCCCCTCCTTCTCTTCCTCCTCCTCCTCCCCTTCCTCCTCCTCCTCCTTTTCCTCTTCCTCTTCCTTTTCCTCTTCCTCCTCCTCTTTCTCCTCCTCCTCCTTTTCCTCTTGCTCCTCCTCTTCCTTCTTCTCCTCTTCTTCTCCCTCCTCCTCCTCTTCCTTCTCCCTCCCCTCCTCCTTCCTCCCCTCCTTCTCCTCTTCCTCTCCCTTCTCTTCCTCCTCTTCTTCCTCCTCCTTCTCTCCCTCCCTCATCTCCCTCTTGTCTCCTTCTCTTATTGTCTCAAAGCACGGCTTCATTCTCTCATCATTGCTGCTTTGTGCATGTCCCAGTGGCCCCTGTTCAGCTCTAGACTGGAACATGCCTGAGGGGAGGGATGGGATCTTATCATCAGCCCCTGCCCTCCCTCCGTACATCACATCACAGAATCACCGGCTCTTGGTTTGGAGAAGAATCACTGGGTGACTGGAGTCCATTGTCCCTTCCAAGCAGGAATCCCCTGACTATGAGCCTGATGGGGGGAGGGTGGTCAGGGTACCCCCAGGCAAGTTGGCTTGGACAGTTCTAAGGATGGGCGGCTCACTACCTCCCAAGCAGGGCATTGCCTCATTGAAGAGCTGGCCCTTTCCTGGACTGGGCTGAAATCTGTTCCCAGTGACTCAGTAAATATTTGCTGAATGAATCAATGTTTTCTCCTCATTAAGCTTTGCATGGATGGCTGACCTCAGAGCTAGCTGGATTCCCTGGCCTCTGTCCAGCACTTATTGATGCCAATGAAATGATGTGTTGAGTGAGGCAATTGGATGCCTTTTGATGTAGCACGCCTCTCCTCCCCTCCACTGATGCCTCTCCTGGGCTCCTGGCCCATGAGCTGAGCTGAGCTAAGCTTCTCAACTACACCTCAGGACCAGACAGAGGCTCCCTCCATGTGCTCTCTGGCCCTGAACCAGCCTCACTCCCCCTGGGCAGAGAACTTTGCAAAGGTCTCTGACATCCATGACAACTTGCTACCTTGCTGTTCTGTTCCCTGCCCGATGGAGCAGACAGGGTGCAGCTGATCATGAGGGCGATGACAAAACTGAGGGTCTGAGAGGCAGCTTCCCCACACAGCAAGGAAGAAGCAGAGGCTGAATTTGAGTTGGGATTCTTTCTGTTCCCGCAGAAACATTTCATCTGCCCACCCTGAGGAAGCCTTGTCAGGAAGGTGGACAAGGGAAGCGTGACTAGGGTTTGGGATGGAGCCCTCAGAGAGTCAGAGACAGAAAGAGAGAAGAGAAGAAGGCAGGGCAGGGGAGGGGCCTGGGAGGCCTCCCAGGAGATTATCCAAACTCAGGCTATTTGCAGGGAACCTGGGCTGCTGTTAATCACTACCTGTATCACTGCCTGCAATCTCCTTGCCTGTGGCTTTAGTTAACTTTATTAACTATTGATTTTTAAGAGGAAATCTTATCTGTTTCCATGACCCACATCCAGGGCCATGCCCCATATCTTCCAGAAGATGGAGAGATGCAGCCATTGCCCCTCCTCAGGTAGGTCCCTTCCCTGGGGGTGCCTCTGTGGAGAAGGCTGCCCCCATGCTGCTCCCTGGCCAGCCAGAGCCCCCCACCATGCCTACTGCACAGGAGCCACACAGCCAGCATTTCACAGGGGAAGCTGGAGCGGTGAGGCCGAGGGGATGCATTTCCAGACCTGTCTGCCCCTCACTAGCTGTGTGACCTTGCCCAAACCACATCGCTAACATGGGCCTCAGTTTTTCAGCTATAAGACAAGAATATTCCTGGATACATAGACTCCCACCTCTGGGATCTGGGAAGTGCTTAGTAAATAGTAACAGAGGGGCCATTTTCTTCATATCCTGCCCCCATGACTCCTGGCTCTGGATACATCTTTGAATTTCCCTGCCTCTGGGGCTTTGCTCAGGCTGTGCCCTTTCCCTGGAATGCCCTCCCTCCTTTTCTTCCCCTGTTGAATCCATGCCCCAGAAAATGAACTAAGGCTAGTTTCCTTCAATTTTCCCTGAGTAGCAAGAGGTGGACCTTCGGATAGAATGGAGGACCTGGAATCAGGAAGACCTGAGTTAAAGTCCTGCTGCAGACATTGACCAACTTTGTGATCCTGGATGAGTCACTTAAAACTCTCTGTGCCTCGGTTTCCTCATCTGTAAAAAGGGAGCTAATAGCACCTACCTCAGAGGTCAGTTGTGAGAATCAGATTATTTGTAAAGCACTATACAGATAGTACCTATCATCAGCATGTTTTCTGTTTCATGACCCGTTGGCACCACGACCAATGTCTCTTCATCATATCTCCAAAATGACAGGCATGGATTAGCTGGCCTCCAAATCCTCTTCCAGCTCCAGGGTTCCTGTGAACTCATGAGCTGAGCCTCCCACCCTGGCTTAGACATGCTGCCTGTCCTTGGACAGCAGGCAGAAGCTTCCCGTGGCTCATGGGGCCTCCCAGAGACCACATTCCTCTGATGCTACCTTCTTGCATCATGGGGTGGGGGCACCGAGGTACCAAAGGAAGGAGTGGGTCAGTGGGGTCGGCAGAGCCCAGCTCCAGCAGCTCCACCACATCAAGACCTCATGGCCAAAATGCAGAAAGGAAATGCTCTGTAGCCTTTTCCCAAGTAGGACAGGGCTCTTTCCTTGGTCCTGCCCTGATTACTTTCATTCCTCCATTTCTCTATTGTTATAGTCCTGCCCAGAAGCATCGCATGGCTGATGGTCCTGAAAGGGGGATAAGATGGAGGAGTAACAGTGGTGATCCAGGCATAGGGCTACCAGGGAAGGAATGGAGGGAAGCAGGGAGAGAGAGAGAAGGAAGGAGTGAGGGAAACAAGGAAATGAA
Organism: Pseudochirops cupreus; assembly: GCA_028627135.1. Classification (NCBI taxonomy): domain Eukaryota; kingdom Metazoa; phylum Chordata; class Mammalia; order Diprotodontia; family Pseudocheiridae; genus Pseudochirops; species Pseudochirops cupreus. The sequence continues at coordinate 1,216,118 of CM053581.1, read as the reverse complement.
AAGGAAGAAGGAGGGAGGGAGGAAACAGAGGAGGAAGAGAGAAGGAAGGAAGGAAGGTGATAGAAAGTGAGAGAGAAAGAGAGAATGAAGAAGGGGTGGAGGGAGGAAGGAACAGATGAAGGGAGGACAGAGGGAAATGAGGGAAGAAGGAAAAGAGGGAAGAAAGGAGGAAGAGAGACAAGGAGAGAGAAGGGAAGAAAGTAAAGGAAGTAGGGGGAGGGAAACAAGGAGAGAGGAAAGATAGGAGGGAGGGAGACATCTTGTCTGGTAGGAGGAGGCTGGGCTCAAACTGAGTCTTGAAGGGTGACTCACATTCCATCTGGCACAGAGAGGAGGCTTTCATTCCAGGGGTCCAAACCAGTCAAGGTAAGGAGCATTTTCAGTTTCCCTGTCTCTCATGAGGCCCAGATTGGGTAGATCTGGGAAAGCCAATGTCTGTCTTTGCTACAAGCCCCCCATACCTCCCCTTTCTCTACAGCCTCAAATGTTGCCCACTTCTGGGCATTTCCAAATCCCATCCAACCAAAAGTGACTAATTCATTCATACAAGATTTAGTGTAAGCTCCAAGGTTTTATGCTCAATGTTAGAGCCATAGAAAGAGGAGGATGGAAGACAGCACAGAATAGTCTTGAGTCATTGAACTTCCACAGGCTCTGGCTTCCTCCCATTTAAATAAAGGAATTCAGCTTCAGAGATCCCTGTCTCATGCATGGAAAGGTCAGAAAGAATACAGGAGAAGTTCTAGGAAAGAACATCTCTATGACCTGCAGGAGCAGGAAAGGTGTCCTGGAAAACAAGACAGCTCAGAACATCACCAGGCAGAGATGTGGGGAAGAAGGAGGGCATGGTGATGCAGCCCTGAGGTGTCAGGGCATAGAGGGCAGGGCCCTGGACCCGGCTCTGCTTATAGATCTATTTCCTGTGGCCACAGGACCCATCCCTCATGAACAGAAATGGGGAATAGATTCAATTGGTCACTGCTCTCCCCTCCCCCAGCCTCCACACAGGTCACCCCTAAAAGGAGCCCAAAGGGTATAGTGCTGATGCCAAAGGAACAGCTCCTGTGGGAATGACTTCTGGTCAATGGAGGAGACTGATAGAACAAGTATTTTCCTCACTCTGAAATAAATTAAATTTACTTCATTCCCAATTCTTCTGTCTCCAGCCTGCTCCATTTGACTCCAGACATCCACAGATTGGAGACCAGTTCCAGTCTGGTTGACAATAGGGCTTTTATGAGCCGATAAGCCTTCAAGTTCTCTGTGCAGGCTGGCCAGTGAAGGAGAGAAGTCTTTGATTTCCCACCTCCAGCTTAGCTGTTGTAGACACAGGATGATTCAGGGAACAGATCTCTAACCAACATGGACTCCAGGGCTCTGCCCCAGGATGCCCAAATGTCCTGGGCAATTGACAGAACTTTCAGACTTTATAGGATAGATACAACTGAACTCTTCTTCATGATCAAGACTGATGAAATGAGGAGGCTGTGGGTAGATGGAAGCCTTCTGACTTGTGCCCAAGACCCAAATGAGCTCCTTCCTGAACCAGACCCCTCCAGCACCTGAATTTGCCTCTCTGTGGCTCCCCAAGTCCTTCCCTCCAGGGCCAAGCAGAGCAAAGCCCTTCCTTCAGCTCAGGGGCAGCCCTTCCAGTGTGACCTCTTTTCCAATTTGTCCCAGGGCTTGGGGCTCTCAAGCTCTTCTTGAATCCTGATTCTGTCTTCTTGTATGCTTGTTATTCCTCTCAGATTTGTGATATCTGAAAAGTTAGTGAGCTCATGCCATCTTCGCCTTTATCCCAAGTGCTGACAAAAGTGCTAAACTGTGAAAGGAGAAGAGAAAATCCCTGAGGTAGTCCACCGGAGACCTTCTTTCAAAGTGATTGGTCTTTGATTTCTACCTTGCATGTGAGTGAAGAATTAGACTGATCCCAAAGGCCAGAATAAGGAAAAATGTTTGGTGACTGTCTGGCTAATGGAGAGAAGCTGCAGAAATACAAATATAGTAATTTCCAATTAAGGAATGGCAGTCCAACATCAAAGGCCACTGGGTGGTGCCATGGATAGAGCACTGTGCCTGGAGTCAGGAAGACCTGAGTTCAAAACCAGCCTCAGACACTTACCAGTTGTATGACCCTGGGCAAGTCACCTACCTCTGTTTTCTTCAATTTCCTCATCTGTCAAATGAGCTAGAGGAGGAAATGAAAAACCACTTCAGTGTCTCTGCCAAGAAAATCCCAAATGGGGGTCATGAAAAGTCAGACAAGACTAAACAACAACAACCAAGCCCTGAAAACTGTCCTGAGGTAGAAGAGGCTGCCTCAGGAGACGGAGGGTGCACCTCCACCCCCCAACTCTGCAGGTAGATTGGTCACAGGTACATGAGAGAGGATTCTTGGCCAGGAATGGTCTTCCTACCCTTAAGTCTGTAAGTCTATTCACCAGCCAGACTAGGGGCAAATTAAGTTATTGCACATGGGGAGGGACAGGTCTGGGGGAGAGTAGAAGCAAAACCAATCAGAACCAGCCTCTTCTTCTCCCAGGACAAAGATGTGTTCTAGGTATCCACTGAAGCTCAGCAGTGTTGCTAAGGGAAGGGATTAAGATAGACCACCTACTATGTGCCAGGCACTGTGCTAAGCATTTTACAAACCTGTTGGTTCCTTCCAACAATCCCCAGAGGCGGCTCCATTTCACCATTGTTACCCATGAACCATTTTACAGATGAGGAAACTGAAGCAAACCCAGTCAATGGTGTCTAGACTGAATTTGAACTCAGGTCTTCAAGAATTCAGAACCAGGCAAGAAATGAATAATTTTCTCATACCAAGCCTTTCTTTCTAGGCTTTACTTATTAAATATTGTGCCCCCCCCCCAAAAATGACACTAACCAGGAAAGCACAGACCCCCAGAATCTTACCTGTCTTTGGATTCCCTCTCATCTATGAAAAGACATAACAATCCCCTCTCCCTCATAAGGGAGACCTAACTCTTGTCCCAAGTACCCAAGCCCTTATCTAGATAATGTATGCCAATCAGTGTGACTGAGGAGGCAGCTCAGCCTCTTCCCCACAGGCACCCAGAGGATCTCCTAAAACTCCAGAGGGTTTATGTAGGAGTACTATAGTGTTTCAGTGTGGAAAGGGGAGCTGGGCAGATTCCAGAAGGAATGGTGAAATACTGTCTCAATCTCTGGCTTTTCCCTCTCAGTCAGAGTAATTCATTTCAAGGAGGCCGGGAAAGTCATTTGGAAATCAAGCTCTGAAACACATTGTCCTAAGGAGAGAAGTGACCAAGACGGTCATCAAAGGTGAGACGCTGTGCCTGTGAGAAGGCAGCTTACCCACAGGAATGGGATGGATGGCCTTCTGAAGTAGAGGTTTTTGGAGGAATCATTCAGTCAGAGGCCTCCCCTGGTGTAGACTTCAGAGCTGAAGTGAACCTCCAGGATGAAGAGATTACTGGGGCAGATGAAGAAGTGCAGACTAGGGCAGCCTGGGGACACATTGTGCTTTGTGATTACCTCAGCTTACCCATCCCTTACCCACAGGCACCATCACCTTTGGGAGCCAGAGGAGGATCCAGGACAATCCTGAACCCCTGAAGTCTTTTTCTTTTCATCTTCAGGCTCCTTCCTATAGGACTTTGTCCTCTCCTGATTCTGCTTTTTCTCACTTGGGGGGACCCCCCTCTGCTGCCTTTTTATTTAGTACCTTCCACAAGTAGCTTCCAGTCCCCAACTTTGCAGGTCTTCATAATCTTCATTCACCCATATGACAGTTCTGACAAATTGTATGACACCCCCCCTTCAGCTTTTCTCCACCTCCAAGCTTTTGCTCACAACATGCCCTTTATCTTAAATGCCTTCCCCTCCTTCCTCACCCTCCAAACTTAGCCCAAAGGCTGCCTCCTCCATGGATCCTTCCAGTGAACTGCAACCTCACTGAGCTTGCTGGTGCAGCCTCAGGCTCCTTCCTAACATCACCCTGACACCTAGCAGGGAGCTCTGCACCTAACAGGGGCTGGATAAACATTTTTTTCTTGCTTTTAAAAGAATAAATGTGTATTCATATCTTTGTCTTCTACATTGCCTGAATTTCTCCCAAAATCCCTCCCTCTCTCTCACTCCTACCAGAGATATAACCCTAATAACAAAGCATGTCTTTCAAAAAGAAAAGAAACAAGATGAAGAGAGAAAAACTGCAAAGACCAATCAGTTTCTGAGCCAGTCTCAAAGTGTATACAATGATCCACAGCCGTGGACCCTCCACATCTTTGGTCAATATTTGCTAAATGAAAGAAGAAACTTCCCTCTGAGCTCCTGGGGGGACAAGGTGGAGGGGGACATCATCTTCTCTCTGTCTCTCATAGCCTGCAGGCTGACAGTTCATGCCAATGAAGTGTCTGCTGAGGTCAGTGACTGAAAAAGCAACGGGAGCTTCTGGAGAGGGGGAGACAAAGAGACCTCAGCCAGGGACAAGATACATTTTTGAGGAGTTTGGAAGCCAGATGGAGAGCTGAAAGAGAGAAATCCAAGGAGGGCTGTCCAGATGGCAGGAGCTTTGGAAGAGCCTCTGTGTGGTGGGGAGGGCCAGCAGGGATGGGGAAGGGTTCTTGAAGAAAGAGGGAGGTCAGCTGGCAGTGGGAACAGAGAAAGCAGAGACTCAAATTCATCTAGCGAAGTCTGTGGCCCAAGTTAATTTGCGCGTGCGTGTTTGCACGTGCATAAGTGAGCACATATACTCATCCATGTATCTATGCGAACCAGCCAGCAGTCTTCAACCAGCGCAGGCGATTCTGACAACCCAAGAGGGGACACTTGAAGTGATCACAAAGCACAATGCGTCCCCAGGCTGCCTCCTCTGCACTTTTCCATCTGCCCCAGTAATCTCTTCAGCCGGAGGATCACTTCAGCTCTGGAGTCTACACCAGGGGAGGCCTTTGCTCGGCCCCTCCCTCTGACTGGCTGGTTCTCCATCCTTCATTTCTCACCGGCCACCCTCCCCACCTCCCCACCATGTCCTAACACAGAGTGCATCCTCGTACCCTATCTCCTTATTTCCCGTGCCTGGCTCTGCTCATGAATGGACATTATTGATAACAATACAGATTAATGTTAACATGACATTCACATAGAGCCAACAACATGCCCAGTCCTGTGCTAAGGGCTTCACAATTATTGCCCTATTTTATCCTCACCTACTAACAGTGGGAGGTAGGTGCTACTATTATCCTTATTTTACAGATGGGGAAAAAGAAGCAAACAGAGATTAGGTGATTTGCCCAGGGTTACACAGTTAGGGAGTGTCTGATGCTGCATTTGAACTTGGGTTTTCCTGCCTCCAGCCCCAGTGCTCTATCTATCCCACCTACCTGATTGACCCAAGCCAGTGATCACAGGGACCACTCCATGCCCACCAGAAGTGAAACCCTTGGGAAGCCCCGGAGAGCTTGGCAGGGACAAGCACCCCCAGTGGGAGCTGAGCCCAGCACTCAGGTCTGGCTGCCCCTCAACCAATTCTGAAGGAACACGGTGAGCCTGACTTCTGTGTTCAGGATACTTATGCTTGTACCTAGTGCTTGAATAAATATATCCCTGTAAGACCTCTATTAACCCCAGTGCTTACAAACCAGGCTAGGCTGGCTGTTTAATGAGCTGGGGACGGAGGCCACCCAGAGAAGTCTTTCTGTGTTATCATCTTGGGATCAAAAACCATTTCTAGCTGACCAGCATGAGCTGTGGCCAAAGACAGTGTCCCTCTTACAACGAGCACCCTTTGCTTTCTTTGGTCCTGGGTATTTGCTCCAAATGAAGACCTAATCCTTTCCTCAATTGAGCTGAATGTGGACCACCTTGGACAGGACTGCAAAGGTGCTTTTGTTTTGTCAAATTTGTTTGGTAGTGAATCTTTTTGCCTTTCCTGTCTGCTGAACAAAAAAAAAAAATGTCAGGAGCAGAAGGGAAAATCCAGGTGTTTAGGGGTCCAGGCTCCAAAGGGAGGCCACTGAACTAGCCGAGACATGGAAGGAAGCAGCCATTCCCTGGAATGTCTGGATTTCCCTTCCTCTCCTGGCCATGGCACGCGTAGTGGCCCAGTGCGCTGATCTACCCCCAGCAGAATTTGTCAGGGCTCTGATCAGTCTATCCCAAATGCCAGCTGGGGTCAAGCGCCGTAGGCTGGAAACACTCATCACTGGTCCAGAGCAAAGCGGGAAATGTACAAACACTTCCTTTCCATGAAGACAAATGACATTTTTAAGTTCTTCTAATGAAGCCGCATTCATCAGAGTGGAGTCATTTATCTTTGGAGAGAGAGTTCTGGGGCACCGCTAAGATTAATGTCGCTGAACTTTCCAACACGTGGCTTTTCATCACCATCCTCCCCCACAAGCAGGATGAAATCAATATCAGGACTAACCTGCTCGGAAACATTTCGAGATTTACATGATGTTTCTCTCTCGGCTTTGCCAGGGGCTCTGAGCACCCAGGCTGATGCCCCGCCCATGGCTTCAAATCCACTGAAAGATGGTTGCCACCCCCTCAGTTTATACAGGAGGCTACGAGCTGGCCCAGGACCAGCCTCTGGGTCTCACCTGGGCCTCCAGGGGCTATTTCTTCTGGATATTCAAGTCAGGCACGTCTTGGCCAGTCTCACTTACTAATCAAAGTTTTGGATGAGAATGCGAGGGGAGAAGGTTGGTAAAGGGCCACACTCTGAGACACATGGGCCCCACAAGGGCAGAGCCAGGGTCATTTTTCATCTTAGTCTCTGCCTCAGCACCGGTACTGGACCCAGAACACTCTGGCTCTTCATGAGAGTTTGTTGAAAGAACGAATGAATTCTGACTCTACCCCATTTAGACCAGGAAGACACTGGGGGATGTGTTATGGAGTATTCAATTCAGAAAAGAACCTAGAGTTTTCTACTTAGAAAACCCCAGAATACCCAGGAATTGGGAAACCCCAGAGAGGAGTTTACCCAACCTGAAGGACAATCCTTCCTATACTATCCCTAATAAGGGTGGGTCAGGAACCCCCTGCACTCCAAGTACTAGAAAGACACAAGGAAGGCCTCTGGTGTGTACATGGGTCCTTCATGGAAAATTTCAGGGGCTGGGGGCACAACAGCTAAGTGCCACATGGGATGAGAGAATGTGGAGGCCTCATATCTTCCTGGGGGGCCCAGAAACCTGGCATGTGGGTCTCCCCCCTCCCCAGAGCATTCTGCCCTCCTATTTTCCTCTTGTGCTGCACCAGAGCTTTGCTTGAGTGTGGCCTGGCACCTGGGTCTGTGGGAGGGCGGTCGTACCTCTTCACCAAGCCTGGTTAGTCTGCTGGGCCGGGCAGAGCAGAGGCTGCCTGGCCTTGCTTCACCCTGCATCCCTGGCTTCTCTGGCCACAGGCTGCCCCATCCCTTTGCTCCTCCACAAGAGCTCTTTATATTTAATCATATCCTCACTTGTTCATTGTTCCAAAATACTTACACAGAATGAAGGCTTTTTCTAAGTGATGGCCATTAGCAAATTGTTCTAAATTATACTCAGATTAGTCCATTGATGAAGAATGTTGCTCACATCGAGAAGCCTATAAATATTAACGGGCCTCACACTGTGCTTCTGCTCACTGATTCATGGAATTGGGATTTTTCAAAGGGTCAGTGGCTCCCCTTTGTCCTTGAGCGGCTGTGAAGATTTGGGATAGCATGAGGGGCTCGCTGTATCTTGGGCCTCCTCTTCCCCAGGACCTGTTGTCTGAGGACCAGGATGGGGTCCTCTTCCTGTTGCTATCTCCCCCATGGAGGGTCTTAGTGGAGAAGATCTGCTTGGGAGGAGGCATAGTGCCTGCAGGGAGGGTCGCCTCCTCCACCTGCTGGGGACATCATGTGAGCATTCGCTGGGGACAGGTCTCCTGTTTTCTTTCTCACCTTCTCTATCTTCTTGCTCCTCCAGTGGAACCTGACCTACAGGCCACATCATTGGCCAAGAAGGTGCAATCATGACATCGTGGAAGAATATATTGACTTTTAAGTTTACAAAGGATGATCAGACATTCATTTAATGAATTATTTGACTCTTGACCCCCCCATTAGAAAAAAATAGAATGTCCCATTTTAGGAGAGACGTTGACAAACTAGAAGGAAACCAGAATAAAAGTGGGACGCTCAACTATCTGTGCTGAGTGCTTGGTGAGAATGAAAGTGTTCGTCCCAGAGAAGAGAAGATAGAATCCCTGCCCAAGATAAAGACACAGCTGTGCCTCTCACAGCTTTACAGAGAAGCAGACTAGGACAGTGATGCAAGAAGAGCCAAACTGAAGACCTGGGCTTGATCCCTGTTTGGATTTTTACTTTTTAGGTAACTGTGGGCAAGAAATTTAACCTCTTGCAGCCTCTACTTCCTTCCCTGTATAATGGAGATTATACATTTATGTTGGATGAATGGATGGGTGGATGGATGGATGGATGGTTGGATGAATGGATGGATGGTTGGATGGATGCATGGATGGATGGATGAATGGATGGACAGATAGGTGGATGGATGGATGGATGGATGGATGGATGGATGGATGGATGGATGGATAAATCACAGAGATGTGGTGGCCCCTGAAAATGAGCTAGTGTCTATAAATGCTTTGTAACCACAGAAGTGCCGTAGAAACATCCACAATTACCCTGTTTGACACATACTTTGTCACCCCTCCCCCCCTTTACTTTCTGTCACCAGCCTCATGTCATTCTGCATGTCAGCATTTCTGATCCTGTTTTTCAGGACCATGTCATGATCTTAAATTTTTATCTTCTGTTTCTTTGTCTTATTTCCATCTTCTGAAATGATTTTTTAAAAGCACAAGTTGGCTGGAGAATTCCCTGCATATCTCCATCACTCTCTTTCAACAATTCCTTCTTATTAGGATTGTTTCCTTTTATATCTTCAAAATTTCATTCTTTCCTCTGAAGCCTTCGAAATTTATTTTCTCAGAATTTAGGATGCATGTCAGATTGTGGCTGGTTTTCTTTCTAAGTCTTTGTGTTTTGGTTTTTTTTTTTCCAATTACACCTAAAAACATTTTTTTAACATTTTTAATTTTTTTAATTTTGAATTCCGAATTTTCTCTCTCTCTCTCTCTCTCTCTCTCTCTCTCTCTCTCTCTCTCTCTCTCTCTTTCTCACTCTCTCTCTCTCTGTCTGTCTGGCTCTGTCTCTCTCTCTGTCTCTCTCTGTCTCTGTCTCTCTCTGTCTCTGTCTCTGTCTGTCTGTCTCTCTGTGTCTCTCTGTCTCTCTCTCTCTCTCCTCCCCCTTCCTTGAGAAGGAAAGCAATCTGATATAGTTTATACGTGTGTAGTGACACAAAAGATATTTTCATATTAGCCATGTTGCAAAAGAACACATAGAACAACAAAACGAAAACAAGAAAAAATAAGGAAAGTTTTTTTTTTAAGTCTGCTTTGATCTGCATTCAGACTCTGTCACTTCTTTCTCCAGAGAGGTAGAGCATTTATCATTAGTCCTTGGAATTGTCTTAGATCATTGCATTACTGAGAATAGCTAAGTCACTCACAGTTGGCCATCACACAATATTGCTTTTAATGTGCACAATGTTCTCCTGGTTCTGCTCATTTCACTTTGCACCAATTCATTTAAGTCTTTCTAGATTTTTCTGAAACCTTCCTGCTTGTCATTTCTTATAGCATAGTGGTATTCCACCATAATCATGTCCCACAAGTTATTCAGCCACTCCTCAATTGATGGGCATCCCCTCAATTTCCAATTATTTGCCATCACAGAAATAACAGTTATAAATATTTTTGATGTATGGGTTCTTTTCATTTTTTAATCTCTTTGGAATACAAACCTAGTAGTGGCATTGCTGAGTCAAAGGGTACCTACAGTTTGATACCCCTTAGGGTATAGTTTTAAATTACTCTCCAGAATGGTTGGATCAGCTCACAACTCCACCAACAGTGTATTAGTGCCCCTACTTTTTCACATGCCCTCCAGCTTTGTCATTTTTTTCTGTCATATTAGCCAATCTAATAGATGTGTGGTGGTATTTCAGCGTTGTTTTAATTTGTATTTCTCTGAGCAACACTGATTTAGAGCATTTTTTCATATGATTGGACTTCTTCTCAATCTCTACCCCAAACTCTAGGAGTCACTTCCCCTCTCCCTAAGTCCAGCATCTAATTATTTATTTCTCTCACAGCCAGTTCCTCCCAGTTTGTGATAATCATATCTATGCAATGGAAAAGAATAAGATGAGATGGGATTGAGCAGGATGGGGTAGGGCTGAATTTTAAAGTTGGTACAGACTTTAAGCACTAGCTTGTCCAATTACTTCATTTTATAGCCACAGAAATGGAAGTCCAGTGTAGGCAACACCTTGCTCCATCATGGCCAAGCTGGGACTTGAAGTTAGTTCTGAGGATAGTCCCCTCACGCTGTGTGTACTGGCACACTGGAAGAACCATGCCCAGAACAGTGGGTACATAGAGTTGGGATATAGTAGGGTTCCTGTTGATATTAAAGAGTCTATCAGGCTGGTGAGATGAGATACATCAGGATGAATTTGTTTGTCACCCTCCCTTACTTTCCCTCACCAGCCTCATGTCACTATGAACTTCAGCCTTCCTAACCCTGTTTTTCATCACAGAGTCATGCTCTTAGTCTAGCAGCCTGGCAAGATGAGATACACCACAATGAACTGGTGGGAGAGCTCAAGCTTTTCGTTACCCCGTGATCCCAGGTAGGGCTCAGCTGAGACTAGAGCAACCAGTCACTAGTGGTACATGGATCAGTTGGCTGCTTTGTCGGAAACAAGTGCTCCATTTTGGGCTAGAGAAGACAGCACTGTTCATTGCACTTGGGGATGCCTCCCAATTCCTTGAGAGACCTCCAATGCCAGCCTTGTAAGTTTTCCTCACCCTTCCCAGCCTGTCTGAACCTCTGGAGCCCAGCTCACCTCCAAGGAACCTGGTTCTGTGTCTAATTCCAAGACATAGATACATGTACACCCCAAATCATGGACATACACAAATATACATGGATACACATATTCATACACGTACACACATGCTTTGAAAGAATTTGGTTAGCCAGTCACTGAGCATATTTTGTGTCTGTTCTGTGCCAAACACACAGTGCCAAGTGCCAAGGATACAAAGAAAGTCTAGAAACAATCACTTCCCTCCAGGAGCTCACAGTCTGAGGAGGGCAGACAACATACAAACTATAGATAGACTGAATGCACTGGAGATGATCACCAGAGGAAAGACACCAGAATTCAGAAGAGTAAGGCTACCTGTAGAAGGGGAGGGTTTAGTAGAGATGCCAGGGAAGCCAGGAGGTGTAGATGAGAAGGGAGAGTGTTCCAGGTGTGGGGGCTGAGCAGCCAAGGTAAAATCTTTATCCTTTGTTTTTAAGTGAAGGAGTTGAAGCTTTGCCTATGGAATACACCTGGCTCCTAAAGGCTCCTTGAGGTGGCCGGGCATCTCATCCAACCAATTTTACAGCAGAGGGCTCAACCTCAGGGTTGAGAAAGGGGAAGAAAGGGGAAGATACTTCCCCAAGGCCACACATTGAGCCAGGAATAGAGTCCAGAAAGGTCTTCTGTTCTCCATTCCCGGCTGTGCAATGTCCTCTCATGGCCACTGGTGGCTGTGCAGTAATTTTCCTAATTGTGCCTTTGGGATGACAAAATTGAAAAGAAGCCCAGGAAGGGACCATGATATCTTGGAAGCAGGGTCTCTTTCAACCTGTGGGTGATGAGTCAGTTAAAGAAGAAGCAGAATGTCAGGCTTTAGTGACCAACAGGTCAGTGCTGGACTGCCAGACTCATCAGTCACCTGAGAGCCCCAGGGTAACTCAAAGCTCAGGAAAAACCCAGAGTGAGAGACGGCAGCCATGTCCCAGGGCCTTTTGCTTCCTGGAGGAAAGGCAAGTTCAGTGAGTGGTAAACTTAGCTTTTCAGAGGATGAATAGGCCTTGTGTGGGCAGCTCCTGAGAGGATTCAGGATCCAGGATGGTCAATGTGTGAAACTTCTATTGGCCTAAGAATGAGGATGAGTATAAGGAAAGACAAAGGACCTCTAGAGGCTGAAGATGAAATGCAAATTGTCCCACACAGCAAATCCATCAAGACTGAGAACAGAGAGAGCCCAGTGGCACCTTTGGTAAAGCAGAGCAGGGAAGATGCATGATCTATGTCCCAGGAGAGAGGCACCAACTGGAATGGAGAGATGGAAGCAGAAGATAGGGAGCATCTCAGGGGAGAATGGAGCACAAATGATGAACAGCCTGGGCTCTGATCTCAAGGGCCACATAGGAGACTGTGACAGTGTGATGATGACTAGCTAGACTAAGGCCCCTCCATCTCTCCTTCCCTGTTTTAGGGAGGCCCCTGAGGCATTAGGAGTATATCTTTGCTACAGTTTAAGGCCCCCTTGTGGTATCCCCACCTCATCCCCATTAACTGCCAAGGATTAATGGCCCAGATCCATGTAATCAATTAACACAAATTAGCCTTCACTAAGGGTTAGTTACCTTGAAGATCTAACCAAAACAGAAACACAAACATTCCTCTCCCCCCAACACTCAGGAGCACTTCTGTCCCAGAGGAGACTGAGCTCAGACTGCATCGTTTCTCCATAGCTTTTGTTCCACCAAGTTCAAGTCCAAATACAACAGGGCCACTAGATGAGTCCTCATCTTGGGCACCAACAACCTGTGTCCTCTACCCCTGGTGCCTTTTGGTTTAATTTCCTGGCCACACAATCTGGCATGGACTCTACTCTTAAAAATCAGGGAGCTCCCTTTCCTCACCTTTGGAACTTCGCAAGGTTCACTGATGTCCCTCACCTAAAACAGGGATGATCCAGTCCAGAGTCAGAGAACAGAGAGGAGGTCTGTCTTCCCGGGCCAAGGGCCAGAGGCCTCAGCCCTCACAGAACAGCCTTTCTTCTCTCACCTGAATGCCATTAGGAAGGAATCAGTCCAAAAGTCCTGGTTTTGATGGGTTACTAGTCACTGAACTCACTTTGGTTCTGACTCCATCACCAATCAAAGAGACTTCTCACCCCGACTGGGTAACTGACCAGAGCCAGGTGAAGCACATCTATGCACTCCTTAGGATCCACATGGGGACTGCATCAGCCAAGCACCCTGTGCTTGCTCATAAGGGCTGGGCTCACTGGCCAGTCCCCTGTTGTAGCTACACTCAACGGTCTCACAAGTTCTGAGTGTGTCTGGTAGAGCCAGGGCTGGAGCAAAGTCACAGTGAAGATCATGCCGTATGAGAAGTGTTTGAAAGAAGTTGGGTGTCAGTCTAGAGACGACTAGAGGGAGGGAAGTGTAGTAGCTGGTTTTGAGTATTTGAGTGACTGTTATGTAAAGGAAGGGTTTAATTTGTTCTCCTTTATTTAATCCCTTCTGTCAGAGAGGATAGAACCTGAAGGAGGGGAACAGGGGGAGTGGTGAAGACCTTCACTTAGGCTCAATGTATCCAAAAGTTTCCCACCAACTAGAGTTACTTCCCACCAACACAGCACCCTGGGAACTAGTGAGCTCCCCAACCCTGGGCTTCTCTGAGTAAAGACTGGATGGCCATTTGGAGGGTGTGTCATAGGAGGAATTCTTGTTCTGGGAGGGATTGGATGAGATGAATGCTCAGGTCCCTCCCAATATGACAGCCTGGGCTTCTGAAGGTGTCAATGATGTCAAACATCCCTGTTCCCAGAAGGGAACACCTGCTGTCCCCAAACACCAGTGTCTAATGGGAGCTGAGAAGTGTGTATACACACACACACACACACACACACACACACACATTCACAAAACTCCAATGACTCCCTATCACCCCCAGAAGCAAATACAAAATACTGTTTGGCATTCAAAGCCCTTCATATCCTGGCCCCCTGCTACCTTCTCAGTCTCCTTACACTTTCCTCTCTAACACTTACTGTTTAATCTAGTGATGATGGTCTCCTGGCTGCTTCATGAACAAGACACTTCATCTCTCTGCTCCAGCCTTTTTCTGCGGCCATCCCCTGTGTCTGTAATGCTCTCCCTCCTCTGTTCTAATTCCTGACAATACCAGCTTCTTATAAGTCCCAACCAAATCCCACCTCCTCCAGGAAGCTTTCTCTAAGCCCTCTTAATTCCATCTGTTAATTATTTCCCTGTTGTTGTTGGTCAATCATTTCAGTCATGTCTGACTCTTCATGACTCTATTTGGGGTGTTCTTGGCAAAGATACTGGAATGGTTTGCCATTGCCTGCTTGAATTCACTTTACATATGAGAAAACTAAGACAAACAGGGTTAAGTGACTTGCCCAGTCACACAGCTAGTGTCTGAGGCCAGATTTGAACTCAGAAAGAGGAGTCTCCCTGACTCCAAGTCCTGTTTTCTATTCACTGCATGATCTAGGTCCCCAATTACTCCCTATTTATCTCCTTGATCTCTCTCTCTCTCTCTCTCTCTCTCTCTCTCTCTCTCTCTCTGTATGCATGTATATATAGGTATATATGCACACACATATACATATACACATGTATGCATGTGTATGTATATATACGTATATGTATACATGTATTTTGCTTTCTATACATTTGTTTGCACACCATCTGTCCATTAGACTGTAAGGTCCTTGAGGGCAAGAACTATCTTTTGCCTCTTTTTGTCTTCTGCATTTAGCACAGAGCCTGGCATAGGCTTAATAAACGCTTAATAAGCATTTACGGATTCATCAGTTGATGGATATTGCGGAGGAGGGTCTTGGTCAGGTATAGGCTGGCCTATGGCATCTCTGGCTTCCTGTCCAACTCTGAGATAATGTGACGAGTCCCACAGGATGTTCCAGTGTAAGTCATTCCTCTGCCCAGAATCAAGTTGTCCTCATGCTCTTCCTGGTCCTATCAAGACTTTGCTAATTCTCTTTCTTTGCTAATTCTCTTCCTTAATCTGATGAATATATTTCAATTTTTATTAGGGCTAATAGGTAGTTGGTATAATTTGGAGCTAATAAATTATACAGTTCTACGTGAATTGATTATAACACATAGCCCTAATGGGCTGGCGATGTTCGTTGAGATTAGAAGTGCTGCTCAGTTCCCGTTCCATGGATGATTAATTTTCAGTGGTTATCTTCTCTCAAACTGAAAATTAAGCAATACAGATTTGCTTTGTGGATGGCCAGCTTTATTAGTGTGGGTGAGCTGATGCAATTAATTATCGATACCTCTGAAGAAGCAGGAGAGCAGAAAGGAAGCGGTTGGCGGAGACAGGGTGGATGGCGGCCGGCAGTGGGCAGGAAGCCTGCAGGTGGGCGGGCAGCCATCTCTTGCCAACAATAAAATGTCACTGAATTGTTAGAAAGAAACAAAGATGACAATGCAATAACTCATCATCAATGGAATATTCCAGGAACCGACCGGAATGTAAGTCTGGACTTCCTGGCTTCTACGTGCTATCAATTGGGCTGGCAACTTCTTCTTAAAGAAAAAAAAAGAAAGAAAGAAAGAAAGAAAGAAAGAAAGAAAGAAAGAAAGAAAGAAAGAAAGAAACAAAGAAAGAAAGGCTTGGACAATTATTAGATTTTAAGTCAAGGGAAAGGATGTTTCTCCCCACTAAGCCTGGGGCCCATCTTCTGACCCATGGGTCTGCTTCATAATAACTTCCCCTCCCAGAGACACATGCTTGCCTGGGCTGAGAGCCCAGTGACACTGTCTGTGCCCTTCAGCTGGGCTTCTAAGGAGATGGGATCATTCCCTTCCAGGAAACAAAAAGATATCGGGGCTTTCCACTAAGAGGCCAACATCTCCAAAAAGAGGCAATGTAGAAGTAGCCTGATGCCCAGAAGATACAACAGCCTGGTCAGAAGATCAGTAGCCCAGAATACAGAAGACTCAAGAAGGACGTGCTAACTGTCTTCAAGAATTGGAAAAGCAGGGTCAGAGCCAAGATGGC
>CM053581.1:1187528-1199659 GCA_028627135.1 Pseudochirops cupreus | reverse complement strand
CCCTCCATCATCCCCCCATTCCCAACCCCCCTACTGTCCTGTAGGGCAAGATACCCAATTTAGAGTGTATGCCATTCCTTCCCTAAGCCAAATTCAATGAGAGTAAGGTTGACCCATTCCCTTTTGCCTTCCTGTTCTTCCCCTCCATTGTAACAATTATCCCTTGTCTCTTCTGTATAAGATGATTAACCCCATTCCGTCTCTTCTTGTCTACTCTAATTCTATTCCTCTTCCACCTCTCAATTTCACCTTTTAAAATATCATCTCTTCCTATTAAATTGATCCTGTGCCCTCTGTCTATGTACACATATATACACACACTCAAATATGTATTCATATACATATATATATACCTTCCTATATAGACATATGTGTATGTATACATATAGATAGATAGATATAGATATAGATATAAATATACATTTATATTCCCTTCACCTATTCTCATGCTGAGAAAAGTTTCATAAGTTACAATTATCGTTTTTCCATGTTGGTATATAAATAGTTCAACTTTGATAAGTTCCTTATGATTTCTTTTCCATGTTACCTTCTCATGTTTCTTGTATTTGAATGTCAAATTTCCTATTCAGTCCTGGTTTTTTCAGCAAGAATGCTTGAAAGTCCTCCACCTCATTGAATGACCATGTTTTCCCCTGAAACATATTACTCAATTTTGCTGGTTAGGTGATTCTTGGTTTTAATGCTAGCTCCCTTGATCTCCAGAATATCATATTCCAGGCACTTCGATCCCTTAACGTAGAAGCTGCTAGATCCTGGGTTATCCTGATTGTGTTTCCACAGTATTCAAATTGTTTCTTCTTAGCAGCTTGTAATATTTTCTCCTTGATCTGGAAACTCCAGAAAACCTGGCTATAACATTCTTAGGAGTTTTGTTTTTGGATTTTTTTTTCAAGAGGTGATTGGTGAATTCTTTCAAGTTCTAATTTGCCCTCTGGTTCTAAAATATCAGAGAAATTTTCCTTGAGAATTTCTTGAAGGATGATTTCTACGTTCTTTTTCTGATCATGGCTTTCAGGTAGTCCAATAATTTTTAAATTGTCTCTCCTGGATCTATCTCCAGGTCAGTGGTTTTTTTCAATGAGATATTTCACATTGCCTTCTATTTATTCATTTTTTGGAACTGTTTAATAGTATCTTGATTTCTCATAAAGTCATTTTGTTTCCATTTGCTCCACTCTAATTCTGAAGGAATTATTCTCTTCAGCTAGCTTTTGAGATTCTTTTTCCATCTGGCAAATTCGACTTTTTAAGGCATTCTTCTCCTCATTGGCTTTTTAGGTCTCTTTTGCCGTTTGAGTTAATCTATTTTTAAGGTGTTATTTTCTTCAGTCTATTGACTTTTTTTCATGATTTTCTTGCATCATTCTCATTTCTCTTTCCAATTTTTCCTCCACTTCTCTTATTTGGTTTTCAAAATCCTTCTTAAGCTCCTCTATGGCCTGTAACCTATTTACATTTTTCTTGGAAGCTTTTGGTGCAGGAGTTCTGACTGTGTTGTCTTCCTCCTGTTGCATACTTTGATCCTTTTTGTCCCCAAAAAAGGAATCTAAAGTTGGATTGCTGAACTTGGTCTGCTTCCTTTGCCTGCTCATGTTGCCAGTCAATTACTTGACTTTTGGGCTCAGTAGATCTCTGCTTCCCAGGGGAAGAGCTTTATCCAAAATTGCTGGGGGGTTTTGCAGCTGCTGGAGCTACTAGGAGGCTGCCATCTCTGCAACCCCCACCAGTTTGGCTCACTGGTCACACACCTCAGGACCACCACTCAAGACCATAATCCCAATCCAGGCAGGTTAAGGCAAGAGCACAGCCTCTGAATGATTGGTTGGCTCCCCTGCAATCTGCAGGCTGGGAGCTCTGAAGCAGCCACATGGAGGTGGCTGCAGGGCAGCTGTGCTGCTTCTTGCCCTGGGGGCAATTGGCCAGACCCACTCCTTTCCCCCAAAGTTAGCCAAGTTCCATTGACCTTTCACTTTGTCCTTGGCTCTTATGGTTTGATAATTCTGAAAACTTCCACAGCTGCCAGTGATCCACTCTCCCAAGTGCTCCAGCCACAGCTTGTCCTGACCACCCTAGGGCTTAAGTCCAGTTTCAGGCCAGGATGGTTTTAGTCATCCACCTGCTGGGCTGCCTTCAGTGGGAGATGTGTTTCTCTGTACTTTTGTGGGTTCTGGAGCTCTAAAATTTGTTTAGAGTCATATTTTATAGGTATTTGAGGTGGTTATGGGGGGAGCTGCAGAGTTTTCCTGCTTCTATGCTGCCATCTTGACTCTGCCCCCTAAATCTCCACACCCTATTTTTTTAATCTACTGGTCCCCAGATCATTCTCCCTCCTTTCCTAAGAAATTCAGTACATGACTCACAATATTCTTATCTAATCTATCTCCTGCCCTTTTTCTCCAGGAATTCCATATATATGTGAATGTTCCTTCAAATCCCCTACCCTTCCAGTCCCTCAATCTGTTTATGACCTTGACTCTCATTCTGCTTCAAACACACATGGGGATACCAGTTATACCCATAATCGTGACATCACCTTCAAATGTTTCATTGCCAAAATCAAGATCTCAGAAATTCCTTTGTCTGAGCATGACGCCCATCAGTTCATTATTCCCTAGGCTTTGTTCCTTCTAAACCTATATTTGTGTTCAGAAAAGTCACTTTAGAGACTATGTGAAAGGAAGGATGGGATTGGGAGACATTTGACATAGAGAGACCTATGAGCAGTCTATTGACTTCACCAAGATCTCAGGTCATGCTGCACCTAATAAGATAAGCTTTGTAAAGTGCTTAACACAATGCCTGGCACATAGTAGGTATAACTTCTTGTTCCCTCCTGAGGTTGTTATCCCTGGTCTGCCTTCACATTCTCCTTTCCCAATCTTGACCCTCAATTCTCCTTTCTCCTTTGCCCTCTAATCCTTTAACCCCTTTTCCTATCAAAGGCCAGGCCTTGACAACACCACATACTGGATTATTCCCCGACTCTGCCTCATCTACTCCTACTCACGTGCTATTGAATGGAACTAGAGAAAAGAATACAACAAAGCTGATGAATTTGTGTTATGTAATTTCAATGTGGCCCTCCTAGAACCAAGGGAATCTTTCTACTTCTACCTAATCAATTACCTATTCTACTTCCCACAAGGACTCTCCTGAACTTTCCCAGCTAGCATTATGTTGGCTACAAGATGAGACATGTACATGGTCCTGGAAAGGTTCTAGGTCTCAATGGGGAATTCAGACTCACATATAGATCTATCTTACATCAATGCAAGAAGAGATCCTCATAAAGGTCTGTGAGCATTGTGGAAGGAAGCTAACACTCAGCTTCTTCCTGATGAATTTGCCCATGAGCTCCTTACAGCCTGGGACAGATGCCAGGCCTTCAATCCCTTCTAATTAAAAGCATCATCACGACTTAGAGGTAGACTTAAAGAATTAGAAGGAAACCTCCAAGGCCACCTAGTCCAACTCATATCCGATAGGAATCCCCATTATAACTTATCCAACAAATGGTCATCCACCTTCACTTCGATGACTTGCAGTGAGGTAGAGGCCACTCACCTTGAGAGGAGAAGGATTTGTTCATCTTGGTTTCTAGGCTTCCTGACATCCAGGTTACATTTTTTTCTTTGCAACTTCTCTGGTTTCTTCCAGATTCTGCCCAGTTCCTCACATGACATGAGCTCAAAGCCTTCAAGGCATCCTGGTTACCCTCCTTGGAACTCTGACTCAATGTCCTACAACATAGTTAATGTCATTGAATATGATTGTCCAGATGAGATCTGCCAAGTGCAGAGGCCTGTGAAGCCACCATTTCCTTATGCAGTCCTAGGAGCCCTGCCTCTCTTGGGGCCTTAAGGACTAAGATCCAACCCAAGATCCTCTTAGGTTTTCAAGCTACCACATTCTACTGCTGACTCCTTAAGCTTGTCAGCCACTGAAATCCTCCGATCATTTTCAGACTAGCTTCTCTCTATCATTGCCCCACCATCTTGTACTTGTGATGATGATTTTTGGTACCCAAACATATATAGATCTCTGTGGAGTTTTCATCCAATTAGGAAGATTTAGCTCAATGCTCTTTTCTGTCAAAAGCATTTGAGATGCTGACAATCATCTACTGTGTCAAGAATCTTGTACAAGGTATATGCTTACACTGAGGTCAGAAGAAGTGATACAAGGACACTCTCAAGGTCTTTCTGAACTTTGGGCTCAATTCTGTGACATGGGAGACACTGACACAAGACCACCCACCATGGCATGCCTGCATCAAAGAGAGCACTGTTCTCTATGAGCAAAGCAGAATTGCCATAGCTTAAGGAAACATGAGATGTGCAAATTTAGAAACATCTCACTCCAAATGTTAACATGGACTATTTGTGCCCAAACTGTGGTAAAGACTTCTGAGCTCATTTTGGTCTGGTCACTCACAACCAGACACATAGTCCCTTGACCTCATGTAGTAATGTCATTTTGGTCCGCTTTGAGAATGAAGGACAACAACCAACTGTGCCACTTCTCCCACCCCACTTGGTGTCATTTGAAAATGTGAAAAGAATACAATAAAATGCCTTTATCCAAATCCTAGGTAAGAACATTAGACAGCACAGAGCCCAGAGTACATCCTGGGGTCCTCCACTGAAGACCCTACTCCAAGCTGACATCACATCTTTAACAAGTTCTCTTTGAGTCCAGCCATACAATATGTTCTGAATTCATTTGATGATGATATTTTCACTAGGTTACCATTTCTCCATCTTCCCCTCAAGAATGACATAAAATATTTTGTCAAAAGCCTCTGAAAACTTGGGGAAACCCTCTCCACAGTCATGCCCTAATCTATACATTGAGTAACCTTTGCAAATAAAAGATATTAGCTTTGGAGTGTCAGGGTGTGTTAGTCTCCAAGGAAAGAATAAACAGTGACCCAAGCTCCCAAGGGAATTTTCCATGAGCCCTGCTCCTCAGACCCCCAGGGCTTGCATAGAAATCCTTAAACATCAGGAGACCTTGCCTGTGGCCCAGCAGTTACTTTAATTAGGGGACTGATGCCCTCCAGCCTTTTCTATCCAGTTCTCTTCACCCACTCTCAGACAGTCTCCAAAAGGCAGAGAAAGCCTTTGTCTGGCTGTTCTAAGGTTTAGCGAGAAACATTTAAGCTGATTTGACACCCTAGGGTTTTAATCACCAAACAGCATATGCAGAAGGAGGAGAAGCTGTGGGTTCCCTTGAAGAAAGAAAGAGATGAAGAAACAAAGTCTTTCAGGAGTTTTGTGCAGTGGAGAGAAGGCCCCAGTAGCCTGAGGCCAGAGCACAGAAAGAGAAACTTGACAGGGGGCTGGATTTGCTGAGGGTTTGGAACCAAGGGAATATAGCTGTCCACCTGACCAAAACCAGCTTAAAAGGACTGGCTGGCATTGCAGGGCCGGTGAGTATGATGGGGTGGGAATCACAAGTAGCTCCCCTTCTCTACAGGACTATGAAAGTTCCTTCTCAGGAGCTGGAGAAACAAGCCCTTCACCACTGTTCTGGCCAATGTCCAATGTCTCTCCTGGATCACTCCTTTGCCCCATGCTCCTTGCCTTGGAGGTACTTTACCAGTGTTCATGCCATAACCTCATAACAATGCTGTGTGGCAGGCAGTGCAAACATTTTGACAAATAAGGAAACTGAGACACTGAGCGTTTGAGAGCCTTGCTTATGATTACACAGAATAAATCTCTGAGGCAGAATTTGAGAGTGGAGTTTCTGAATTCAAGTTCTATGCCATCCTGCGAAAGGGAGGACATTCTGAGACCAAGGAATGGCTTAAGCAAAGGTATGGAGGTGAGAGAGCAGGAAGTGTATTTGGTAACAATGCATCATCTGCTATTGGTTGGGATTTCTTGAGGGGAATGAAATGGGATGTCTGTGAGAGTAGAGTAGTGCTTAACAGTGAGGGTCTTAGAATGTCAAGCAAAGGAAGCTGGAATTACCTCACAGGCAAAACTGTGCCACTGAAGATCATTGAACAGAAGAGTGATGAGACCATATCTAACTACTGTAGAAAAAAGCTTATTTTGGAAAGCCAGTCTAAAGGCACCTTGACAATGGACTCCATGCCTGGACAGCTAGATGGAGGTTCAATGCAATGACCAGGCAGTGCTAGAAGGAAAGCTGAGTGCCTCAGATCAACACTTTCAAATCATGGTGCTGGAGAAGACTTCTGAGATTCTCTTGGATGTCAAGAAGATCAAATCGGTTTAATTCATATTATTCACTAGAAGGTCAAATATAGAAGAAGAAGATTAAATACTTTGTGGGTAAAGAGAAGATTGGACTCATTGGGATCCTGATGTTCGGAAAGATTGAAGGCAAAAGGAGAAGAGGATGGCAGCAAAGAAGATGGATAGAGAGCATCATGGAAACAACCCCATGAACCTGGACAGACTTTGAGAGATAGTGGAGGAGACAAGGGCCGGATGCACCATGGTCCATGGGGTCACAAAATGCTTGACACAACTGAATAACTGAACAACAAACTGGAAGATGGTGACCATAGTTATTCAGACTTCCTTGTTCTGGATGAAGAGTTGGGGGGCTGCAGGTTCAGAATGTAACATCCACTGTCAGATATGGTCACTAGGCCAGCCAGTTGTCAATCCAAATTGATAAGCATCTATGAAATGACTACCATGTGCTAGGTGGGGATGCTGGGCACCAGAGACACAAAGACAAACACAAGAGTTTTTGCTCTGTCTTCCAGGAATTTGTGTTGTACTTAAGAGTTTCTTCTTTCTCTTGTTCCTTCCTCCTTTCCTCCCTCTTTGCTTGCCTTCTGTCTTCTTCCTTCCTCTCTCCTTTTCTACCTCCTTCCCTTCTTTCTTTCTTTCCTTCACTCCTCCCTCCCTCTTTTCCTTCTTCCCATCCTTTCTTACTCCCTACATTATCTCTCTCTTTTTCTTTCCATTCTTCTTTCTGTCCTTCCTTTCCTTTCTTCCTCTCCCACCTTTCTTTTCTTGCTCTCTCTTCCCTCTTTTGTTCATTCCTTCTTCTCTCTTTTCCTTCCTCCCTCTCTTCTCTCCTTCCTCCCTTCCTCCTTTCCTTCCTTCTTTTCTTCCTTCTTGCTTTCCTTCCTCTGTCTCTTCTCCTTTTCTCCCTCCCTTCTTCATACTTCTCTCTCCCTCCTTTCCTTCTTCCTTCCTCCCTCCCTTCCTTCCTTCATTATTTCCTTCTTCTGTATCTTCTCTCTCCCTTCCTCCTTCACTCCCTTTTTCTTTCCTTCTTTCTTTTCTTCTTGTTACAAAAGAAGATTATGGGGCTGTTGGTATGATGTGACATGAGGTAAGGATTGACTAGCGTACAAAACAAAATCTGTCAACTAATCTGCTGTTACTACTACTACTACTACTACTACCATCACCACCACCACCACCACCACTACTACTACTACTACTATCGCTACTACTACTACTACTACTACACCTAATCTTGAGAGTTCTTATTTTCAAAGGTTACCAACCAGAGAAAGATCCAGATCTAAGTTTTAATAGCTGCCAAGAAATTCTTGGTTCCACTTTAAATACCTAATTTGCAAACTGAGCACATTCTTGGACTCACCAGGTATCAGGAGATGGGAGGGTTGCTACTGCCAGGCTCTACCACTAATTTGCTATATGACCTTAGATCAGCCACCCAAAAGCTCTGTACCTCAGTTTCCTCCCTTGTCAAAATAGGATAATGGTCCCTAGCTCTCTTCCTTCACAGAATTACTTTGAAGATTGAATAATTTTTTAACTAGGTAAAAAAGGTCATTCTTTGCCTTATTTTGTACCTAGCCTTAATCCCTGAATTGGCGTTGCCTCAGACAAACTGAGACCTGGGAAAGACTTTAGCTTAAAACAGACAAAGTCTTCCATTGCATCCGGGGCCACCTCTGGTTGTCTTGATCTCTCTCTGGCCACTGGACCCAGCTGGCTTTGGAGGAGAAGGTAAGGCTGGTGACTTTGCACAGCTCTCCCTCATTTAAATCCTATTCACTTGCAAGTCATGGCATCACCTTCCTGATGTCATGGTCCTCTTCAGGAATGAAGAACAAACAACAAAAGTACCAACAGCAGCAGTCTTGGAGATTAAATGGCCTTATGGGCTGATAGATATGAAAGCTTCTTAGGGAAATACCCAGAGCCAAGCAGGCTTGGAAGGTGAAATTGCATCCTGGGAGATCTGAGCCCACCATCCCCAGGACTTCAGATACTCAAGCCCAGGATGGCATTTGTTTGTTTTCACAAAACCCAAGGCCTTGCTTCAGCCTCCACCCCCACTTCCTCTGCAGCTTAAAGTTGCCACAAGGCCTGCATTAAGGTGCATTCAAATGAATTTACCTTCCTTCAGCTGGGGAATTTCTGGAGGATTTGATCTGCTGCAAGAAGAGGCTGCCAAAACCCTGGGGTGCTGGAGAACTTGAGCTGTCCTGAGCAGAGGAAGATTGTGGTCAGCTGTAGGCCACACAGTGTTGGGAGCACAGGACTCAGTGGGAGGTCTGGAGGAGAGAAGCCAGGGTGGGCAAGGGCCTTGGGTTCACAAAACAGGGGGACCCGTCGGAGGAGCTAGGAATATTGAGGGTAAAAAAGACCCATTTTAGGGGCAGATGCGGTTGATATCTTCAAGCTTCTGAACAGTTGTCACCTGGAAGACGGAGAAGACATCCGCTGCTTGTCCCCAGGAAATTCCCCAGGGAGGGTGGAATTGTGAAGAGGAAGATTTAGCCCGGATGTTGGGACAGATGTCCCAATGATCGGTACAAGGGAGTGCCTGGTGTCAACCTGAACGGTTTGGTTAAAGGAGACAGATGGGTTGGGTGATATGCAGTTATTTCATGTTACTTGCTGAAAGTCAGCTTGTTACATGATCATGGAGCCAGAAGGAAACTTCTGACTGCCTGAACAAAAGAATAAGACAGCTTAAATGCATGTTAGAACCATCCCAGTCCAGGTGGCTGTGTCACTCAGATTCACCATCTCCGTGTGTTTACTTTCCATAGCATGAGAAAGGAAGTTTCTTGGTTGCAAATGCAAATTGACAAGACAATGAACAGAGCAAGGTCCATTTGGAATTTAGGGTCTCAGGATGTCTGTTTTCCCCCTGTATGGAGTATGTCCAAAGATAAGGAGAAATCCTACTTTCAGCCTTATCTGATGTCTGGAGTTGCTGACACAGAAAAAGGCATTTTTAAAGCAAAGCAGTTTGTTTGATTAATTTGGACTTTGGATAAATTTGATATTTAATGATTATCATTGGGTATGTGCTGATGATCTCTCCCTGCCCTGACAGTCTTCAAGCAATTCAGATGCCCTCTTGTCATGGATCTTGCCGAGGATATGTGTGGAGGGGTTGAGCCTAGACCAGTTGCCCCTGAGACCCATTCCAGTCCCCAAAAGTGAATCAGCATAGAGCCAGACTGGTGAGGTGGCCTAGATCTGAACACTTACAAGGGACAAAGCAGCCCAGGGGGAATTTGGTGTGAACAAAGCATTCCCCAGATTAGTGATCTGAGGTAATCGGAGTGATAGAGAGCCTCAACATCTAGGCATCTAGAAAGGTCTCTTGGGACACAGGTTACTGGATGGAAGCTGGGAGGAAGAGGGTGATGTTATGAGATGACATTTTGAATAGTGGGGTGGAAGTGAGAGAATGAACATCTGTGAAGTGCCTACTATAGGCCAGGCATTGTGCTAAGTGCTTTTCAAATATCTCATTTCATCCTCATGACAACCCAGTGAGGTAAGTCTATTTTATGCCCATCTTACAGTTGAGGAAACTGAGTCAGACTTGCCCAGGTTTACAAGCTAGTAAATATCTTTTGCCAGATTTGAACTCAGGTCTTGCTAACTGCAGGTCCAGCATTATATCTATGGTGCCATCAGGGTGGCCACACATAGATGTCAAAAGTCACAAGCTTAGTTCAAGCCCCAATATGCTCTTGCCTAGATTATTACAATAACCCGCTTACTGATTTCCATGTCCCAATTCTCTCCCTGTTCTAATTCATCCTCCCTTCAGCTCCCAAAATGAACTTCCTAAAACACAGGTCTGCACATGTTCCTCCCCTGCTCAAGAAACTGCAGCAGCTCCCTATTGCCCTAGAACAAACTACAGACTCCTCGATTTGGCATTTAAAGTTCCCAACATGGCTCTGACTTTGCTGGGTATCTAACCTCTTATTACTACTCCTGCTCAAAACCGCCATTCTCTGGCCAAGCTGGCCTCATTGTTACTTCCCACAAATGTCCCACCATGGCCTGCCTCTGGGACTGGTACAAATTGTCCCTTCCTCCTGGAAAGCTCTCTCCAGCACAGCCAGTGTCTGAGGCCCTCCCTTCCTTCAGAGCACACTTCAGACCTCAATCCCTTCTGGAGGCCCTTCCCGTTCTGCCCAACTGTTCCCAGAATCCTTACCATCCCTGCTGTACCTGAAGGTCACTTGATATTATTACCACCTGCTTGGTTCTTGGGACTTGTAGGAAAAGACCCTTGTAAGAAGCTGATGTTGGTCATGCTTATCTGTTGGTGCATTCTTTCACCCCAGTTGAGGATAAGCCCTCAAGGTCAGGATTGCCTTCACGTTCGTCTCCCTAGAAACTAGTATAGTACCTGACTTAGAGCAAGATCTTGACAAGTGCTGACTGAACTGAATGGATTTCAACCAGCATTTGTTGGCATCTCCTATGGTCAGCACATGTGCTCAGGCCTGGGGACACCACGATGAGAAGCAGTTATGGACAGAGCGGCAGAGGGCGTGCAGCATTCTAATCGAGGCAAGGCACAAAGCATAAACTCTTATTGTTTGACAGGGGGGAGGTGGGGAGGAGGACGGAGAAGGTCCCCACGAAGAGGGCGAGGCAAGGAAAGTCCCAGAGAATTAGGAATGGAGTCCAAAGAGCAATAAAGCCATGGCTCACCTAAACCCATTCCTGAAAATGGAGATTCACTGAGGAGTTGGTCATTAGAGTACGGGGCTGTAAAGCTATGTGCTTCCAGTGAAAGAAGGCCAAGGGTGAAAGGAACATCTGTCTGGGTGAGGAGGCTGCTGTGGCATGCTGGGCAAAGTCGAGAGAGTCACCAGTTTGTGGGTAATTTGGGGAAACCAGGCCAAACAAAGCATCCTTTGACCCTGTACCCTAAATCCCTCAGCTGATATCACTGCTGCTTGTACTCTTCATGGCTTGAAGAGGGTTGATGAAGGCCTTGCCGTGGGCCTGGCTCTGCAAGGTGCTTCATGGTCCAAAGCAGAGTCATGTCCTCTCATGCCATCCAAGGCAGGGCTTTAAACAAAAATGAAACCAAGATCTGACCCTGGGGTGGGAAGAAAGGATTTAGTGGTGAGTGTCCCAAGCTCTGGGATGAACCCATTCCTCCTTCCTATCCTTTCTGTATTCTCAAGGCTGAAGGGTAGAAGCCTCTGTGCTCTGGACTATAGGAAAAAGGCATGAGAAATCTCAGAAATCATTCAGGATTTGTTGAGGTATCATTAATTAAAATTGGCTTTTTTGCTTCCTCCTCCTGAAATTCCTGCTTTGAGAATTATGGAAAATCTGATTCCAAGGCTCTGAGACTTTTTCTGCCTCCTCCTCT
This sequence comes from Pseudochirops cupreus, assembly GCA_028627135.1. Taxonomy (NCBI): domain Eukaryota; kingdom Metazoa; phylum Chordata; class Mammalia; order Diprotodontia; family Pseudocheiridae; genus Pseudochirops; species Pseudochirops cupreus. Next base: position 1,188,022 of record CM053581.1, on the reverse strand, counting down.
CCTTCTACCTTTCCCTCCACCCTTCCTCTCTTATTGTGTCTCCCTCTCCCCTCCTTCCCTCTCTCTCCCTTCCTTCCTTTTCTCTCTCTCTCTCCCACTCTCTTTCTCTTCCTCTCTGTCTCTCTCCTCTCTCTGTTTCTCTCTGTCTCTCTTTCTCTCTCTCCCCCCTTCCTCTCTGTCCCTGTCTCTGTCTCTCTCTCTCTGTCTCTCTCTCCATCCCCTTTGTTCCTCCCGCCCTCTTCCTCCCTCTCCCTGTCCCCCCCTCTCTTCCACTCTCTCTCTCACTCTCTCTCTTCCTCTATATCTCTCCTCTCTCTGTTTCTCTGTCTCTGTCTCTCTCTTCCTCTTTCCCTCTCTCTCTCTCTCTCTCTCTCTCTCTCTCTCTCTCTCTCTCTCTCTCTCTCTCTCTCTCTCTCTCTCTCTCTCTCTCTCTCTCTCTCTCTCTCTCTCTCTCTCTCTCTCTCTCTCTCTCTCTCTCTCTCTCTCTCTCTCTC
>CM053581.1:1172343-1187428 GCA_028627135.1 Pseudochirops cupreus | reverse complement strand
CTCCAAGTGTTCAATCACATCTGTGGCCCAGGCACTGCAGAGTGGAGAGAGCTCCAGGTTATCTGTCCTTCTTGATAGGAGCTGCCCTGTTATTAGTTCTAGGACACATAATATAACTGTGGCCTTTTTCCCTTTTGTTTCCAAGAAGACTTGGTGCTTCCCACGTGCATGCGCGCTGGCCTGTCAGATGTTTAAATGACCCTGCAGTCTTCTCCTTGGGAATTCTCACAGTGTTTTTATTACCTCAGTGATTTCCATCCTCTTTTGGAGCAGACTTGGATGCCGTCCAGACTGCATGTGTTTCACAGAAGATGAGCTCCAGGGAACTGAGCTTGGCACGCTAGAGCTAAAGAGCCTGGGCGGCTGTTCTTGGGGTGAGCAAGGCCCCTCGAATGGGGATCATTTCCCATTTTCTCTGAGTAAATGGGCTTCTAGGGCCTTGCTGTATGGTGATTATAACCTGAGGGTTTACCCCACATCAGTGTAAAGAGATGCTTCTACCCACCACAGAGCCCCTGCCAGAAGCTGAGCAGAGACTAGCCTGGCATGGAGGAATGAGCTTTCTGCACCAGCCCATCAGGAGGCCTCTGTCAACCCAGCTAGATGCAAAGGCAGGTATAGAAAACTCCCTGTCTTAGATATATTCTCAGAGGCCATGTTGATGGGGGAGGGGGAAGGAGAAGCCCCCAGGCAACAGTTCACCTTCTGGGTTCTTCCAGAAGCTTGGTGTTGCTCAGGATTGCCCAGTGGCTTCTTTGAGAACACTGAAAACCCAACACATGACTAGAAGAGCCCTGTACCCCATTACAAGATGTTGGGCCAGCCAGGCTATGGGGCATCAGCCTTTGCCCCCACATTTCTCTGGAATACCCACCTTGGGTCCATAGACATCAGAGTCCTCTACCTGAAGGCTCAGCTATGAGCATAAGACCCCTCCTTCCATCCACACTTGATTCTTGTTTCTCCTTCCTGTCTTTAGGAAGGGACAAATCATGTAATCATGGCCCTAGAAGGCCCCTCAACCCCCACCTAGTCCATCTCACATCTGAACAAGAATCCCCTCTATGCACATACCCATCTAGAGGGACTCCAGCTTCTGCTGGCCACACCCTGAAACCTTAGGGAAAGAGTTAACTTTGCTTAAACAACAGTGGCCCGTGAGGCTGAGGACGAATGCTGTCCATCCCTGGCATGGAACATAAAATGGGGAATAAGTACATACCTCTATGGTTCTCATTCAAGGGCTTAGTTTTTGTGGACAAGGTATTGTCACTGACAAATAAAAGAGGCAGTCTTCAAACATAATAAGCACAGCACCAAGCCCAAGGCTTAGCTGAGCTTTTGGATTATCTGTGTTGCCATCTCCCTTCATTTAATCTCTCTCTGTCTGTCTCTGTCTCTCTGTATATATGCATAAACACACACAGAGACACAAAGACACACATATAATATACATAGATATCTACAGACAGATCATTTGTTGTTCAGTTGTTTCAGTCACATCAAACTCTTCATGACCACATTTGGCAAAAGTACTAGAGTGGTACAGAATAGTATAGTATGGTGGTGGTCTAGCATATTATAAATTATGTTTATGTTACATACACACATGCATATGTGTACAAAGGAAATGCTACCAAGATTCATCCCCAGGGCTTCACTCTCTGTGGGGTTGTGTGACCCATGAGAATATGATCTTGTCAATTATTGCTTCTGTCACTTTAGAGTCTGTCTCTGTGGTAGTTTTCATGTAAAGGACTGTTGAAGATGACTGTGACCTTTTGAGATTCAGTAGGTCCGAATGGTGAACTGCCAGGAAGTCTTTGTGTGGAGGCTATGCTGATACTTGATGGACACCAAATGTTAAGAACCAAAGTCCTGAGTGATCTACTTAACACAGAAGTGATGAAAAGCAGCCAACACAGAGCTATTCATTCATCAACTAGGCTGAATTTGGAAGTGAACTTGGTGAGTCAAATGCTAAGAAGAAAATGCTTTGAGTCTGACTTCATTCTCCCCAAGGAATGAGGTGCCCCAGGTGATGGTGGAAGGGTTTATTCCTCTGCTTTTGCTCTATCCTCACAGTAAATATGCCTTCATATAATCTAAGTGATATGGTGGGTGGCAAAGTCAACATGACAGAGTAGAAGGGAAGGAGGAAGCACAATCTTTTGCCCACAAAGATTGAGAAAATGCACCACACTGGATCCTGATCAGGAAATCCAAGAAAAATTAGAGTAAGGAATTTTTTCAGCCCAGCTCATCATAAGGAGAGAGACAGAGAGGTCTGAGGATAGTGGACATGGTATATAACCTGGACAGAACATTCCAGTGAAGCAACAAAAAGTGGGCAGAAGCTATGTGTGAGGGTGAGCAGTCCCAGACCCACATAAAGGTGCCACCAGAAGCTCTATGCCTCACTACAGAATTCTAGGTAATACAACCAGGGAACAATGAAGGGGAGGTGTGTATATAAAGGTTTTGTTTGAGGATGAGAAGTAGCCATGGGCTCTAGGCTGAGTCTTGATCAAGGAGCAAGCTCAGAAACAAGCTGCAGTTCTGTAACCTTAACTCTAAGGAGCAGTCTCAATCACAGTTCCAGCTCAGTCTGAAGCTGGCAGATGAATAATCAGGATGGAGGAAGAGATTTTATTCTGTCACACTGAACTGGTAGAGTTTTTCAGCTGCCGGATAATGGTGGAGTCCAGCAATAATCTACTAAAAGACTAGTCAGGAGAAGAGCCAAGATGGCAGAGTAAGAGCAAGGACTTGCTTGAGCTCTCCTCCAAACCCCTCCAAATACCTATAAAAATGACTCTAAACAAATTCTAGAGCTACAGAACCCACAAAATGGTATAGTGAAACACATATTCAACCCAAGACAACCTAGAAAGTCAACAGGAAGGATCTACCACACTGGGCTGGGAGCAGAGTGCAGACTGGCATGAGCCACATCAACAGGACTCAGGGGACTGAATTGCTGGAAACTGTGGCAATTTCCAGGCTTTACAATGCACAAACAACAAAGACAACATAGGAAGTCAGTAGGAAAACTTTGTGGGACCTGAGCGAAAGAAGATCACAGTCCACCTGGGGTGTGGTCCCAGCCCTGGGGTGATGGAGGTGGCAGTGGTGGCAGTGGCAACAGCAATAGCTGCTTCCAGAGCTCTGGGCAAAGAGATGGTGGGGGATTGAGCAGTTGATATAAAACCCCTGAGGCCTGGAATAGCACACACACACACACACAGACACACACACACACACACACGAACACACTCACTCACTCACTTACTGGAAGCAGAGTCCTACCTTGACAAAGAGTTAGAAAGTCAAGTATTTGACTGGGGAGATGAGCAAACAGCATAAAATGAACTCAGACCATAGAATCTTACTTTTGGTGACAAAGAAGATCAAAACATAGAACCAGAAGAAGACAACGAAGTCAAAGCTCTTCCATCAAAATCTTTCAAGAAAAATATGAATTGTTCACATGCATGGAAGAACTCAAAAAGGATTTTGAAAATCAAGTAAGAGAAGTAGAGGAAAAACTGGGAAGAGAAATGAGAGTGAGTAAAGAAAATCATGAAAAAACAAGTCAACAGCTTGCTAACGGAGATCCAAAAAATGCTGAAGAAAATAGCACCTTAAAAAATAGACTAACTCAAATGGCAAAATGGGCCCAAAAAGTCAATGAGGAGAAGAATGCCTTAAAAATCAGAATGACCTGGAAGCCATGAGGAAAAAAAAAGAGCCTAGACATCATCTTTCAATAAATTATCAAGGAAAACTGCCGTGGTGTTCTAGAACCAGAAGATAAAATAGAAATTAAAAGAATCCACTGATCTCCTCTTGAAAGCCCAAAAGAAAAACTCGTAGGAACATTGTAGCCAAATACCAGAATTCCCAAGTCAAGGAGAAAATATTGCAAACAGCCATAAAGAATATGTCTATATCTATATCTATATCTATATCAATATCTATGTCTATATGTGTGTCTGGGTCTGTGTCTGTGCCTGTGTCTGTGTCTGTGTCCATGTCTATGTCTATGTCTGTATCAGCAAGCACCCTAGAATGCCTGGGATGGCTGCTAGCACAGGTTGTTAGACCTTCTTTTCTAAATGAAAGTAACTCAAAAAGGGTTAACAATCTTACTTTAATCAAGCAAACATATATCATTTACCTAGTTGAGGGGGAAAAGTCAACACCCTGAACTTCAGAGAATGCAAACAGAATACAAGCAGAAGTTACAAGATGACAAAGAAACAGATCAGCAGACAGGCTTCCAACCGTCTGACCATCACATCCATACCTATTCAGTTACCAGAGAGGGAAGCATCAACATTTGGGTTTTTCAAACTGGGGGCTCAACGGCTTCCCAGAGTCTCGTCTGGCCAAATCACACAACTCTTTCCAAAGTGAGCCCGCAAAGCAAAACCTCACATCAGGGTGTATGTATAGCCTTCTCCAGGATCAGAGACTGTCACATCCCTCTTGACCTACTGCCCAATCATAAAATAATAAGGCATGGGCATTCTTGAAGAACAAGCCTCCTGCCACAGGCTCCATGTGACCACATTCAGCCTATTAGGGGGGCACAGTATACTATCAAATCAGGGAAGATTCTCAGAACCACTTAAGCCTATCAAAGGGCCTAAGGGCAGGGAAGATCTTCAGATTCCCATAACAATATCTATGCTACATCTATGTCTATGTATACATATATGTATGTGTGTGTGTATGTATGTATGTATGTATGTTTCCTCTAACTACCCTGATACTGAGAAAAGGCTCATAAGTTACAAATACATTCTTTCCATGTAGGAACATAAACAGTTCTACTTTAATAAGTTCCTTATTATTTCTCTTTTTACCTTTTCATGCTTCTCTTTATTCTTATATTTGAAAGTTAAATTTTCTGTTCAGTTCTGGTCTTTTCATCAAGAAAGCTTAAAAGTCCTCTATTTCATTGAATGTCCATATTTTCCCCTGAAGCATGATATTTACTTTTGCTGAGTAGGTGATTCTTGGCTTTAATCCTCACTCCTTTGACCTCTGGAATATCATATTCAAAGCCCTCCAATCCCTTAATGTAGAAGCTGCTAGATCTTGTGTTATCCTGATTGTGTTTACACAATACTCAAATTATTTCTTGCTAACTGCTTGTAATATTTTATCCTTGACCTGAGAACTCTGAAATTTGTCTGTAATATTTGTAGGAGTTTTCTTTTTGGGATCCTTTTCAAGAGGAGATCAGTGAATTCTTTCAATTTCTGTTTTGCCCTCTGGTTCTAAAATATCAGGGCAGTCTTCCTTGATAATTTCTTAGCAGATGATATCTAGATTCTTTTATTGATAATGACTTTCAGGTAGTCCAATAATTTTTAAATTATTTCTCCTGTATCTATTTTCCAGGTCAGTTATTTTTCCAATGAGATATTTTGCATTGTCTTTTACTTTTTTTTCATTATTTTGAATCTGTTCTATATCTTGATTTCTCATAAACTCATAAGCTTCTATTTGCTCTATTCTAATTTTGAAGGAATTATTTTCTTCATTGAGCTTTTGGACTTTCTTTTCCATTTGGTCAATTCTGCTTTTTAAGACATTCTTCTCCTCAATGGCTGTTTGGATCTCTTTTGCCATTTAAGTTAGTCTATTTTTAAGGTGTTATTTTCTTCAATATTTTTGGATCTCCTTTAGCAAGCTATTGACTTGTTTTTTCATGATTTTTTTTGCATCATTCTTATTTCTCTTCCCAATTTTTCCTCTACTTCTCTAACTCAATTTTCAAAATCCTTTTTGAGTACCTCCATGGCCTGCAACCAATTCATATTTTTCTTGGAGGCTTTTGATGCAGGAGTTTTGACTTTGTTGTCTTCTTCTGGTTCTATGTTTTGATCTTCTTTGTCACTAAAGAAAGATTCTGTAATCTGATTTCTTTTCCTCTGTTTGCTAATTTTCCCAACAATTGCTTGACTTTTGAGCTCTTTGTCATGGTAGAACTCTGCTTCCAGAGTGGAAAGTGATCTGTCCCAAATTTCTGGGGTTTTGCACATCTGTTGTCAGACTTTTAGGCAGCTGCCTCAGAACAAACAAAACCAATGCAACCAAAATTATAAGTGAAAGCATAAAACTGGGGGGGGGGGAGATTTTCAATAGATATCTCTGATAAAGGGCTAATTTCTCAAATATATAAAGAATTAAGTCAAATCCATTAGAATATAAGTCATTCCCCGGTTGATAAATGGTCAAAGGATATAAATAGGTAGTTTTCAGACAAAGAAATCAAAGCTATCTATAGTCATATAAAAAAACTGAACTAAATCAGTACTGATCAGAGAAATGCAAATTAAATCAAATTAGAGGTATCACCTCATGCCTCTCAGAGTGACTAAAATAACAAAAAAAGGAAAATGTTGGAAGTTGGAGGGAATGGGGGTGGGGGGGAGAAATGGGACACTTATACACTGTTGGTGCAGTTAAGAACTGATCCAACCCATTGTGAAGAACATTTTGGAGCTATGATCAAAGGGCTATAATACTTTAGGGCAGTGGTTCTCAACCTTCCTAATGCCACGACCCTTTAATACAGTTCCTCATGTTGTGGTAACCCCCAACCATAACATTATTTTTGTTGCTACATCATAACTGTAATTTTGCTACTGTTATGAATAGTAATATAAATATCTAATATGCAGGATATATTTTCATTGTTACAAATTGAACATAACCCACAGGTTGAGAACCACTGCTTTAGGGGATACCAAAGGGCACACCCTTTGATCCAGCAATATCACTGCTAGATCCATATTCCAAGACATCCAAGAAAGGGGGAAAAGACCTATTTGTACAAAAATATTTTTAGCAGCCTTTTTTGTGGTGGCAGTTTAATGAAGAACTGTGAATGACTTAGCCATTCTCAGCAATACAATGAACCATAACTATCTCAAAGGACTAATGATGAAGTAGACTATCCACCTTCAGAGAAAGAACTGATATTGATTAAATATAGACTGAAGCAGGATATTTTTCACTTTCTTTTTTTCTCTTATTTGAGTCTTCTTGTAGAAAATGACTAACATGGAAATGTTTTACATGACTGCACATGTATAAGATATATCTGATTGCTCAGTAAGGAGGGGAGAAACAGAGGGAGGAATAGAATTTGGAACTCAAAACTTTAAATGAAAAAGTCTAGTAGACCTAAAAAGAAAGAATAGCGCATAGTGGGGAAAAAAAACAAATTAACAATAATTACTGTGAATGTAGATGGAATGAATTAATCCATAAAATGGAAGAAGATAGAAGAATGTTTTAGAAAGTAGGCTCCAACAATATGTTATTTACAAGAAGCCCATGTGAAACATAAAGATTCATGTAGAGTTAAAATAAGGTTTTTATTGTTCAGTCATTTCAAATTCTTCATAACTCTGTTTGGGGTTTTATTGGCAAAGATAGTGGAGTGGTTTGCCATTTCCTTCTCCTGTCCACTTCACAAATGAGGAACTCAGGCAAACAGGGTTAAGTGACTTGCCCAGAGTCACATAGCTAGTAAGTGTCTAGGGCTGGCTTTGAAGTCACAAGAATGAATCTTCCTGACTCTAAGCTCAGAGCTCTATCCATTACATCACCTGGCTGTTGCACAAAAAAATAAGGAGATGAGAATAATGTATGATGCTTTAAATTAAGTAAGGAAAACAATGCAGGAGTAGCAATTATAATGTCAAAGAAGGCAATAGTAAAAAAAAATACTTAATTTAAAAGAGACAAACAGGCGTAGTACATTTTTTTCTGAAAGTTACTATAGATAATAAATTAATATAAATAATAAACATATGTGTACCAAATGTAATAGCATCTAAATACTTAAAGGTGAAGTTAAATGAGTTACAGGGAGGAATATGTAGGAAAACTATAATAGCATAGGCCCTCAATTTACATTTTTCAGAAATAAGTTAGTCTAGATTTAAAAGGAAACAAGAAGCTTAGTATTTAGATGGAATTTTAGAAAAGTTAAATATGAAAGACATCTGGAGACTATTAAATGAGAATAGAAATGAGCATACTTATTTTTCAGCTGTTTATAACAGCTTTAAAAATTGATGATTAATTGGGGCATAAAATAGGACAAACAAACATAGAAAGACAAATACTAAAAATGTCTTTTATAAAATACAATTCAATAAAAGTCCATTTAATCAATTTGAACTAAAGAAAAAGATTAAATCAACTAGAAACTAAGTAACTACACATACAGAATAGTTTAATCAAATAGTAAATCATAGGAGAAAATAATTTCATTAAAGATAATGACAACAATGAGATAATACCACAATTTTAGAGATGTAACCAAAACAGTCCTTAGTGGAAATTATCTGCCCATAAATACATTCATCAATAAAAGAGAGAAAGATCAAATCAACAAATTGGGTATGCAATTTACAAAATATATATATATATACTAGAAAACCAAAATATTAAAATGTTATAATTGAACAATAAAAAGAAATCAAAATGACAGAAAAAAATAACAAAATTGAAAGAAAAACACATTAAAATAATAAATAATGTTAAGAACTGGTTTTTAAAAAAAATAATAAATTAAACCATTGGCTAACTGGATTTAAAAAAAAAAAGAACAATAAGAACTAAAGTACCAGTATCAAAAATGAAAAAATTGAATTATCAACCAATAAAGATAAAATTTTTTAAAATGAAAATTATTTTTCCAAACTATATGCCAGTGGAAGTCTAAGTAAAAATGTATGGATAAAAGAATTATAAAATTCCTAGATCAACAGAATAAAAATAGAAGACTTAAATAGCATAATCTCAGGGGGGAAAGTTGAATGAGATCTAAGTAAACTCTCAAAGGAGGGTGGAGGGTCTCCAAGATGAGATAGATTTACAAATAAATTCTATTAAATATGTAATGGTCCATTAATCCTAATAGAACATGAACTGCTTGAAAAAGAAATTAGGAAAAAAGAAATCCTATCAATTTCCAACAAATATGGTCTTTATATCTAAACCAAGGAGCACCAAAATAGAGAAGAACAACAACAGACTAATGTTGTTCTTAATAAATCCTTAACCCTTAATGAATACCAATGCTAAAATTTTTAATAAAATATTAGGAAGAAGACTACAGAAACAAAGAAAGATTATACATGATGAATAGTTCAGTGTAATGCTGGGAGTGCACGTTGGGTTTGATATCAAGAGAATTGTTAGCATAATTGACCCTATTAATATCAAAACCAAAATCATATGAATGTGAACAGATGCACAAAGTTTCCTGACATGATGCAACACCAAGTCCTGTTAAAAACACTAAAAAGCACACTAATAAATGGATCTTTATTCAATATAATCAGTAGTATTTATGCAAAACCAAGAGCCAACATTATCTGTAATGGGAATAACTAAAAGCATTTCCAATTAGATCAGCGTTAAGACAAGAGTGTCCATTAACAACACTGTTATTCAATATAAAATTTAAAATTCTAGCTATAGAGATAATAAAAGAAATTGAGGAAATAAAGAAGGAACAGAATCAACTGAAAAAATATTTGAAACAATTAACAACTTCAGCAAATTTGCAGGATTTAAAATAAATCCATATATCATTATATTTATGTATATTACCAACAAGATCCAGTAGAAAATGTTAGAAAGACAAATTCAATTTTTAATAGCTACTAAAAGGACAAAACACTTGGGAGTTTATCTGCCTACAAAGACACATATACAGGAACTATATGAATACCACTGCAAAACACTTGATACAGGAAAGTCAGATCTGTATAATTGGAGATACATAAGTTGCTCATGGTATAATACCAGCACAATAAAAAATGGTAATATTACCTAAATTAAATTACTTATTCAATGTCATGCCAAACTACCAAAAGAATACTTTATATAACTAGGAAAAATAATAGCAAAACCCATCTGGAAATAACAAAGATCAAGAATTACCAAAAGAAATTTTAAAAAAGTGGAAAGGAAAGGAGCCTAGAACTACCCAATCTCAAATATACCACAAAGCAATAATTATCAAATGGTAAACCATTCCAATCTCTTTTCCAGGAACATCCCAAATGGGCTCACAAAGAGTTAGACATTACTGAAATGACTGAACAATAACAACAAATAAATAAAAAATGTTGATCAGTTGAACAGGTTAGGAACATGACGTATAGAAGCAAATAAGCACAGTAGCCTAGTATTTGATAAACCCAAAGATCTTATGTTTTGGGCTAAAAACTCACAAGTCAACCAAAACTATTCAAAAAACAGGAAAGCATTCTGGTAAAACTAGATATAGACCAGCATCTCACACTGTATTCCAAGACAGCTAAAAGTGAGTAAATGATTGAGATATAATAGGTGATATTATAAACAAATTAGAGGAATGAAGAAGAAATGACCTGCCAGATTTATGGATAGGGGAACAATTCATGGCCAAATAGGTGATAGAAGTGTTCACGGAAGGAAAAAAATAAACAATTTTGATCATATAAAATTAAAACGGCTTTTTTTTCTTGTTTTTTTTTTCACAAACAAAACCATTGAAGCTCAAATTAAAAGAGAAGTAAATAAACGTGGGGGGAAGGAATCTTTACATCAAGTTAATTTTATAAAAGCCTCATAACACATGAAAAGAACCAATCCAATGTTTTTTTTTGTTTGTTTATTTGATTTTTGTGTTTTTTGTGTTTGTTTGTTTTTTAAGAATAAGGCTATTCCCCAGTTGACAAATGATCAAAGGATATGAACAGGCAGTTTTCAGAAGAAATCCAACCTATCAATAGCTATATAAAAAAGTATGTTACAATCACTAGTAATTTGGGAGGGGTGGGGAACTGGTGGCCTTGAGGCCACATATGGCCTTCTAGGTCTGTGAGTGTGGCCTTTTGACTGAGTCCAAGTTTTACAAAACAAAGCTTTTTATTAAGGAGATTTGTTCTGTGAAGTTTGGATTCACTCAAATAACTGCACTTGAGGACCTAGAGCAGTGGTTCTCAACCTTCCTAATGCCACAACCCTTAAATAGTCAAATGTGGGTGTATCTGCATGTGGGCGGACCCACCTGGAGATGGATAGAGGAGGTAGGTTCCTAAGACCATCAGAAATAAGTGACCCTGTGACCCCTGTGAAAGGGTCATTCAATCCCAAAGGGGTCACGACCCACAGATTGAGAACCACTGACCTAGAGGGTCACATGTGGCCTCAAGGACACAGGTTCTCCACCCCTGAATTACAGAAATGAAAAGTAAAGGGGGAGGGGCAGAGCCAAGATGGTGGAGTAGAAATAGGACTTCCACACGGCTCTGATGTCCACCACCTCCAATACATGTAAAAAATAATGACTCTGATCAAATTTTCGAACTACAGAACCCACAAAGTGACAGAAAGAAACAAATCTTCCACTGAAGGCAGCCCAGAAGGCCAACAGGAAAAATCCATCGCAGCTGCTGGGAGTTGAGCCCGGTCCCACATGAGCCTCGTGGTTCTGGCCCCAAGACGTCCCCAACCAGCAGCAGCTAGAGCAGACTTCAGGAGAACAAATCACCAGTAACTGTGGATATTTCCACACTTCTCAACCCATAAATGCCAAAGGTCAATCAGGAACTCTGTTGGTACTGGGTGGAGAAGAGCTCGGTCTGGCTCCTGCCCTCGGGGCAAGAAGTGGCAGATGTGGCAATTGCAGCTGCTGTTGCAGTTGCCTCAGAAGCTCCTGGATTGCAGAACATAGGGGGATTAAGCAACCATTCAGAGGGTAATCACTCTTGCTTTAACCTGCTTGGATCTGGATTGCAGTCTTGGGGGTGGTGCTAGGGTGTCTGGCCAGTGCCAGAGTTCATGGGGGCTGCAGAGAGGGCACTCTTCTAATCACTCGGGCAGCTATGAAAACCCCAGCAATTTGGGACACAGCTCTCTGCAATCTTGAAGCAGATTTCTACCCTGACAAAGAGCTCAAAAGTCAAGTAATATGCTGGCAATATGAGCAAGCAGAGGAAGCACAAACAAACCATAGAATCCTTTTTTGGGGACAAAAAGGATCAAAGCATGGAATGGGGGGGAGGGGAAGACAATGAAGTCAGAATTCTTCCCTCAAAAGCTTCCAAGGAAAATATGAATTGGTTACCAGCCATGGAGGACCTCAAGAAGGATTTTGAAAATCAAGTAAGAGAAGTGGAGGAAAAATTGGGAAGAGAAATGAAAATGATGCAAGAAAATCATGAAAAGTGAGTCAAAAGCCTGCTAAAGGAGACCCCAAAAAATGATGAAGAAAATAACACATTAAAAAATTAGACTAACCAAAATGGCAAAAGAGACCCAAAAAGCCAATGAGGAGAAGAATGCCTTAAAAAGCCAAATCTGCCAAATGGAAAAGGAATTTCAAAAACTCACTGAAGAAAATAATTCCTTCAAAATTACATTGGAGCAAATGGAAGCTAATGGCATTATGGGGAATCAAGATCCTATAAAACAGATCCAAACAAATGAAAAAAATAGAAAGCAATGTGAAATATCTTATTGGAAAAACCACTGACCTGGAAAATAGATCCAGGAGAGATCATTTAAAAATTACTGGACTACCTAAAAGCCACAACCAGAAAAAGAACCTAGAAATCATCCTTCGAAAAATTCTCAAGGAAACTTGCTTTAATATTCTAGAATGAGAGGGCAAAAGAGACATTGAAAGAATTCACCAATCACCTCTGGAAAGAGATCTCAAAAAGAAAACTCCTAGGAATATTATAGTCAAATTCCAGAGTTCCCAGGTCAAGGACAAAATACTTCAAGCAGACAGGAAGAAACAATTTGAATATTGTGGAAATACAATCAGGATAACAAAAGACCTAGCAGTTTCTACATTAAGGGATCAAGGGCTTGGAATTTGAAATTCCGAAGGTCAAAGGACCTTGGGTTTAAAACCAAGAATCACCTACCCAGCAAGACTGAGTACAATGCTTCAGGGAAAAATATGATCATTCAATGAAATAGAGGACTTTCAAGTATTCTTGATGAAAAAAAAAACAGCTGAACAGAAAATTTGCCTTTCAAATACAAGAAGCAAGAGAGGCATGAGAAGGTAAACAGGAAAAAGAAATCATAAGGAACTTATTAAAGTTGAACTATTTACATTCCTACATGGAAACATGATCATTGTAACTCATAAGACTTTTCTCAGTGTGAAGATAGTTGAAGGGAATATATATGTGTGTGTATATATATATGTGTGTGTATATACATACATATATATGTATGTATAGGAGGGTGTATGTATGTATAAATATATATGTGAGTGTGTGTATATGTATGTAGATATCACATACATATCACAAAAATCAAATAAACAAACAAAAAAAAACATTGGATTGGTTCTTTTCATGTGTTATGAGGCTTTTATAAAATTAACTTGATGTAAAGATTCCCTTCCCCCCACGTTTATTTACTTCTCTTTTAATTTGAGCTTCAATGGTTTTGTTTGTGAAAAAAAAAACAAGAAAAAAAGCCGTTTTAATTAAAAAATAAAATTAGGAGGTGAGAGAGGAATATATTGGGAGAAGGTGAAAGGGAGAGATAGATTAGGGGAAATTATCTCATATAAAAGAGGCAAGAGAAAACTGTTACAATGGAGGGGAAGAGCAGGAAGGTGAAAGGGAATGGGTCACCCTTACTCTCAATGAATTTGGCTTAAGGAGGGAATATCATACACACTCAATTGGGTATCTTGCCCTACAGGAAAATAGGGGGGAATGGAATAAGAGGGGGGATGATAGAAGGGAGGGCAGATTGGAGGAGAGGGTGATTAGAAGTAAACACTTTTGAAAAGGGACAGGGTCAAAAGAGAAGATAGAAAAAGTGGGAGTGGGATAAGATAGAGGGAATTACAGCTAGTCTTTCACAATACAACTACTATGGAAATGTTTTGCATTACTACACATGTACAACCTATGTTGAATTACTTATCTTCCCAGAAAGGTTGGGTGAGGAGGGAAGAATGGAAAAAATCTGGAATTCAAAGTTTTAAAAACAAATGTTTTTATTTTTTTAATTGCTTTTTACATGCAACTGGAACATAAGATATACAGACATTGGAGTATAGAAATCCATCTTGCCCTACTAGAAAGTTGGGGGGGATAAGAGAGGATATAAGAGAGAACAGATTGGGGAAAGAGTATTCAATAAGCTTGCTATTTCATGGTGGGGCTAGGGAAAAGATGAGGAGAAAAATTTGTAACTCAAAATCTTGTGCAAATGAATGTTGAAAACTAAAAATAAATTAATAAATTAGGAAAAGAAAAAAGAAAAGAAAAGCAAGTCTCTCACTCTACCTCATACCCATCAGATTGGCAAAGTCGCCCAAAATAGAACATAACAAATGTTGCAGGGACTTGGGGTAAACAGGTACATTAATGTCCTGTTGGTAGAGTTGTGAACTACTCCACCCATTCTGGAAAATGACTTAGACTTCTGCCTACAAAGCTGTTCATACACTTTAGCCCAGTATGCCACTACTAAGTCTATATCCCAATGAGATTAAAGAAAGAGGAAAAGGACCCACATGTACAAAAATATGCACAGGATTTATTTTTGTGATAGCAAAATACTAGAAACTAAGAGAGTGCTCATCTATTGGGGAAAGCGTGAATGAGTTGTAACACATGAATGTGATGGAGTACTGTTGTGCTATAATCAATTTTGAAGTAGACAGTTTCAGAGAAACCTGCAAGGATTTCAATGAACTAATGTAGAATGAAGTTAGCAGAAGCAGGAGAACAATTTATGCAATAAAACAATATTGTAAATGGAGGCTTCTCTGGAAGGCTTAAGAATTCTCATCAACACCAAGTTTTGCTCATCTCTGCATATTGTGACAGGGGTTTTATTTTTCTAGCTTTTTCAATGGCCTTGGGGGAGGTGAGTGGGAGAGAAGTTGGACTCTTGTTAATTAAAAATGTACAAAAAAATCTAGTTGATATTAAGTGGTTAAGTGAATGTGTGGCATAAATAACTGATGGTTAACATTAGGGAGACCACACTGTAATGGTAGCTTAAGCTAATGGCA
>CM053581.1:1146137-1171843 GCA_028627135.1 Pseudochirops cupreus | reverse complement strand
TTCATGGTTCTTCAAAAGTCCCAGCAGAAAAAGATACTGGGTATCTAAGAGTGTCATCATGCAGACGCTAGTGGAAGGATTTCCAGGAGGACTGAGTTACTCCATCACATGTACTCTAAGCTTGAGTCCACTTTCTCCTCTCTTCATACTTGTGGAAGAGTGTATCATAGACTTTTGGAGACACTGCATAAAATATCCCATTCTAAAAGCTAAAAAAAATGGGAAAAGGACCCCAAAGTGCAAAAATATTTATAGCAGTTCTTTTTGTGGTGGCCAAGAATTGGAAATTGAAGGGATGCCCATCAACTGGGGAATGGCTGAACAAGTTGTGGTATGTAATTATGATGGAATACTATTGTACTATGATGAGCAGGGTGCTCTCAGAAAACCTTGCAAAGACTTACATGGGCTGATGTAAAGTGAAATGCACTGTGTATAAAGTAACAGCAATATTGTAAGATGATCAGTTATGAATGACTGAGCTCTTCTCAGCAATACGATGATCCAAGACAGCTCTGAAGGAGTTATGATGAAAAACGATATCCATCCACAGAGAAAGAACTGATGATGTCTGAATACAGACTGAAGAATGTTTCTTTTTTTTACTTTATTTTTCTTTCTTTCACAACATGACTATTATGGATATGTTTTGCATGACTACACATGTGTAACTTATATTGAACTACTTGCCTTCTTAATGGGGGAGAGAGAGCAAGGAAGAGAATTTGAAACTCAAAGTTTTATAAACACATGGCAAAGATTGCTTTTACATATAAATGGGAGAAAATTAATTAATTTTAATTTTTTAAAAAGAAAACAAACAAAACCCAAAATTTCTGCTCATCTTTTGATATGGTCTTCCAGCAGCATGATTCCTCTGGGTGACTGTGAACAAACCCAATGGCTCTTCCTAACTGCATCTTCTCAAGGGCCTTTGTCACTTCCTCCCACAACATACTAGGGACTGAGCTCACAGAATCAGAGGAAGGAAAACCAACAACCATCTCATCCACTCTCTGTGTGATAGGAATCCCTGTTATAACATGCCTGATAACTGGTCATTCAAACAGAACCAGAAACCAGAATTCAAATCTTGCCTCTAATACTTAGACTACAGGACCAAAAAGCAAATATCCCAGGGCAACTAAGAATAAGCTAGCTTCTTTTGTGGCAGCAAAGAATTGGAAATTGAAGGATGCCCATCATTTGAAGAATGAGTGAACAAGTCGTGGTAAATGATTGTAATGGAATACTGTTGCACTATGAGAAATGATGAGCAGGATGCTCTTGGGAAAACCTGGGAAGACTTGTATGAACTGATACAAAGAGAAGTGAGCAAAACCAGGAGCGCATTGTACACAGTAATAGTAATCTCCTAAGATGATCAGCTGTGAGTGACTTACCTGCTCTGATCAACACAACGATTTCAGATAGTTCTGAAGGACTCATGGTGAAAAATGCTGTCCACTTCCAGAAGGAGAGCCAGTGAAGTCTGAATGTAAATTGAAGCATATTTTTTCACTTTATTTTTCTTGCTTTTTTGCATCATGACTAACATGGAAAAATTTTGCATGATTTCACATGTATAATCAAAAACACATTTCTTGCCTTCTCAATGACTGGGGAAGGAGCAGAAAGGAGGGAGAGAATTGGAACTCAACTTTTTAAAAAAAAGAATGCTAAAAATAAATGACAAGTTTATTTTAAAAGTAAGAACATAAAAATAAAAAATAAACTAATCAATTAAAGAATACATAAACATATAAACTTGTTTAGACAAAGTAGTCATCAGACCCGATGTCCTTGCTTTCATTTCACTCTACTACTCTTGACACTAGTCCCTTGTGCAAACATTACAACTCCCCACTCCCTATGCACTTCTCAGGGCTGAGCAGGGACTCTTTAGTCTTTGTCTTTATCTCTCTAGCACACTACTTGGCACATAGTAGGCACAGGATGAATCCTTGTTAAATTTGATTGTATTTCCCACTTTCCAAAGTCAGTGACATTTAAACAGGTTGGGCTGGAGTTGTTGTATCTCATGGAAGATCTTCTCTTTTGTCTTCTTTCTTTTGATGTGGTATTGATCTTTACCTTTTCTCTAAGACTGAGTTTCTTAAGGCAGGCAGCTGATTCTGAAATGACTGCACATCAGACGGGATCTATTTCATGCCTGATAATATCACCTGGAGATGGTCTGTTCTGGCATTTTACTGTTGCTGTTATTTTGATTTCCACACTACACTCAGTGTTTTCCGGCTCTTTTCTTGAATCAGGAGGTGCCCAGAATCCCACAAACCTCAGGCTTCTAGGGAGCTATAAGCCTCAGACCTTTGTCCGTGGCTGATTCCTAACCATGTTTCTTCACTATTTCCTGCCTACATTTACCCTGGAGTAAGTTAGCGTATAGCATCTACTGAATTAGGTCAGAAGGTCTCTCCATGGATGTTCTCTGGTGCCTTGTCCTCAGCAGTTGATGTTGAGCATGAGCTGCAACGGTCTTCAAGTGACACTGGGCAGTAAATTGCTAACTGCCCCCATTAAGTCACACTTCTGATTGCCTTCGAGCCCCACATGAAGCCAGACCCTCTGCTTCCTCTATTATCCCCTCAGAATATGACCTGTGAGCCATTCTCTGGGTCCCTCTCGTCAAGTCAACAAGTATTTATTAAGCATTCCTGACATTAGCATGTCAGTTAATGTCAAATGCTGTGCTAAGTAAGCTCTGGAGCTGCCATTCTTTCATCTGCTTCAGTTTTTCATTTATCTCAGACGACAATCTTTTCTTCCTAACTCTTCCCTCCCCACGCTCCCACATCTGGTCTGGAGCCATTACATTAATTCTGCCTCCACATTAGCCCCATCCATTCCATATGCTCCACAACATTGAAATCATTCATTCCCCAAATGTTTTCTTGAGCACCGCCTAGATGCCACACTCCATGCTAGGCCCTGGCTAATACGGTATTATTGTCTAAAGTTGCTGCATGATGGCTTTCTTGTTTTCTTTTTGTAACTGGACTGAGAGAACACAAATTCACTATTTCAGGACTAATGAAAGAACAAAACAAGAGGGGCAAATGGGCCCCTCTGGGCTCCCTCCAGCACCTCTACCACACTAGCACAGACCATGAATATTCAACGATACATATTCAGTTCCTAGCACATTAAACAAACATATGGCCGGGTGTGACTCAAGGACCAGAATTCATGGAACAGCAAAGTGGGAATTGGCCACAGAAGTCATGCATTCCAAATCTTAACAAAAGCTTGAAAAGCTTCTTACACTACCCTGACAATGGACTGTCCAGCTTCTGCCTGAACACCTTTGAAGGAATGAATATTAAAGTCCTTACTAACAAGTGCTTGATACACAAATAGAATTGCCTGCTCACAGGGAGCTCAGCCTCCAATTGGGAAAGATGACATTTATAGAAAGGCTCAGATATAGGGTAGATGGCAAGTTCCCAAGTGCTTGGGATAGAGCAGCCAATCAGCTGGCAGTGCCCAGGGGGCTAGAGAGTATACTGGCTGGGTCAAACAGAAGAATCGTAGTTGATGACTGACTCCCTAGATATGCCGAGTGTTATGAGCAGCCATGATACTCTCCCAACCCCATTGCCTCATGGGATCTGAGTGGACTACAGAGAAGAGAAGGCATGGAGGATTGGTGCCTCCCCTGGCAATTCTTTCTTTGAGTGACTGGGAACTCACTAGCCCACCTCCAGGATCATGTAATCTCATGTTGGAAGACACCTTAGCAGCAATCCCTCCTAGCTCATTTGGGAGGAGGGGTGGAGAAGGAAAAAAGAAAAGCTTTTGGCTGCTATGCTCGTGGCATGAGTGCCCTGAGCTTGCTGGCCGACTCCACTCCCACTCACCTTCGGAGCTCTAGTAGCCTTTTTATTAGGAAATGGCCTGATACCAAACCTTTAAATGTTGGCTACTTTTCTACGTCCTCTTTTGCTCTAGTTTCTTCCTCTGGCATCAAACACGTCCGTCTCCCACATGCTGGATCTTCACATA
Source organism: Pseudochirops cupreus (assembly GCA_028627135.1). Taxonomy (NCBI): domain Eukaryota; kingdom Metazoa; phylum Chordata; class Mammalia; order Diprotodontia; family Pseudocheiridae; genus Pseudochirops; species Pseudochirops cupreus. The sequence continues at coordinate 1,167,817 of CM053581.1, read as the reverse complement.
TTGTCCCCCACACATCCTGGTTACCCTTGCCTGGACCCTCTCCAGCTTACTGACATCTTTCTTAAGATGAGATTCTCAGAACTGAGCCTGGTATGCCAGACATAAAGTATCTGACCAGGCCAGAGCACGAGGGTCTGACCATCTAGCGCCCACCTATCCTCCCTGGACATGGCAGGTCTCAGAGTTTCCAAGTTGGCCCCTCTTTCCTCCATCTTTCATGTAGGATTCAAAGAGATTTTCTGAAAATGCAGGTTCAACCATGTCATTCACCAGCTCAATCAGCTCCAGGGACTCCCCATCAACCTCCAAGTTCACTTTTTTTTTTGGAGTGGGGAAGGCAAGGCAATTGTGGTTGAGTGACTTGCCCAAGGTCACACAGCTAGTAAGTGTGTCAAGTGTCTGAGATCAGATTTGAACCCAGGTCCTCCTGACTCCGGGGCTGGTGTTCTATTTACTGTACCACCTAGCTACCCCTGGGATGACTTTTAAGCTTCAGTTTAAAGGCTTTGCTTTAGTGCTTTCTGCTCCTATGCTTGCATGAAGCCCATCACAACCCATCCCCAGTAGCCTTGTCACACTCTCATCCTCTCCATCCCCTCCAGTGTCCAGCCACACTGACTTTATTTTGCCCACATACAGGCCTCTGCACTAGCCTGGCCTTTCCTTACCCCTGCCTCTCACTCAAGCACCATCTTGATGTGCCCCGCCCCCAAAGGTTGCCTTGTCCCTGTTTTTGTATGGTTTCACTGCATGCCTGGTATGGACTAGGAAGCTAAGATGTAGACTTAGGCCGCTTTACTTAAGACCCCTCTCACCATGACCATCAAGGCTGTTGTGAGCCAGAACACTGTGAAATTGGCCCAGGACAGTTCAGGTTAACTTTGCCCCCTGTGGATCACCAAAAACCCAGCCAAGAGTGCTTTGGACAAGGCCTACTTTACGGATGGAGCAGAGGGTTTCTGAGACACCCCCCCCCGCCAAAGAACTTCCTTAGAGGCTGTTTTGAACTCCTTGCCAGCTGCTTTCACCTGGGGGGGGGGTCACCATGTATGTTTTTAGTAAAGTTTATACATACATACATATATGTACACATGTATATATGCATACATGTAGTATGTATATACATATATTCCAATATATGTAATATGCACATACATCTTCCCCCTCAGGCTGTGAGTGTGTGGGCCTATGGAAGCTGGGCCAGACTATCTATACACCTTTACTTCATTAGGCCAGAAGCTCCTTAAGGTAAGGCCTTTGCCTGGATCTCCCTGGACCTGCCTTTGCATCCCCAGGGCTCAGCCCAATGCTGTACACCCTCCATAAACCATCTGGGGACTGCTGGATGGAAGACCCCAGGTCACTTTTCCAAGGCTCAGTGTGCTCTTTCCCTTGGAGCCTGCTCAGACCTTGGGCCCTCTTTCAGAAAGGATTAGCTACTCCTACTGCCAGCATCACTCCACTTTCCAGAGTCAGCTTGAATTCAGTGAGGCCACAATGCATGCTGCACTGGCCTTTTGTTTTCTGTTTTATCCAGGATTATGGAGTTAACAATTATAAGACATAAAATAAAACATTTTTCTATCTTCCTCAGTTCCTAAGGGTATGAAAATTAAATTATTTTTAAAATTTTCCAAACTGCTTTTTTTCTCTCTTTTTTTTTTACTTTGGAGCATCTGCAAACATGTTTTTAGAGGGAGAACGCAGTGCTATAATACATACATTTGCATATGGTTTCATTTTTCCACAAAAAAACCTCTTGACATATTGAAGTCAACATAATTTTAAAGGCACTCGGGGATCAATTTTCAACATATCTCAAAGAGGAGAAGACTAAAATGATTGGAAATGATCATGGGGGCACGAATAGCTCAAGAGCAATCCACTTGGTGCCCACAAAAACGTTACAAGGCCGCAGGGAACGCCGTCTGTCCCCAGGGCATTCCTAGGATTCCCTTCAGAGAAGGGCTGAGGAAGAGCCATCAAGGGCAACAGGGAATGTGGAGGGGGGGAGAGGCTGGGACTTCTCCACCCTCAGCCCTAAGCACATACAGCCTTGGAGGGGCCCATCAAAGGTAGCTCAGAACTTGGAGATATGACAAACCATGTCAACGGGTGGAACTCCTATGGAGCATGGGCCTCCTTCCCTGTTTGTTTCTTTCCCTCCCACTCTCTCAGCCAAGTTTCCTGCTGTCTCTCCTTATTTCTCTTCTGATCCAGGCCCAAGATCTTTCTCTGGTTCTTGGGAACTGACCCTCAGAAGCCTCCATGGTGAGGCTCAGGTCCCAGCTGCTGCACAGTGCTTCCCGACAAAGTACAGGCCTATGCCTGCTTCTCCTCCCGTGGCTCCTGAGCCCAAAATGCAGACAGATACCACCCTGGGACCTCCACTCTCCTGTCACACAGATAGGCAGGATGGACTTCCCAATTTCCGACATTTCACTGAAAGTGTCATCTCAGATTCATTGCAGTGATGGGAAGCTAAGGAAACCAGCGACATGGGCGGTCTGATCTGATCCTGGCTCACTCTACTGTATGAATATTGTATGTCAGACATATTAGCTGCTTCCCCAACATTCCCAAACTGTGGTCAGTGCCAAGCTCACCAGCATCAGAGGTGTTGCTGACCCACTTTTTGATAGGTCTGCTTTCAGTCATAGGAAAGACCTTGCGAGTCCCCTCTTTCCTCAAATCTAAATGAGGAGGTTGTACTCAGCTATCTCTTAAAGTTTCTTCCATCTCTAAATCCTATGATCCTATGAATAATTCAGCAGCACATTTATTATTGCCTTAAAAAAACACTCACCACCATGGCATATCTTAAAAGTCCAAAGCCTCCTTTTTTCATTTTGCTGTTTGAACAGATTAAGTGGTTCTGGCTTGTTAGACACATAACCACACGGATGATGACCAGGGGGGATGAGAATTTAGGAAGACCTTTAATTAATCTATTTTCTTCTTAGACTTTCTTTCCTCATGGAGCCAATCATGTTTTATTTACCAGGATAGAAGTCTGGTCTTTGAAGTTAGAATTTGTCTTAAAAAGTTCACATGATGTGGGTGGAATGGTGTGCTTGGGGGAGATTTTGTGTGATTAGAGAAACCAGGAGCTGGTGATGCTTTATAAGTACAAGCTACACTTGGGACACGCTTTAGAGATTGAAAGAACTGAACACGGGGGGAGCGGCTATTCCCCCAAGCCCAGCAGAGACACAGCACATTACATGAGAATGAGCCCCAGCCCTCTTGCTGGAATGAGGGGATCCCAGAGGGGTGTGAAACATCACTTGCTCCTTGATGGTGGGCAGGGCATGGGGACTGCTGGCCAAATGGAGAGAGAGGACCTCAGAGATAACTGCGGACATCAATGAGGAAATAAAACCACTTGATGAACCACCAAGTTTCCAGGCATAGGAACATTTTGAGAAGCGCAGCCTTATCCTACTGGGGGCATCCATTCTCTTTAGGTGGACAGGCCTCCATGATTGCCATCTAACTGCTTTTGGGCTCAGTCCTAAGTGGCCTTCCTTCCTCTCCCTCCCCCCCTGGGAAGGCTAATTTTCCAATTGCTGGCTAAGCGTTTGGCATCCCTAATGTCTCTCACAGATATTTAAGTAAATGCACAGAGCTTTGAGGCAGGAGATCATAGATCACATCAAGTTTGTTTTCAGCATATCGGGGTAAGTGTGTGCCCATGCACTGCTCATTAAGGAAGGGCCTGTTCATGGGCTCTTATGGAGCTTTTCCCCATTTAGATAATTTATCGTCCCCCAAATTATTGGCACTACTTCCTAAAGTGGGTAGTGGAAGGAAAATACTAATATATCATTCTCTGAAAGAATAAACGAGTCAAAGCAAAAAGCAGTTTTAAATAACTTACCAGACTTGGCTTCCAGCCTCTGAGGACAGGCCCGATGAGCTAAAGGTAAAATGCTTTCTAAATCACTACAGAAAATGGCATGGGGCTCAGCCCTGCTCCCACCCCATCATTGCAGGAAGGTCGTCTCAGGCTGCTCTGGTGCTCCCGTGGAGGAAATGCTACTGGGCTTGAATCCTGGGTCTGTCCTCTACATTCTGGGTAACCTTTAGCAAGTCTGTTTCCTTCTCTGGATCTTTGTAAAAAAAAAAAAAAGCCAAATTCCTCTGATCAGATCTCCTAGGATTCCTTACACACACACACACACACACACACACACACACACACACACACACACACACACACACACACACACACACACACACACACACACACACACACACGCTGAAGACAGCAAGACAGCATCCAGAGGACTTCAATCAGGATGATGAAGAGGTACTTGAGTCCATATTATATGAGAATCAGCTGAAAGAATTGAGACATGGAGATTGGAGAAGAGAAGGCTCAAGTGGGGCATGACAGCTGATTTCAAGCATCTAAAGGAACAACATGAGGACCCAAAATATCAAACAGAAATAAAAGTAGCAAAGAAACAACTTCAGGCTGGGTGTCAGGGAAAATAAAAACTCCTCCTAATCCTGAGAACTGCCCATGAGGGGGATGGGCTAGCTGGAGAGGGGGATCTTATATAGGGGGTACCTTCCATGTATGATGCAGACTAGAAGGATGCTGGAGTCCCTTCCAATGCAAATTTGGGGCTCCTATGACCTCTGCCCTTTCTCTGCTCTCATAGAACCTAAGTCAGATTAAGCAGTGTTGCCTTTTCTACCCTCTCCCCCATATTTCCATATAACCCATGCAGAAGTTCTGTGTCTTCTTTGATCCTCTTTTTTCTCCAGTATAGCTAAAACTCTCTCATTGTGCCCTCTTAACTCTCCTCATCAATTGCATTTCCCTCTAAGATTTAGCTGTCCTAACACCATTCACATATGTCCATCCCACACGTTGGTTGAATTCCTGCACTAATGGATCTTGTTTTCATCATCTGCCTGTCTTTTCAAGATCCAGGTTGGCTAGTAAGGTCCTAGTGTATTTTCATCAGATCATTCAAAAAATTCCCCCACTTTTGTTCCTCATTGGCATGATTTTCTTTGTATCTTCAACATTTCATTCATTATTTATTTTATTCATCCATCCATCTATCCATCTATTCATTCCTTCACTCATTCATTCATTCATTGGTTTATTTGTTTTTTGTTCACAACATTCAGTTCCACAACTTTTTAAGTTCCAAATTTTCTCCCCCTTTTTTCCCCCTCTCTCCTCAAGACAGCATGCAATCTGATATAGGCTCTACATATACATTCACATTAAACATACTTTCATGTTAGTCATGTTGCAAAGAAGAATTATAACTAATGGAATGAAGAAAGAAGAAACAAAACAAAAAGAGAGAGAGAGCAAATGGTATGCTTCTATTTGCATTCAGACTCTGTAGTTCTTTCTCTGAATGTGGATAACCTTTTCCATCATGAGCCTTTGGGAGTTGTCTTAGAACCTTGCATTGCTCAGAAGAGCCAAGTCTATCAAAGTCAGTCAGCACAAAATGTGACTGTAACTATGTATGATGTTCTCCTGGTTCTGCTCCTCTCACTCAGCATCAGTTCATTTAAGTCTTTCTGGGTTTTTCTGAAGTCCGCCTATTCAGTATTTCATTCTTAAAAATGTTTTCTATCACTCCTGAGCTGACTTTCTCTGCTGAATATTAGTTCATGGGATTATAATCATCTCTCCTCTGAACCCTTTGGAATTTAATTTCTGATCACCTCAGGTGCATGCCAGGCTGTGCTCAGTTTTCCTTCTCTTTATTCCAAATTCTATGAAGGCATGAGATTTGCCTCTGAAGGATTCCATTCATTTCCACCTAAGGGAACATTTCCTCCTTGTTAGTGAAGCAAGATGAGCTCTCAAACATCAGGAGAAATCTGCCTCCTGACTCTTTGCCATCTGGCTCATTGGGAAGTGCTTAACCTCTAGGAACACATAGATACCCATGCCTTCCTCAACTGATGTCTTCCTGCTCATCACATCAGGGAAGAGATGCAAACAGAAGTCCACCCCCTATATATTTCTCTCTAGAGAAAGTTTGACAATGTATGGATGGTCTCCCCATACTCTGGGCTGCCCCGGCTCTTATTCTTACTCTAGGCATGCTCCAGACTAACAAAGGCACAAGTGGGTTGCACTAACTAAACCTACTATCCTTGCCTTTTATTTCAATATGATGTATCACGGCATCTCACATGCTGCATGTTCCAGTGCTATTAATTGAGGGAAGTATTGTGTACTTTCCATCATGAGCCTTTTGGAGCTCAAAAGAGTCAAGTCTATCAAAGTTAAGTCAGCACGCATTCAGCCCTAATCATCCAAGTCTCCTCAGCTTTGTCACAACCACTGGGTCAATGTCTTAGAGAAACATGAAGACATGTGGCACAGGACATTAGCTTTGTGGGACAGGTGACATAGAGGAAGGGAGCCAAGTATCAGCAGACTGTAGTATATTGTACAGACCTTGGAAATCCCATGGGAAGCCCTTCACCATGACATGACAACAAATGGCAGGAGCCTCTAGTGGTGGTCCATTTCCTTCCAGGAATCAGATCTATACACACAGAACCTTCCCAGGGAGGAGAAGGGGGAAGAATAGTCACAGTCCTTAGGAAGTTTAGGAAGACGAGATACTGTGTGCATAATGGCCAATGGCTATGAAAAAGATCAGAGTAGCTGAGGGTTCAGCACTGGGATGGTGGACAGCAGCAAACTGTACAGAGATGAGTTACCCACAGTATGGCTCTGAAGCCTGATTAACAGCATTACAGAGGTTATTTAGAGGAGAGGAAGGTTTAATTGGGTTTGGCCCTTGGACAGTAGGGGTTGATAAGAAAGCAGGAAATAAGAGCCAACTGAAACTCTAGGGTCAGAAAGACATAACAGCGTTGTTTTTGTTTCCTGGGGAGACTGCTGTGATGTCAGGAAGTCTTTGCATTAAGCCCCTTGGTTCAGGGGCTGGCAAGAGAACTGTGGAGTGTCTGGGGTCTCTTAGCAGTGCTTGGCAACAACTTTGCACAGAAGGCTACACATGAACATATGAACACACACACAGTCACATATACCTTGGCCCATGCTCTATACATGCTTTATACTTTATTTCTTTCTTGTAAAGCACTGACTTTGGGTCTCTGTTCTATCATGGTAAGGTCACTTTTTAAGAGACTATGACACAGAAGATTTGGGCAGGGGTGGGGTTATTCCACAGGTTCATGGGATGACAAGCCCTCTTAACGATAATGGCCTCCTGCCTGCCCCATGAATGTGAAAAGATGATCACCTCTCCTTACTTTCTGGCATAACCTTGTCCTTATATAGGATGCTTTGCCTCTTTCTTCTGTCTAGAAGAGATTCTTTGTATCCTTCAAAATCCACCCCCCTCTTCATGGATTCCTTGTATATCCATTCATGCTCTCTCTGGTCTCCTTCCTCTGGATACCTATAGGACTTCACCAGTAATTTAACCTTTAATCAGATGCTGGCTCTGTTTCTTCTGCATGGCTCTCACCTTTCCTGGACTTCAGGGAGTAAACATTACCTCTTTTCTGGATATGTTCACATTGCATAGAACAGTGACAGAGGAAAGAAGTACTGAGGCAAGACGTTCCAACTGAACCAAGAGTTGTTCTCACCAACAGTGATGATGGGGGGGGGGGTGATATTGACATGACATTCAGAGATTTACAAAATGCATCAGGAGCAAGACTCACTTGAGCTTTCCAGAAAACCTGGGAGTGGGGATGATGGGAGCTGCCCTCAAAGCTGCCTCTTGGCACCAAGGTGACCCTGGGTTTTCAAAAGCATAGAAATTGTGCCCCAAATGAGTAGAATTTGAGGATGGAGCTGGGGACTATTTCTGAGCTCCTGGAGCCTGTCTAGACTAATATGGAAAGGAGGGGGGTCCTTTCCAGTTGAGTAGAGTCAGAGGAGGGATTATCCAACCACAGAAACTATCAAAACTCACCTCCTAAATCACACAGGGCTATGGTTTACATTATTCTAGGGAAACACCACACCTGTAACAGAACAAGGGCTTTCAGTGTTGAAGTTCAGCTAAGGAAATTCAGTGTTAGAGAAAGCAAAGAATTTTCCCAGGGAAGATGGCTGGTACCTGCCCAAGCTGGGAGCTCCTCCCAGCAGTCCCCACTCTGCCCCAGGGGGCTCTCCACTCCAGCAGGGCTCTTTGCTTTGCTTTCTTACATCCTTTATCATCTCACCAACTAAACCTGTAATCAGACCAGCTCTGCTCCTGGCAAATGTATGTGTCACCCTGATCCCTAGGGCTCTGTTCACTACCCCTGTAACTTTCTAAACCAAAAATGTTCCTACCTAGAATCCATTCTCCTCTATGGGGTAGCTCTCCCCATTATGATGTAAGGCCTTTGAAGGCAGGGACTGTCTTCACTTTGGTATTTGTATCCCCTTACATTAGCCATGTCTGGCATACAGTATATAGATATATGTGTCTTTGTGTGTGCATATATGCATGTGTGTATTTATATATGTGTATGTGTACATACATGTGCATACATATACACACACATACATATATTACATAGATTTCATTTGTTTTAGGCAGATGTTAGTGCTACATGGTGAGAATCTCTAGAGGAGTTGATCTAGAAGGTTTAGGGCAGGGAGAGAATACTCTGGTTTCTGTTTTTAGAGACAAAGTCAGTACAGAGAATCCAGGTTCCTTGCCATCGCTCAGTCTAACAGCACCTGCATCTGAAAGAGATGCTAGAAATGAACAAGAAAGCAGGCCAAGGCCTGGCTGGGGGGAGGGGGAGGGGGGAAGAGCAGAAATAGGAAAGCCCAGGCGGGATCGCATGAGGGCATGAGGAGCATCTTCTAATCATCACAATCTGGCCCACGGTGCAAAGACCTGGTGTTTTAATTCATGCATTTCCCCATAATTTCATATGGCTTCGATTCTTGGAATACCACAATGTTCTTGGTGGAAGCAAAGTCAGTGGGAAGGGCATTTATGGGCACCAGTAACTGCCCCAAATTTCCAGTGATAACTTTTGTTCAAGAAGTAGTGATGCATGCCAATAAAGTGACATGGGATTGGTGGAGGCTCTATCCCCTGGCAGGAGCTAGTGCTGGCAAAAGGACAGTGGCCAGGCTGCTTAGATCCCAGTGAGTGGAGACACAAGACTCAAAGGAAGCCATCCAGCACATTGGCTGAATCCTCCATAGAGTGGGCCATGGGCATGGAAGGAATATGCACACAATCACTAAATATGATGGCTCATATAGAAGCTACCTCATCCTCTTAAGTCCTCCAAGTGAAAGAAATCCTGACTCTATCTAACATATCCAGCAAGTATTCATGAAGCCTCTGCTTGAAGACTTCCAGCAAATGGAAGTCCAACTGGGCTGGAGATGGCCCATTCTCTTGGAGAGAGTTTTTAGTTGAAGGAAAGTTCCTCTTAAACCAAATTGAAATTTACCTCTTTGTACCACCCTAACTCCCTTCCCCCCCCCCACCATTGCTCCTGGTTCCATCCTCAGAGATTACCTCATTCAGTCAGATCTAGTCCCTCTTTAAACATTCTACAATTCCCTGAAGACAGCTCTTATGGCCCCCTTGCTGTTCTATTCTCCATGCTAAACATGCCCAGTTCATTCGATCATATAATATTAACATAATATTGACTCAAAGCCCTTTACAATCCAGCTATTCCTCCTCTGTTTGCTCTCCAGTTTATCAATGTCCTTCTTAAATCATGGTGCCCAGAAATGAACACAATACTCCAAGTGATATCTGATGGGGATTGACTACAATTGAGTACTCCCTTTCCTATTCCTGGAAGCTATCCAGGTGACACAGTGGCTAAAGGGCTGGGCCTCAAGTCAGGAAGACTCATCTCCTTCAGTTCAAATCTGGCCTCAGACACTTACTAGCTGTGTAACTCTGGAAAAGTCATTTAACCCTGTTTGCCTGAGTTCTGTCATCTGTGAAATGAGCTAGAGAAGGAAATGGCAAACCACTCCAATATCTTTGCCAAGAAAACCCCAAATGGGGTCACAAAGAGTTGAACATGACCAAAAACTGATTAAACAACAACAACAAAAAAATCTCCTCTTAATGGAGTCTGAGATTGCAAAAAATATTTGTACCTATATCACATTGCTAACTCATATTGAACTTGCATTCCATTCTGAAGATCACCTGGCAAGATAAGGTACCAGACACTGAGGTCCTTACTTAAATTAAATTGTCAGGCATTCAAACTCTGCTTCAGAAAGCACAACTCCAATGGGCTGGCCATTTTGTTCAAATGCAAAAGGTGTGCTTGCCAAAAAGACTGTTTTGTGGAGAACTCACACAGGGAAAGCATTCACATGGTAGTCAGAAGTGATATGAGGACACTCTCAAGGTCTCTCTTAAGAACTTTGGAATTGTGTGACATGGGAGACACTGGCACAGGACCACTCAGCATGGCATGCACACATCAGAGAAGATGCTGTGCTCTATGAGCAAAGCAGAATTGAAACGGCTCAAAGGAAACATAAGATGCACAAGTTTAGAGTATCCACCCCAAATATTCACACAGACTCTTTGTGCCTGACCTGTGGTAGAGCATTCTAAGTTCATATTGCTCTGATCAGTCACAGCTGGACACGTTGAAACTTGATTCTAGCATAGTGATGTCATTTTTGGTCCTCTTCAAGAATGAAGCACAACAACCAACCATTCACACTAAAGATCTTTTGTGAAACATTTGCTGTGTATCCATTTGGATCATATCTTGGGAAATGGTATAAGATACTGGTCTATGCCCATTTTCTGCCATCCTGCTTTCCAGTTCTCTCAACAATTTTTACCAAATAATTATTTCTTATCTTAAGTCTTTATACTTGTGAAATACAAGGCTATGTTTATTTGCTGCTGTAAATTTTGTATGATTTCTATTTCATTGATCTACCTTTCTAGTCCTAAAAATAAAGAAAGATATTACAGGGAAATTGGAAGAACATAGAACACAGTACTCATCAGACTTCTGGATAGGCAATTTATGAAGAGACAGAGACAGAAAGCAAAGTTAGATATGAAATGGATAATTTCTATTACATTAAATTAAAAGGGTTTTGTACAACAAAACAAATGCAGCCAAGATCAGAAAGAAAGCAGAAAACTGGAAAAAATAAATATAGTTTCTCAGATAAAATTTCATATCTAAAATAAATTTTTAAAACTTTGTCAAATCTATAAGAATACAAGTCATTTCCCAATTGATAGAAGATATGAACAGTTTTCCAATGAAGAAATAAAAACAATCTATACTCATATAAAAATGCTCTAAATCAGATTAGAGAAATTCAAATTATAATAAACTTGAGATATCATTTTATACCTACCAAATTGGCTAAAACGATTGAAGGGGGAAGTGACAAATATTTGAGGAGACATTGAAAAATTGGGACACTAATTTATTGTTGGTGGAATTATGAATTGATACAATTATTTTGAAGAGAAATCTGGAATTATACTCAAAGAATTATTAAACTACCTGTTCCCTTTGACCCAGCAACACCACTACTAGTTCTATTTCTAACCGTGATTAGATGAAAATGAAAAGAATCTATATGTTCTTTTTGTTCGAACCTATGTGTTCTAAAATGTTTATAGCAACTCTCTTGTGGTGGCAAAGAACTGGAAATTATAGGGGTGCCCACCAATTGGGGAATGGCTTAACAAGTTGTGGTATATGATCATGATGAAATATCTCTGTGCTACAAGAAATGATGACCTTGGTGGTCTTAGAAAAACATGGAAAGACTTGCATAAAACAATGAAGAGCAAAATGATCAGAACCAAGAGAATATTGTATACAGCAACAGCAGTGTTGTCTTAAGAATGACTTTGAGTGAATAAGTTATTTTGACTACTATAAATACCCAAATTAATTATAAAGGATGTATGAAGAAAGATGCTATCTGCATCCAGAGAAATAACTAATAAATGGAATTATGTATAAAATAATTTCATACACATACACACACATGTGCACACTTTTTGTGTCTAGTGGTGGCCATCTCTAGGGTGGGGGGGGAAGAAATTTACATGATAACTTTGTTGTATATTTTAAAAGGAATAGCAAATTGTACATAGTAGATTTTCAGTTTCATGTGCAATCTTTTCTATTATACTGTGTTATGGAAATGCTTGTTTTATTCCATAAATTAAAAATAAAATTAATTTTAAAAAACAATTTGCTGTGTATCCACATTCCTCCATATCATTTGTGGAGTTGATGTTCGCACCCAAGGACAAGACTTTACATTTTCATCTGCTGAATCAATACCATCTTTTTTGATTCAGTTCAATCCTCTAGCCCCAAGGTGTCAAGTGTGCTACCAAAAGTCACGTGACCCAAAACACTCCTGAGTATAAGCTAAATCAAATTCTCAAATGTGATTGAGAAATATTTGACAAAATAAACACAAATGTAATAAAATGTAGAAAATGTTAATATGTGGTTTTCTAAGTCAACATGCAATCTGCAGGGCTCCTTCCATATTCTTTAGTGGCCCCCATTTCTACTTGTTTAATACCACTGCTCTAGTCAATCTAGATGGAATTAGTGAGAATTCTATCCTCCACCATTAGCTCTCCCTCCCAACTTTGTGTCATATGAATGAACAGGTATTCATTTAGTCAAGTCATTGATAACAATATTAAACAACCCAGGGTCAAGCAGAAATCCCTGGCATGAGCTACCAGACACCTCTGCACACATAGACATTGAACCAGTAATGATTACTCTTTGAGTAGAGCCATCCAACCAATTTGAATCCATGTGATAAAGTTTGAGGAAAGGAAGGAAGGGTGTTCATTAAGCACTCACTATGTGATGACCCTGTATTAGGCATTTGACAAAGATCTCACTTCTTCCTCACAACGGTGCTGGGAGGCATGTGTTGCTAGCATTCCTATTCTACAGTCAGGAAGAATGTCTGTCTTCAAGGGCAATCACAAGGCCAAGTGCATAGAGTGCTGTACTCGGAATCAGGAAAACATGGGTTGGAATCCTGCATCTGACTGATGAGCTGTGTGACTCTGGATAAGTCAGTTAACTGCTCTTGGCCTCAGATCCTCATCTATAAAATGAGGGAACTGTATGATGTAACCTCTGAGATTCCTCCCAGCTTTAAACTTATGGTCTTTTTTATTAGCTAATATGTATCTCTCTCTCTCTCTCTCTCTCTCTCTCTCTCTCTCTCTCTCTCTCTCTCTCAAAAAACCATAGGAGATGCTTTATCAAAGCTTGGCTAAAATCTAAGCGAACTAGCTTTGTTTGTCTAGATAAATAAATCTAGATAAACTCTGCTTGCTGATAGCCAAGACATTCCTCTCCTCCATTAATCCTTTAGGAAATCCTGTTAATAGCCAGGACATTCCTCTCCTCTATTAATCCTTTAGGAAACTCTGTTTGGTAATCCTGGTAAAAGAGAGGATGGAATGAGGTCAGTCTTTCCTTGATAAAGCCAACTTGATGAAACCATTAGTCACCATTCTTTCCAGATGTCTCAGACTGTTTCTTCAGTGGCCATTCTAGAATTTTCCCAGGAATCAAAGTCGAGTTTACTTGCTTAAAGTATACAAAGTCTGCTTGAAAATTGGGACTTTTTACTTCTCCAATATCATGGTTCTTTTTCTCTTTTCTATGAATTTTCCAATATCATTGACAAGGGAATCACGCATATGAATTCTTTCACAACTCCAGGATACTGCTCAGCTAAGCCAGGAGCACTGAATGTTTGTTTACAATTTGCTTACTTACCTCCATTTCTGTTCCCTATTAGTCATTTTTTGTTCTATTATTACCTGTGCAAAAATTATTCTTTTTTTTAAATAAACAGAAAGCAGAGGAGATCTGAGCAGCTCCACCTTCTGTGCATTGATAGTGCTCACTGTCCCATCTGTCCCAAGCCCAGGTTCTGGCCCTTTGATCTGCCATTTTCTCCCAGTATTGTCTTCAAAGTCTTTTTGTCCTTTGTCTCCCTTGCCGGCCTCAGCTCACTCTGAATGTTGACATTCCTGGTGCTATTTATGCTCTTCCAGACATCCTCAATTGCCTTTCCTTGCCTCTACTTTCTTTGCATTTGTCTTAAAATACTACATTTGTTGTTAAGTTACATGTGAATTCATAGTGTTCTCTTCCATCACAGCCTATGTTGCTGTTTTCCCCCTCATTGGCATGGTGTCCTTTTGTGTCTTGAGAATGAGATCGCTGTCTTTGAAATCTTTAAGTCCATGCGTCCTTGACAACTTTCCTCTGAGCCCTTTGAATGTTGATCAGTCCAGATCTTGGCTGTATGACTTACCTTCTAGATTATCCAAATTTACCTTCTTTGTCAATCATCAATTCTAGGATGGAGTCATCACTTCCCCACAGGGTTCCCATCATTCCCAACCCAAACACAATTTCTCTTAGCAATAATTAATTCCAGAACAGAATTGCCCCTTGTATATTCTACTTTTTGAAGAATTAAATAATTGCTAAAACACATCAAGAAACCATTATGCTGGAGGAGGGAAAGAAGGAAGATGAGAGGGAAGGAAGGAGGGAGGAGGGAAGAGGAAGGGGAAGAGAGAGAGAGAGAGAGAGAGAGAGAGAGAGAGAGAGAGAGAGAGAGAGTCTAATTGAAGTCTCTAATCATGCCTCTATGACAGACATGAGATCTCCTTCCAAATTCCTCATCTATTTCTTATTTCTTCCAAAGTGATCTGTCGTAGTAATAAATGACAAAATCACTTCTATTCTCCTTCTTGTTAGAGAAGTGTTCATAGGATTTACAGTGGATGACCATGGATAGGTGCCAAGGCAATGATGATCTCGTGGATCCATCCTTTAATTTATTGGAACATCAGTGAGACTGGGAGCAAGTGTTAGAAAAGAGCACAAAGTGAGAGGAATAGAAAAGGAGAAGTGGATAAGGGAGATTTGAAGGACATCTCATTGGCTCTAACCATTGGCTTTCAATAAGCCAGTCAGTATATTTGATTATGGAATTTTTTTCTAGGAGAATAGGAAGTCATGACCTCTAGGCTCCCTTTGCCCAAAAATGCCTGAAAAGAGCTTGGAAGCTGGTTCAGTGGCTCTGCTGGATTGTGAGGCACCCCTAGCCTGCTACTAATGGCAGAGGTCAACTTCAGATCATCTTAGAAAGGAATCTAGGACCAAGCTGATTTCCTCTGGATAATAACCACTCCTCAAGTCTATTCTCATCAGCTAGGCTGCTGCAGGAATGAGACACATAACTGTGTGAAATGATCCAACCTGAGCTCTAATCAGGCACAGAACTGGGACCCTCACTCATCTATCCTAGAACAATTCATAAAGTCATTTTCCTTTCCATTAGCTCCAATGAGAGTCAACCCCAG
Source organism: Pseudochirops cupreus (assembly GCA_028627135.1). Taxonomy (NCBI): domain Eukaryota; kingdom Metazoa; phylum Chordata; class Mammalia; order Diprotodontia; family Pseudocheiridae; genus Pseudochirops; species Pseudochirops cupreus. Next base: position 1,152,434 of record CM053581.1, on the reverse strand, counting down.
GGGTTCAGAGTGCCCTAGAGGCTCTTGGGAGAACTCTTTATCAGAGACAGCCACCATTCTGCTCCACTGGGATCCATTACCTGGAATTACCATGTGAGGAATGTCACACAGGGAAGAACATTCACAATGAATGAGGAACAAGAAAGATACTGTCAGTGTCAGAGGATTAAACTGTTTGGCTTCAAAGCTTAAAACAGCTCTGCTCAAAAGGGAAGTGAATTGCTTCAATTCCCAGGGTAAGCAGATCACTGACTCCTCAACTGTAGATGGACTCCCTGCCCCTGCCCACAGACTGTGCCCTCTCTCTGTGGATGGCTTGAACCCCAACTTTGGTCACTAGCTGAGTTAAAATCCTGGTCACAGATTGGGTTCTGAGCCTGGCCACAGACTGCAACCAAGCCTGAGCCATAGGGCAAGCTCTAACCATAAGCAAAGCTTACCCCTCACCCCAATCACAGGCTAGCCCAACCCTGGCCACAGAGAACAGTCTGACTCCAGCCACAGGAGGACCTTGGACTCTGGCCAGAACCTGGACGAGTCTTTCAGCTAACCACTGACTATCTTTCACTACTTGAGCTTTAACCCTTGTCTTTGGCCCCTATTTCTTAGAGTCAACGGGCAATACCCAACTTCAGCCATAGACTGATCCCTAAGTCTGTCAGCAGATGAGTTCCTTCCCCGACCAGCTGCCCCACACATGAGGATAAGGGGCACTGGGCAAAGTAGAAAGATCAGGAAAGCCCCGCCCACCTGCCCTGGATCCAGCTCAGGATGCCCTGATCGTGAGGCCAGACTCATGCACCTAAAAGATGTCCTCCACCACAAGGGAGAGCTCCTTACAGTTCAGCCTGGGCTTTTCAAAGGCCACCTCTCCACTTGCACTTCTCCAAGCTTCTTTCTTCCTACTCTGTAATCCATCCATCCACTAACATTGCTCATTCCTCACATATGACACTCAGGATAATTTCACTCAATGTAGCCTATGCCTAACATCTCCCCCCTCATCTCTGCCTCCTGACTTCCTTAAGTGCCAGATAGAATCTGACCTTCTGACAATGCCTTTCCTGATTCCCCTTGATGCTCCTGCCTTCCCTCCGGTAATGGTCACCAATTTGTCTTGTCCATAGATATCTCATTTGTACAGGATTGGCTGATGTTGTCTGTTTCATTAGACTATGAGTTTCTTGAGGGCAAAGACCCTAGATTTGCCCTTCTTTGTATCCCTGGCATTTCTCATAGTAGCTGATACACAGTCAGGTGTAATAAATATGCCTTTATTCGATCCATTCTTCCTTAAGTTCTATGCACGTTGCTCAGAGAAAGCCCTCTGTTCGATGCCAAAATGAGGTCAAAATAAAAAATGAAGAAGAAAATTGAAGAGAGCTTTGTTAACCCATTGATCCTGCTGCTTCTCTGTCTTCAGATCATTGACCAGCTTGGGAAAAGGCTAGAGGGCATAGGATTTGGGGAGAGAGAAGGAGGCAGGATGGAAGTACAAGAGATCACAGCTGGTGGTCAGGGTGCAGCTGTATTGATGGCCATGACTCTGATGGAAACAAGCGCCTTTCAGCTGGCAACCAGCCCTTCAAACAAGCTGCTGCTCCTGGCATGGGCTCAGGGAGCCCTTGAGGGCATAGGAGTGGGACCCTCCCTGCACTGGAGCCAATTATGAAAACACAGGCAGACCCTAATGTTGAAGCACAAGGTTTATGATAAATTGTTATTTTGTTCAAGAGCCTCCTAGGCAGAAGGTAAATCAAAATCATTCATACTACAAAACCTGTTTGAAAATAAGTAATTCATCCTGTTCTTATAGAATATGCATGATATCCCAACATATGTCCTTGGAGGAGACCATTGGTGGGAAGGAGAGGAGAGGAGTGAAGAGGGGAGGAGAAGAGAGGGCAGGAGAGGGGAGGGGAAGGGAATGAGTAGGGAAAGGGAAAGAAGAGAGAGGAGAGGAGGGGAAAGGAAGGGAGAGGAAAAGAGGGGAGGAGAGGGGAGGGGAGGAGAGGGGAGGAGATGCCAGGTCCATCTCCCTGTTCATTTGGTCCTGGCCCAAGCCTTCTTTAAAAGCCAGCAGTTACCCAGCAAGTTTATTTACTAAATCTCTCTTCTAATGACTCAGCCTCTACAGCATTGCAGCCAGCAGCCCATACATCATCACTCTGGATTAAATATGGAAGGGCCCCTTTTGGCAACTCACAACCATTTCATTTCCATTGGGAAAACGTTTTTCCAAACCCCCATGAGAAAGAAGAAAAATATTACTTTTTATGACACACACCAGAATGTTCATCTTAATTACCACTGGAGCCCATTCACAGATGGAATGTAATTGAATGTATAACTATTCTTAATTGAAAAATGACTTAGGTAAAGGGAAAGATTCTATCCCAGCTGTTAGTCCTTGCTCAGGCTAGTATCCCCCATATCCCCAGCCCCACAGAACCTGTTGGAGGAAGTGGAAACTAAGACTACTATCTTCCTTCCCCAAGTGACCTGGCATTCTGATACAGAGTAGACAAGATGGATTGTGGGAAAGGGGCCAGCTTTGTCCTTCTAGACCAGTGGTTTTCAACCTTCCTACTGCCGTTGTGGTGACCCCCAACCAGAAAATTATTTTCATTGCTACTTCATAATGTAATTTTGCTACTGTTATGAATCGTAATGTAAATATCTGATATGCAGGACGTATTTAAATTGAAAATAACCCACAGGTTAAGAACCACTATTCTAGACTGAAGGATTGTATGACCAGGATCCCCAAAATCCCATTCTTGGGACCAAAAGGAAGCTCAAAGTTCACTGCTGAGGCCAAACTGAGCTGAAACAGGCATATCCTCTGGACGCTGGACTTGGGACATGTTTCTCTCTCTCTCTCCCTCTCTCTCTCTTCCTCTCTCTCTCTCTCCCTCTCTCTCTCTCTCTCTCTCTCTCTCTCTCTCTCTCTCTCTCTCTCTCTCTCTCTCTCTCTCTCTCTCTCTCTCTCTCTCTCTCTCTCTCTCTCTCTCCCTCTCTCTCTCTCATTGAGATCATAGCTTGTAAAGGTTCCATGAAAGCTCAAGATCAAGGAGCATTATACAGTATCTTTGACCCTAAATCAGGAGAGACAGCTTGTTGACCTTTGTCCAAAAAAGTAAGCCCCCTGTGGCTGAGAAACCTGTCAGCAAAAGTCTTACATAGCCAGGGGATCTTCTCCCACAGCTCACATATACTTCAGTGAACACTTGGAAGAGTCCACTGTGTGCTAAACCCTGCATAAGAGGCTCCCAGATGCCGAAGAAGTCATAGCCAGGATGGAATGTGGGAAGGGGGGAGATGGGATAAAGGGAGGGATGCAGATCCAGAGACATATGCACATGTCCATACGTGATGCTCAGAGCACCGCAGGGGTTAAGCCGAGTGTTTTGGGCAGATTGTGGCAAGGCAGTCAGGGAAGGCTTCCTGGAGCAGGTGGCATCCAAGCTACAAGGGTCAGGCTTCAATAAGTCAGAATTTGTGTTAGAGATTGTGCTTGAAGTCAAGAACACAAAGATAAAAACAAAAACAGTCCCTGCCTCCATAGAAGAGGTCCCAGGGAAGGATGCTTAGGGCTCCCAACCTTGGGACCTAGCCCTAACCCAGCCTTGAGGCTCAGTGACCTCAAGATGATGGGAAAAAGCAGATTCATCTGGCTCAGATGCATAATGTTCAAGCATAAGGCAGCAAACCTGGGTCACGGGGGCTTGCAGGGTCCTTTAGTCAAACCAAATCTTTCTGAAGAGTAAATTGTAGCATTGTATCCCCACCAGCCTCCACCCTCTAAATAATGGTGCTGATTCTGTTCTTTGTCCAAGGATGCAAGAGAGGTGGGAAAGGGCCATAGGAAATAGACTCCAAAATGACACTGGGACAGAGAAGGTGGAACCTTGGATTCTGCATTAGAACTCATCTTTTGGGGCTCCCTAGGAAGTTTTGCAGCCCCCTGGCTAAATTAACATCCCCAGTGGAGATTCTCCAGAGAAAGCTGAGAGGGGCCTTCTAGCTCCCTGATTTAAAGGATTCTAACTTAACTTAGCCTCTTCTGCAGTCAGAAGCCACAAACACTTCCAATTGTCTCAACAAGATGCAAAGGGATTTCTTACCAAATTAAGGTGAATCTTTATGGTTCCTTCCATTTCAGGAGAGTATTCCCCCAAAATCCATGAGAATTCCAATTCTCCAGTGAGATGGCACAGTGCAGAACCTTGACAGGAAGACCTTCAAATGGCAGGAGGCAGACATCAGAGCAGGAAGGGGCTTTGGCAATTATCCATCCCAACCCCCTCATTTGTACATTGGGAAGCTCCAATCAAGGTGAATTGGCATCTTCCATGGCCCACACAACTGTAAGTTATTGGTTGAGTTAGAGATGAAACTTGGGTTTGTTGCTTCCCAGTCCAATGTTCCCTCTCCTAAATTCACCAAAGAATTGAGTTTGGAGAGCTGTCACCCTAGCCCTTTGGAGGATGCTGGAATCCTTTAGCCATCCAGTCCCACGAGCAAAACATGGGAGCCTAAGATGTTCCATGATGCTCCTTTGCCCCAGTGCTCCCCTTAGCTCCTAGCCCAGGGAGAGGTTGCATATCATTCTTCTCTTTCACTGGCACCTGGGCAAGAGGTTCTAAGCCCCTGGTGCTTATCTAGCTACCCCAGAGCAGTGGCCCAGGCCCCACACTCAGTGTGACCTTCAGCAGCCAACTGGAGGAGTATGAGTTGTGTTCAGGACACAGGGTAGCCTAGCTTGGTTGTAGCATAATGACCATGGAAAGAAGTGTTAGATAAGTCCAGAAGGGTGGGCTGTTGTTGTTCTGCTGTTTCAGGCACATCTGACTCTTCATGATCCCATTTGGGGTTTCCTTGGCAGAGATACCAGAGTGGTTTGCCACTTCCTTCTCCAGCTTATTTTATAGATGAGGAACTAAGGCAAAGAGGGTAAAGTGACTTGCCCAGGGTCACACAGTTAGGAAGTGTCTGAGGCTGGTTTTTAATTCAGGAAGAAGAGTCTTCCTGGATCCAGGCCCAGCACACTTTCCACTGAGCTCCTTAGCTGCCCCAGCCACTTAGATTGAGTAGAGCCTTGAATGAAATGAAGTGAAGTGTGGCTTTGCTTGTGGCGGAGGTCTTGAACAGTCCCTGAATAGCTGTGAACAGAGGGGTTTGGGAACACATCTACATACAAGCCTCCACTGAGCTGAAGGTTTGCTAAATTCACACCTGATACAGGAAATGCCTAATAAATGTTAATTGTGACATAATTTTGAAAAATGTAATTGAGGAAGGATTTTCCACACATTGTCTCATGTGAGACTCACAACAATCCTGGGAGGAAATGATAGAGGTTTTGTTTTCCCCATTTTGTAGATGAGTACACTGAGGCTCCGGAAATGTCCTGATGTGCCCAGGCTTTATGTGGTCTCACGGCTCCTAGAGGTCAAGACCAGTGGGCTTCCACTCACCCACACTGTCTCCACAAATGAGAGGCTCACGTGGGAGGTGGCCATGGCTTGGTGACAGGAGGGGTGATACAACACTGGAGGGGGCCTACAGGCCTTTGGCTTTAGATTCTCCACACTGTCCTTCACTCCTCCCAAACAGGAGCAGAAAGGATAAGCTATCCTGCTGTAGAAAAGAAAGCTTCACTCCAACAGAGGGGAAGGCCATGGGAAAAAAAGACTAATGGGCAGAATAGATGGGGATGATGATACCAGAAAGGGGGCAGAGAAGTGGCCAGGCAGGTAGGAGGAGATACAGGAGAGGGTGGTGTCCCCAAAGCCAGAGAGGAGAGGATAACTAGGAGAAGATGGCCCATGATGCCAAATGTCACAGAGAGGTCAAGAATCTGGAGGACAAAGAAAAGGCTGTTTGGCAATGAAGAGAACCTGGGAACGTTCAAAAAGAGTCGTTTCAGCTGAATGGCGAGGTTGGAAGTCAGTTTACAGAGGTTTCATGAGACAGTGAGAGAAGAAGTGAAGGCCCAGCCGTCGTCAGCCTTCTCAAGTAGTTATTCCATGAAGGGAAAGAAAGAACTAGGAGGGCAGCTGGTGGAGAAGAGGGGAGGCAGAGGGAGGTTTGTGGGCAGTGGGGGAGGAGCCAGTTGAGAGCAAGAGATTGAAAATTAGAGAGGGGGAGGGGCAGAGCCAAGATGGCGGCATAGCAGCAGCAACATATCACAGCTGTCACATAGCCACCCCAAAATACCCATAAAATAGGACTCTAAACCAATCCTAGAACTCCAAAACGCACACAAAGATACTTCCCACTAAAGTCAGCTCG
>CM053581.1:1114664-1145637 GCA_028627135.1 Pseudochirops cupreus | reverse complement strand
TATCTCCTCCCCTTCCTTCCTTTCCCCTCACCCCCTCTTCTCTCCTCTCCTCACCTCCTCCCCTAACTTCTCCCTTCCCTGTCCTCTCCTTTCCTTCTCTCCTCCCCTGCCCTCCCTTCTCCTCTCTTCCTCTCACCTTCCCTCCCCTTCCCTCCCTTCTTCTCCTCTCCCCTCCCTTTTCCTCCCCTCCCCTCTCCTCCCCTCCCATCCTCTCCCCTCCCCTCCTCTCCTTTTATCTCCTCCCCTTCCTTCCCCCTCACCCTCTCTTCTTTCCTCTCCTTCTCATCTCCTCCCCTAACTTCTCCCTTCCCTTTCCTCTCCTTCCCTCCTCCCCTCCCCTCTCCTCCCCACTTCTCTTTTTCTTATTAACCCTTCATTAGCTCCTTGTCTGCCACACAAGTCTTCCCTTTTCTCCTTTCACTAACCTCTACTTAGTTTTGACTACTTATCTTACAAAACCACCCCACCTCCCTCCTTAAATCCTCTCCTAGTTATAAGCTTCTTCTACAACCTGGAGAAAAATGCTGGTCTTCAGAAGGTGAGACTTTGTTCAGACACCTGGGGCTATGACAAGGACCCCCTTTTCCCCAAGATTCTTTCCCCTGACCACTCTCCCATTCATAGTGATGGCACTCCCTTCTCAGTCCTGAAAGTTTGAAATGTGGTCTTGCTCACCTCCCTCCCCCCCCCCCCATTCACACATTGAATTCTTTTTCAAGTCTTGTCTATAACAAATCTGTTATTTCTCTCCCACGTGTCACTTCTCTTGTCCTTGGAGCCTTTCTTCTGGTTCAAGTCCCCATAGATCATCTCCTAACTGGTCTCCCACCCTCTCTTCTCCTTCCTCTCTTTAAAGCCTCCATGACTCAGCTTTTAGATTTCTGGACTAATGAGAAAACTTTATTCAGTTGTGGAAATTGGGAGAAAACCTTATTGCATTGTTTGAACCTAGCCCTGTGAGGCTGGGAAGCTGGACCACCTCTCCCTGCCCCATAGAGACCTTAACTGCTAACCAGAAACACAGTCAGACCCAAAGATTGAGGCAAAGGGTTTTCTCACAATTGTACATCTCGAGCAGCCGTACACCTTATCTATCCTCGGTGATCAGACGCTGCTTCCACGTTCCTTTGATTATTCATAGACACTTGGGGAGGGGGCACAGATTTCTCTGATTTCAGGGAATTGCACTTCTTTCCTTTCCCTCTCCCAACTTGGAAAGTCCCTAGTCTTTCCTCCAATTAGAAATCAGATTACCTAATATTATTTCCTGGTTAATTGTTTTCTTTTAATTAATTGGTCTTATCTGATTAATTGCTTTTAATGTATAAAAATCTATGTCCATTGTATTCAGGGTCTAGTGCCAAGCTGAGGTGGCCTGGTCCCCATTTGTTATGCAATTGGCACGCTTTGCGTTGTAAATTGATGCGCTTGGAAGCACAAACCTTTGTTTCGTCCATCATTTCATCTTTCATCTGCCACAGCAGAATGGGCACAAAATGATTGCAATGTAGTTTTGGGTGGGAGGGAGGGTAGTCCCAGCAGCTGGAGCACCAGAAAAGACTTCCTATAGAAAGCTGGCCCAAGGAAGACAACCAGGCTGGTGCATGGCCTCAGACCCATTACATGAAGGAGCCTGGAATGTGGTACCTGGTCAGGGGAAGGCTTGAGAGGGATAGGAAACCTATGCTCAAGCATTTAGAAGGGCTTCCTGGAGAGGGAAGAATTCCCCTTGCCCTGGTCAGTCCAGAGGCCAGATCCAGAAGCAATGGTGGCGGGGTGCTGGTGGAGAGGTGCAAAGAAAAGGCCAGATGGGGCTCAAATTCAGGAGAAACCTCCCAGTGCTGAGAGCTGTCCAGTGGAATGGGCTGACTAAGGGAGAGGTGGAGTATCCCTCAGGGGAGGTCCTTGAGAAGAGTATGGAGAATACTTTGCTCAGGAGATTAACCCCAGGGGGATCCTTGTCTGGATAGGAGTTTCCAAGGATGACTTCTGAGGTCCCCTGTCACCCTGGATTTTCTGTCAGTGGCTAGCCCAATGACTTACCAGCCCCATGAAATGGGCTGACATCCCCACTACCCTGGTATCCCCTCCTCCAGTCCCCATGGCATTAGTCCACATTCAGTTCTGGGGGCAGCTTCTTTCTTCCTGAAGATGGAATCTTGTGGGAACAGGAATCCGGGAAAGTAAGCCTGCCTGCTGGGTGGACCAGGATACCAGAAGTGACCCTGTATTTCCTGGCTTCCCTGGACTTGAGATCCCTGGCTCCATGGTCCCTTGGTCTAGGAAAACTCACATCCCTCTGTGACAGTAGACTTCCCATTCCCCGCCTCTCCCCAAGAGAATAAGACCACCCCTTCTAGGGGAAAAGATTTCTCAGCCCATCTGGGGTCCTTGGTGCCTTCTCCAAATAAGGCCTTCTACAAACTTTCTCTGCTTCACCTGTTTGTGGCCATCTGCACACAATCAACACCTCTCAAGAGAGAGGCGGGGCCCAGAATAGCAGCCCCCACCCCCACCTCAGACATGCCGTCCACCTGGCAGCTCTCAGCACCCGGGCTGTCAGAGTTTCGCTTGGTTTCAAAATGCCTATATATATGTGTGTGCACGCACACACACACACACACACACACACACACACACACACACATACACACACACAGACACACACAGAGTTTGCTAGCATTCTATACATCCCACTGAAAAAGGCAGAGTACTTTCTTTAGCTGTAGCCTGTAGGCATGGTCTTCCTGAAATGGCCTTTTCGTCATGGTGCCCCAGGAGGGCGTCCTGGGGGGCCTGGGTTGACAGGGATGACAGTGAATGGTCTGACTTGTGCTAAATGGGCCTCCTTGACCAGCACTGAAGAGCCTGGCCAGTCCATTGGGGTCCTTGTCATTTCTGATTGTAGAGAAAGCAGACCTCTCCTTAGACCCTCTGCCCAAGTCATGTGCTAGAGGAAGCCATGATGGGTTAGAGAGGCTTTTCCTGGGCACCCTTACAACAGGGTCAGAAAGAGAAATGATCTAAGTCCTAGATGGCCACTTGGCTCCTAAGAGAAGCATTCCCGCCCTGTGTGGTTCTGAAGGCCAAACTGCCCATCCCTTGTGTTGCTCAGAACAAGAGGAAGACAGGTCAGGGTGTGGCCCCGACTCTGGACAGACACTGAAGGGTGTCCTGGGTCTGGGGCCTCTAGGTTGTTCCCTTTGGCCACTACTGAGAGGGCATGGTCTGGCACTGAGACCATAGGAAGTCTGGGGCCGATACTCCTATCATGGTCCAGTGATGATACCTCTCCTCAGTTATCTTCATGGGGGAGGCAGAGGCATGGGAAGAAATCTTCCTCCCACGTTGCCCTTCTAGTCTCTGCCTTCTTCCCAGCTCCCTCCTGGAAATTCTGCTGCTGCATCGCTGGGGTCTCTGGGACCCTGCCCTGATGGGCAGAATCTGGGCAGACCTATGGTGGGGCCATGCATCCCCTCAGAGGCCACGAGCACTGTGCCAAGCTCTGTCAGCTGCTGTTTTCTGTGAGGAGGTTGTGTGAGGGGCTCGTGAGCTTCTAGAGGGGCAGGGCCCATGCCTTCCTCATCTTTGTGGGCCCTGAGCCTCCATGGAGTAGGTTCCTAACACAATCAGGACAAGCTGAAAGCCACTTACCTGATGAGCTGGGTGACCTTCCTGGCCTGGGTGGGGGTCTCCCTTCTGTGACCTCTCTACCCTCCCACCAAGTCCTCTTCCTTGCCTTCCTGCCTTGGCCCCCAGTCCCAGAGCCTCTTCCCCCAGTCAGGGCTGTTTTCTGTTCTGTTTCCCATTTTTCGGAATCATCTATAGTGGCCCATCACGCTGAACTTGGACAGGCAAGCCTGGCTTCATTTCCACCCAAATTCTTTCTCTTACCTCATCCTTCCTCCTCCTCTGGCATCTTCTATTGTCTAAGAGTCAGGGATGAGGAGGGGCAGCATTCCCGGTGTGGAGGACAGCTTGTACCAAAGAGCAGGAATTGTGCAGCCTGATGCTCTTTTCAGGTCCCACACAGAAGATGATGTCATTACCCCTCCCTGAGGCATTCTTCTCATTCTAGCACCACACTCTGTCCCTTTGAATAGCTATAGTTTTGCCTTTGATCTTCTGGCCCTGGCCTTAGGGGCTGTGACCAGAGAAAAGAGGGGAGGAAGCTGTGGGGGAGGGGGCGAGCATTCAGCCTTGGCCCTGTGTCCAGTGAGAGCTTTCTGTCCAGAGGCAGACCGCTGGAGGCATGATGACCAGCAGGGAGATGCACAGAGGGGCAGGGAGTTCAGGCTGGGTAGAGAAGGGGTTGGGGAGGAGGCAGCCTCTGGTGGTAGCTGGGAGCCCTGCTGGCTTTGCTATAGGAGTAAGAACAATAACTCTGGAGCCACACAGCAGCCCTAGAGGGAGAATGAAGCCCTTTCTAGCTTGGAGACTGTGCAGCTCTCAGGAAAAAAGGCTCCACAAGAACAAAAGGCTTGCCTCCAACCCAAGGTCTCAAGGATCTTCTCCCTACACAGTTGTTAAACTAAATGCTCGGGAGGCACAGGTGTGAACATGGGACTCCCCTGCTCAAGGACCTTCCATGGCTGCTCACCTGCTCTATCATATGGGCTCAGCTCTTCAGTCGAGCATTCGAAGACTCTTCCACATCTGACTTCCATTGACTTCTGCTTCCCCTCCCCCCTCCCATTTACTGCCTTTCAGGAGTTGCAAGCTCAGCCCAAATGGAATTATTGGCCCTTCCTCCAATTCCACAGGACCATCTCCTCTTTCTCTGCATTTAACCAGGCTAGCCTCATGCCTTGGAATGAACTCTCCCTTCTCTCTGTTCATATTTGTCATCTTCCTTTGAGGCTGAGCTCAAGGAAGCCTAGTCTCTTTCCTCTGGTTGGGCTTTCCCTCTCCCTCCTCAGTATCCCTTGGGAGATGACTATTTGTGCACGAGCTCTATCCCCTGATAGGTCATAGGCTCCTTGAGGCTCAGGGTCCATGTCATTGTCCCTGGGAGAAGCAACTTGCCTTGTACAGAACAGAGCCTCAGTCAGTACTGAACAGAATGGACAGTTTCTGAGTAGGGTAATGGGATGGTTGGAGCTTTGCCACAAGAACGTCATTTTGGTGGCTGGGGGGTGGGGAGGCAGCATGGAGGCAAGATCCGGAGAAAAAGGGAAAAGATTCTGTAGAAAGAGTCCAAGGAGAGGCAGGGAAGTTGGCCTGGCAGCCTCAGAGGGCATGGCCAACTCTGCTCCTTTTCCCCTTCATTCCCATAAGTGCCTGTCGCTTCCTCCCTAGGCGCGTTAGTGTTCTTCACTAAGACTACGACAACCCAGCATCCTGTAGAACGCGTCTGGTTGCCTGGCGCATACTAGGCACTTAATAAAGCTTGTTGACTGACTGACTTTGGGGGCACTTGGACACCAATGAAACCTCTTTAACACGTAGACTTGGAATCTGGACTTGGAAGGTACCACTGTGGCCGTGTGGTTAAGCGTCCTCCATCCTGCTGAGTGGATGAGTAGCATGACCCCAGCCTGCTCATCTCCGCGTCCCTCCCCGAGGTCTGGGTCTTTCCTTACCTTGAGTTTCAGCGTCAGCCTGCTTCATTTATCTCAACAATATCCAATTTAAAGATTCCTGTCCACTTTGGAACTCTGGGTCTGGCACTCTACCCACTGTGCCAACCAGCTGCCCAAGAGCCTTTTACCTAGGCAGCTAGGTGGCACCATAGTTCATGGGCTTGGAATCAAGAAGACTAACCTTCCTGAGCTCAAATCTTGTATCAGACACTTCCTAGCCACTTAGGGTCACCTTCCTGAGCTCAAATCTTGTATGAGACACTTCCTAGCCACTTAGGGTCACTTAATTCTGTTTGCCTCAGTTTCCCCATCTGTAAAATAAACTGGAGAAGGACATGTCAAACCACTCCAGTATCTCTTCCAAGAAAACCCCAAAAGGGGACATGGAGAGCTGGACACAACTGGTAAAGGAATGATCAACAACAACGAAATATTAACTCTGCAGGATGGAGGCATGTATTAGCAGAGTATCTGCTCAGAATGAGACACATGGGGTGTGGCAGCCCCAAACGCTACAATCCTCATCAGCATTAAGAGACAGATTGTGACTAATATGGAAATATGTTTACATGACTGTACACGCATAATCTAGATCAAATTGCTTGCTGTCTCAGGCAGGGAAGAATGGGAGAAAAAGAGAGAGAATTTGGAACTCAAAATTTTAGAAAATGAATGTTAAATATTGTTTATGCATGTAATTGGAAAAAAATGAAATATGAGAAAGAGAGACAGAGAGAGAGTGACAGAGATAGAGAGATAGAGAGAGAGAGACAAGGAGAGAGACAGAGAGGAGAGGGAGGGAGGGAGAGAGAAAGACAGAGAGAGAGAGAGAGACAGGGAGAGAGACAGAGACAGAGAGAGAGTGACAGAGACAGAGAGACAGAGACAGAGAGACAGAGACAGAGAGAGAGTGACAGAGACAGAGAGACAGAGACAAAGAGACAGAGACAGAGAGAGAGTGACAGAGACAGAGACAAGAGACAGAGAGACAGAGACAGAGAGAGAGTGACAGAGACAGAGAGACAGAGACAGAGAGAGAGTGACAGAGACAGAGAGACAGAGACAGAGAGAGAGAGAGAGAGAGAGAGAGAGAGAGAGAGAGAGAGAGAGAGAGAGAGAGAGAGAGAGATGTTGTGGTTGTTGTCTTCAGTAGCAGAGAGGTGACAGTGACAGTACCTTTCTCTTCCACTCTGGATAGACCTCATCTGGAGTGGACTGTGTTCAGATCTGGGCACCAGAGGTTGAGGACAACTTTGATCACTTGGAACATATCCTGGATTTTTTTTTGTTTTTTTTAGGGGGTAAGGCAGGGCAATTGGGGTTAAGTGACTTGTCCAAGGTCACACGGCTAGTAAGTGTTAAGTGGCTGAGGCAGGATTTGAACTCAGGTCCTCCTGACTCCAGGGCCGGGTGCTATATTCCCTGCACCACCTAGCTGTCCCGAGGAACACATCCTAGGGACTGTAGCCAGGATAGGGCAAGGCCCCAAGATCATGTCATTGAAGGAATTGCTGGTGCTTAGTCTGAATAAGAGAAGACTCAGGGGTACAACGGCTTCTTTCAAGTCTTTGAAGTGGGATCCCATGGAGGAGGTGACATCTTTGTTTTGTTGGGTTCCAGAGGGCAGGAAGCTACATCGGTAAAAGGGTGGGGCTGGGGGAGGGTCCTCATCCTTTAAATTCTCTTAAAGGTCGGGAGTGGAGGGGAGCTTCTGGATTTTCTGTGTCTGAATCCCTGCTCCCATTCCAAGTAACTCCCAGGAAATCTTGACAGCAAAGCTGAGAGACACTTTTAATTGGGATCCTTCCTAAATGGGCCACAGGTTTCCTTCCAGCCAAGGTACTTAGTGGGCCCTGGGTGGAGGAAGGACAGCTGCTTATTTTCTCCATCACAGAAAATGCTTAAGAATCCAAATAGCCACAGATGCACTCGAATGCACATAGTCAGTCCACAAACCCCTATTGTGTGCTGTTATATCCACCATGCTGAGTGCTGTGGATACAAAGACAGGCAAAAACCAGGGACCACTGGGGAGCTCCCCATGTCATGGTGGGAGACCACATGCAAATGACCCTAGATATACATGAGATGCAGAGGTGGGAGCTGGACACCAGCCCAGGGAGGGACCAGGAGAGCCGTTTCCAAGAAAGCGAGGTTTGTGCTTCCCTGAAGGAAGCCAGGAGGCAAAGGTGAGCAGTGAGAGCTCCCCAAGCATGAGGACCAGCCAAGGCCAAGGCATGGCCATGGTTAGGATATGGGACACCAGAGCTGCCAGGCTGAAATAATGGGGGGGGGGGGCACAGTGGAGAAGACCAGCCAGGAAGCAAAGGGTCAGATTTCAAGAGGCTTTTAAAGACAGAGGATTTTATGTTTGATTCTGGAGGACACAGAAAATCCTGTTTGTATTTTAAACAGAGACCAGCGAGAATAAACCAGTAAGCCACCCTGCTCACGGTTCTCTGCTGGGATGCAGAGACAACTTCCCGAGGCTTGGCGGTGAGGTTTCCCAATCGCTCCCCAAGGTCCAGATCATCTCCTCGGTTCCTTAGTCTTTCAGGGCTCAGGCTGGTTCTCCATTTTAGGGAGAGCATCCAGCCCCTTCTCTGTATCCTCCCAGCTTCTCAGACAATGCCCTCACTTGGGCACCTCTTTCCTAACTCTCATCCCCATCTTGAGTTGTCCTTCCCCACTAGTTCCTTGAGGGTAGGGCCTGTCCTGTTCATCTTTGTTTTCCTAGAGCTTAGCACTGTGCCTTAATGGGCTTGGCTGGAGATAAAGCTTTGTGTTACAGAGATCTGTGTAGCCAAGCTCAGGATCCTGGGACATTCTCCTAGACCTCCCCAACCCTCTCAGGCTCAGCTGCAAATGGGTTTGAGCTAGAACAGGTCTGCTAAGGAGGCTTGTCTTTGTTCTCTATCTGTTCCACCCAAATGCTCATCTTCATCCAGAGCTGCTCTCCAACCACTGAGTCTGAGGGCCTTCAAAATGGGTTTTGGCCATGGAAAACCTCAGTGACCCAACACATGAACCCCCTTGTCCTTACTTAGGCTGGCTGGTTCACAAGGGCCACATTCTGCCCTCAGCTGGTACTGTACACTCTCCTTCATTTGTACATAGAAGAAGTCTTGTGGCAGTTTTGGGCCCTTGAGGATGCCCCCTTCCTGTTGGATGGACCAGCAGGCATTCCTGCCTCCATATCATCCCCCTCTCTGGCCTGAGGGGAGCTGGGTTCCCTCTCCTGGTGATTTCTTTGAGGTCTCAGTCCTGCAGAGCTGGTACGTGGGCACTGGGAGGTTCTGTAGGTCTGGGCTCTGTGTGTTTGGCTCTCACTGAGCAGGGAGAGCTCAGCAGCCCTTATACTCCTAAATCTAATAAGGGGCTGGCACTCATATCAGTGAACTGAGTAGCTCCATGGAACCAATGCCTACATACTCTTGAACTCAGGAAGGCAGGATCACCCACAGAGGATTAGAGATTCATGGGTCCGCAGAACTTCTGTCCAATTCACGGTTCCTCAGAATGGCAGCTTTCAAGCCCCTGTCTGCACCCTAGAAGGGAGAACTCCCATCTAACCCTCATGGGAGGCTAAAGGACAACCAGAGTCCAGCCCAGAGGCTTCAGATACCTTCCTTCTTCTCCAGAATGGTGGAGCCAGTGGCTTAATCCTCCTCTTCCCCTCCCACCTTCCTGGTATGGCCAACACTCCATGCCTCAACTCTGGCCCGCTGTGCTGGGTTGGGCTTGTGAAATGGCTGCATATGTTTCTGAGGACATTATTGGGATGTCAAGCAGCCATGCCATCTTTCTGGCTCCTAACACCTGAGCAGATTGTGAGATCCCCTCAGGATTGTCCTTCCAAGTATCATTTGCCCTGTATGCCCTGCTACTGGGCTGGCCTCAGGCTGTGGCAACTGTTGCTGCCTTTTAGATGGGGGCTCCAGGGCTAGCCACAGCAGATAGGGACCCCTCTGGACTAAGAGAGATCTGGGTCCTTCATTTCAAATGAATTTCTGTGTTGAATCAATCAGCAAGGCAGCCACACTTCCTCCCAGAGCTTCATATGACTAGTCCTACAAGGGTCCTCATGTCTTCTGAGATCAGAGATGCTTATGAAGATGGGAAAACAGCCCTGCTCATATAGGCTTCTTAGCCTTTGCAGACAGAATGGGTTAGAAAAAGCGCGAAATTCAGGCCAGAGGTTTGGGCATTTAGCTTCAAACTGACTGACTTCATGCCTTTGATGGGGCCAGGCCCAAGGGCTGGAGGTAGTGGGGGGGGGGAGGGGGTCAGAGAAACAGAATGAACATTGAAAGGTGAAGCCAGAGTTTTGTCTAGGGCTCCTTGTGTGTTTATCTGGCCATGAATTCTTGTCTTGGCTTCTAAAAACAGCATTCTCAAAAATGCTCAACAGACCTACTAAGCGCTTTTAGATCTTGGGCTGAGCTTCCTGAAACAAGGCTGTGATGAGGGGACCACCTGGGTGGTCCCTTCTGGACTGTTGTGTTCAGCTCTGGACACCACACTTTAGAGAGAACACCGAGAAGTGAGAGCATAGCTGTGAGAGGGTAGCTGGGTTGGGGAAGGACCAGGAGCATGGAATTGCATTAAGACAGAAATCATTAAGCACTGAATGTGTTAAAAAAAGAAAAAAGAAAAAAGAAAACTAGTCAGCTGAACACATGATGTGACCACATCGTCCTTCGTCTTTACTTCTAGGAGCCAGATCGATTGCCTTCTGGGCTGTGGATAAATTGCTCACAAAGTCTGATTGCGGGTTCTGTTTTGAAGGCACTGTACCAGGTAAGCACCTGGGCTCATCTGAGAGCGCTGAATTGTCAAGCCAACCTTGAACAATCAGAGTTTTCCTGCAGCTGCAGAAGGAATATTTCCTTCCTCCAGACTAATTCATTCTCAATTAAGAAACCATTTGGGAATTGAGAGAGAAGAAGAGCTTCTCTTTCTCTTCTAGTCTCTGAATAAGCAGGAGGAGGAAGCTAAGAATGGTTTTGCTGTGATCATTAAGAATTCCGAAACACATATGCTTGTTTGGCTAACCTCATTATACATGCTCGTTGGTGAGTAGAAATATACAGAACACACAAGCTTGCTGTTGGAGTTAAATGAAACCACTCAAATATCGGTTGTTGGGGCAGATTTCATTGTCTTTTTAATGTTGTGTAGCAGGGATATTCCCTGAACATCATCAACTAGCCTGTTGAGTCAGAGATGGTTCACCTCCTAGTGACTGGATGGGTATCTGCTTCAATTAGCTGCAGCCTGTGAAAGCCTCCAATCATCTGCAATCTTTCCACTGAAGCCATAAAACCCATCTGGAAAAATCAAAACAAATCACAATCACTGAATCTCAGAGCTGGAAGCGACCTCTGTGGCCTCAAGGCCAACCCGAACCCAAAGGATTCCCCTCTCCGATACACTGGAATTTGGTCATGCAGATCTCCAGTGAGAGGGAAGCCGCCATGTTCTGAGGCTGGGATATCTCAGGTCTGCCTCTGAGCTAAGAAGCTCCCACCTCACTTCCCTCTCTGCTTGTGGAAAACATGCTGTGAGATGATGCCAGGACTCAGGGATAAAAAGTTCAGAGACAAGGAAAAGAGAACCAAACCCAATGCTCCTGCTGATGAATGAATAGTGTGGTTCAAATCTAGTGTTTCAAATCCATTGTGGTTCAAAAAATGGTTCAAAACCATTTGTGGTTCAAGTCCATTTGTACTGTGAGTCCAAGATAAAGCATTAGATAAGCTCTGTAGGCTGTCTATTCAGATTCATGCCTAATATGACAATGAACAGTCTTCATCCACTTGGTCTATCCTGTATGAATGGAGAAGACACACTCTTTTGAGAGATCACAGATCTCTTCCAGAAAGCTTTCCAATGCTCTGGGGCTTGATTCAATCAGGAAAATATCTTTCAGAAGCAGGGACATCTGGAGGACCTCAACATTTGCAAAGAATCTTTCTTGGACCTGGATTCTATGTTGGATTTCCTCCAACACCATTGGAGGAAAGGTCTCTCTGCTTGATGCCTCCCCCGAAGTTTAGGGTCAAAGAGTCATTGAACAGGGTTCCTTCTGTTGTTAGGGCATTTAGTACAGTGTGGCATATAGTAGGGGCCTAAAAAATGTTTATTGACTGCCTGGCATCTTCTAAGGAATCCTGGGTGATCCAGGCACAGATGAGAGAGATGTCTTGTTTTAAAAGAGCCTGTTCACTCTTCCAAACCAAATGCTTGTTTGCATCACCACAAAACTGAACCCATTGGACTTGGATTTTCTATATCTTTTTGCTAACAGTAAGATAGTCGAGATGTGGGCCACTGTTGAATATCACTTGTGAAATCCTGCTGGAGACTCACTGAATATAATGTGCAGTTGGACTCAGAAAAATACACGTTGGAAAATGTGGTTTTGTGTCCAGGGATGAAAAAGGTCAAAGGTTCCCTGGCTGCTCAGAAACTACACCCCTGGATGTCTTTCATCCAAAGTGGACAGCTGCTGTTTGCCAAACCCATCATTCCTCCTCTCCCTTCGGTGCCTTTGTGAAAGCGGCACCCCATGTCAGAAATACCTGCCATGTCTTAGAATCCTCATCCTCCCTCCAAGCTCAGCTCTGGTGTCTCCTTCTTTGTGATGCCTTCCCTAATCCACTCTGCAACAACTTCTTTCTCAAGTCGTATATACCTTTTTGTAAACACATTGCAGGCGTCACATAGGATTTAAAGCCCTTGAAGTGAGGAATGACTCCCATTTTGTCTTGGTATCCTCAGTACCTGCCAATGCCTTTGACCAGCTCAGTGCATGATGACTGTTGGTTGGATTGAAATGGATCAGACCCAACTTAATGTGTCTTAACAGTTAGCAGATGACTAATTATTGATGTAGCCTCTAATCCACTGGTCAGAGCAAAGCTCACAATAGCTACCTGGTGAGATGAAAGTATAAAGACACTGATTTGAATTGTAGCAGACCCAATCAACTCATTTAAAAGAACAGAACACTTCCCAAACGGGAAATTAAAGCAAAAAGCACAACTCCAAACCTCGAAGACATTAAATCTTATTATCACCATTTCTTTAAGAAATGTGACTGGTGGGGCTGCTAGGTGGCGCAGTAAACAGAGCACCAGCCCTGGAGTCAGAAGGACCTGAGTTCAAATGTGACCTCAGACACTTAACGCTTATTAGCCATGTGATCTTGGGCAAGTCACTTAGCCCCAATTGCCCTGCCTTCCCCTCTCCAGAAAGGAAGGAAGGAAGGAAGGAAGGAAGGAAGGAAGGAAGGAAGGAAGGAAGGAAGGAAGGAAGAAACATGACTGGTATGCAATAGTCACCCACTAGGCTGTAAGCTCCTTGAAAGCGGGGCATCCTTCTCTTACTTGTATCCCCAGTGCTTAACACAGAGCCTGGTACAAGGTAGATATTTGATAAATGTTTATCATCTGGTATCAAAGAGGAGACTAACAGACCCCAGACACTCCCCAGCCAGCAGACACTGGGCCTGTTGGCAAATATCTATGGAAGAAGATGGTGGGAGATTATGAGTAAGACGGCCTCCTGAAATAGAGAGAATCAGGTGAGGCAGAAATGAGCCTTCAGAGACCCAAGAACCTGGCCCAACTAGGCCAGCTCATGTGTAGAGTTCTGGTGAGACTGGCAGGAAGGCAGGAAACATGGAAGTTCTCTCCTCATTCCCACAGCCTTCAGTCATCCATGATGAAAAACCAGCTGCCGCAGGTGAGTCATGCTACCCCATTGGCTGCTATGAAGAAGTAGCAAGAATCTATATGAAGATGAAGTTGTGAAGGCAGAACCAAGATGGCAGTGCAGCAGGAAGCTGTAGAGTGAGCTTCCCCCTCCCCTACCTGAAAACTCCCCCCAGGGGATGTAGAAAATGTAAGGGACAAAATCCTGATAGAGAAACTCTAGAAAAAGTCAGTGAGCCACTTTTCAGTCCAGGTTGACATAGGGAGACAGATAGAGAGGTCTGTGGATACTGAGCAGGGGATGTGGTCAGCAGCATAGGGCACAGAGCATTGAAGCACCCAGGGCCAAAGCTGTGCACAGATGCAAGACAGGGCCCTCTACCCATAAAGGTCTTGAGCAGGCTGTGGGAACAGGTACCTCCCGGGAACTTTTGTCATTCACTCACTACCCAGTTCCGGATCACAGATTCAGGGAGGATTGACGAGGGGATCTGATCTCAGGGGTGGAATTCAGAGATGGAAAAGGGGTAGAGGGCAATTTCAGACCCTAGACTGTGTACTGATTGAGAAACAAGCTCAGAAGGAAATAGAAACTGTGTGGCTCTGACCCCAGAAGCAGAGCAGACTCAGGGTTCTAGCCTGAAGTCTGCAGAGGAATAAGCAGGACAGGAACTTTAGGCCAAGGAGAAGTCTGCAGTTCTGTCCCTCTGACTCAGTAGAACCTTTCAGCTGGCTGATAGGAGCCAAGTCTAGCAGCATCTACTCATGCTCAGATTCAAACCCAGATCAGGAACCTGCAGAGCTCAGACCAGAGGGCAGGGATCAGCTATTGTCCTAAATCAGGCCATTTTGGGAGCCCTGAAAGGTTGCAAATCTCCAGCCTGAGCTGTCCCTGAGATTATGGAATAACAAAGCACTTGGTGCCCCCAAGAAAGCAGCAGAAAAACCAGGCCAGTCCTTCACTCCAGAAGTGCAAGGAGCCTGGCCTTAATATCAGGTCTAAGGTCAGTGACGGGGGTGGTGAGGTGGCGCAGTGAGTAGAGCACCGGCCCTGGAGTCAGGAGGACCTGAGTTCAAATTTGACCTCACTTAACGCTTACTAGCCATGTGACCTTGGGCAAGTCACTTAGCCCCAATTGTCCTGCCTTCCCTCCTCCAAAAAAAAAAGCAAAAAAAACCCCCAAAACCCAAAGTCAGTGACAGGCTGAAAGAATGGACAAGAAAGGAATCTCACCATAAACGGCTATTATGCTGACAGGGATGCTGAAGACATAAAACAAGAAGAGAACAACTGTAAAACATCTCTCAGCAAAGACTAAAAGAACAATATGTATAAAGCGTGGGGGAAAATTCAACAAGAATTTCTAGAAGACATGAAGGGAGAGTTCAAAAAAAGTATTTTTAAAATATAAATTAAATGAGAGTGCTAGGGGAAAAATGGAAAAGAAATTCAAGTCAGGGGAGGAAGAATTGGAAAGAGAATTTGTAAGAAGTATAAAACTCATGCAACCCACAAACTTCTTTGAAAATTACAATGGACCGAACAGAAACAAATGGCTTCATGAGAACATAAGACATGTCAAAACAAAGTCAAAAGATTTTAAAAATAGAAAAAAAAAACAACCAATGAATTTTAGCAAAAACAACTGACCTAACACAGATTAGGGAGAACAAAAATTACGGGTTTTTGAGTTACCTGAAAGATGCGACAAAAAAAAGAGTCCAGAAATTGCCTTTCAAGAAATCACAGAAGAAAATGATCCATATCTCTTGAAACCAGAGAGGTGAGTGAGACTAGAAAGAATCAATCAGTCACCTGCTAAAAGATACCCCTGAACAAAAACTTCCAGAAATCTTGTGGTCAGCATCTAGAGTTTCCACATCAAAGAAAAAATACTGCCAGCATACAGAAAGAGAATTATAGTACTGAGAAGCCAGAGTCAAGAACACATGTGATTTAGTAGCAACCACTTTAAAGTGGAATGGAGAGCCTGGAATACAATATTTCAGAAGGAAAAGTCTGTAGCCTTACAACCAAGAATATTACCTACACAAAGTTGATTGTTGTCTTATGGCAAATGTGTGTGTCTGGGATAGACCTTTAATGAAATCGAGGACTTCTGATGAAAAAGACCAGGGCTATGTAGAAACTTTGAAGTGCAAATGCAGAAGTTAAGAGAAAGATTAAAAAGATAGAAATGAATGGACAATTATCGTTATTTGTCCTTCATTTCTGATGTCATGGGGGATACGCTGACTTGTGTGTGAATTAGATTTCAGTGAGGCAGAGCTGCACAGAGTTGTCAGCCTCACTCTCTCTTCCAGAGTCATCACAGTCCACTGTCAAGACAAAAGTCAGGATGTCTGGAGATGGTCCGGGATGCAGTGAGTGACCTTGGCGTCTTCCATGTCTGACCAGCTCTAAGTGCTGCCCAGCTCCTGCTTTAGCCGCCATCATGGCCATTGGAACAAATGGTTCTCTTCCACCCATTCTGCCAGGACAAATCTTCACACGCTTGGAGTAGACACTCCCATAATTTATTGGTTTGGGGCCTGTTGGTTATCCTCAACCTGGTTTAGCCTGTCTGTGTCTGCCAAGACCATTTAACCAGGGTGTGGCTGCTGGGCATGCTACAGCTTCTTGTGAGAGCTGGGGAAGGTGAACACCAAATGTGACTGAGCAGTCCTGAAAAGAGCTCAGCAAGCCCTCACACCAGAGCTGCCAGACCTTCCTAGTACAGTGGATACAGTGCAAGCCTGGGAGTCAGAGGGACCTGAGTTCAAATCTGACTCAGACACTTACCAGTTGGATGACCCTGACAAATCACTTAACCTTATTTGCCTCAGTTTCCTCATCTGTAAAATGAGCTGGAGAAATGAATTGGCAAACCACTCCAGTATTTCTGTCAAGAAAACCCCAAACACAGTCACAAAGCGTCAGACATTACTGAAACAACTGAACAACAAAGTCAAGGTGAGGGAGAAGCTCACAAGTATGGAACTTTGCATATGTTGAAAGAAAAGAGATTAACCAGGGATAAACTACTTAGCTTCTAATACAGGGAGATGATACCTGTGACCTCTCTGAATCCCATTCTCATTAGGAGTGGTAGAGGAAGTTCGACAGAAGGCATTGGAGTAATTCTGTTGCATGCCGCTGGTCTTAAGAGAAAAATGAAAAAGTGGGGGAAGACAAACCCAGTAGGAAGATTAGGGACATTCATCTCATGTAACTGTAGTGTGTAAGTAGAAGTCTATACAAAGAAGAAGGAAGGGGTTAGGGGAGCAGATGATCCTCCAACCTTACTCCACCTGAACTGATCAAAGGAGGAAGATAAACATGCACATCTGGGTCAGGAAATATTTCACTTAACAGGGAAATTGGAGAGAAAGGAAAGAGGGGAGGAGGAATGAGAGGGAGGGTGGATTAGGGGAAGGATTAGACCCATGCATGACAAACTCTAGGGATGTGCAGAAATATCTTTGTAGCTCATTCTGTGGGGGCAAAAGTTGGACATTGAGGAGTGCTGATGGGGTAGGGGTGTGGTTCAAGTCCTGGTATAGAACTGTGATGGAATCCGATTGTGCTGCAAGAAATGAAGCCAACATGATTCCAGAGAAAACTGGGGAGAGTTGTGTGCATCAATGCAGAGGAGTGAGCAGAACTGGAAGGATGGATACAATAGCAACATCATCGTAGAGACAAATGGCCTTTGAAGGAATTCAGAACTCTGATCAGTGTAATGACTGGCCAGGCTCCAAGGAGCCCACTGACCAAACATGGTGCCCGCCTCCTGACAGAGAGCTGGGGCTCAGGGTGGCAACAAAACTCTTCTTTTGGATGTGGAAAGTTAGAAAATTTGTTTTGCTTGATTTTATAGTTTTTTAGCAGGGGTTTGGTTTTCTTTACTCATCAGTTAAAGAAGAGAAAGGGCTATAAGTGGAGAGAAGGCAGATATTTACAAATTAAAAAAAAATTAAGAAAAGAAGATGAAACTTGGAAAAGTCACAGAATCTGACTGAATATATAGAGAAGAGATCTATGCTGGAGCTAAAAATAATGTTAAGCACATTCTAGGATCAATTTTCTGGCTTCTCAGGATCAAATATCCAAAAATATTGTAAAACACGGGCATAGGACTTATAAAGATGAGTGAGGAAAGTGTGGCCACACGTGGAATGGTCCAATCCTTCATTCAGAGCAGCCTTGATGAAAGAGCCAAAAGCAGATGAACAAACTTTTTGTTTCTAGCCAATCACAACAGAGTCCCACAGGGAGAATGAGTAAAGCCAGCCCTCTGCTTCTTGGTTTGTTGATTTTCAAATTCTCTTTGTCTTTTGTCTCCATAGAACAAGGGATAGTTCTAAAATCTCTGCTCAGATGAGGACTCGCCTTGGCCAAGATGGAGCTGGTTTTGTCCAGTGGCACAGACAGAGCTTCTGGCCTTTGGATCTTTCTCTTGGATTCCCAAAGGCTGGTCTTTGGTCTTCTTTCTCTCTCTTCAGTCCTTAGCTCTTCCATTGCTGCCCAGATCCTGAAGCAAGGCTGATGGGAGCCTCATCATGCTTCCCTCAGTGGAAGAGCTGTCCCTCCTTAGCTTACACTGCTAGGGGAGGGGATTGGCTCCACATAGGCTTCCAGGACCTGTCCCTCCCCAGCCTCCATGTTTCTGTCCTGTGGCCCAGGCTTCTGTGCTGAACCCTCCCTGGGAATTCAGTATTCCTGCCACCTTTCCTTCTCCCAGATAGAACCCCCACCTCTTGTTTGCTAAGGATGCTCAAACTTGGTCATTGTTCTGAGGGGGCAGGAGGTCCTTTAGCCAGGCCAGAAGCGCAAAGCGGGCACTGTGTTTGCACTTCTGGAATTGGACAGTATAGTCAGGCGTGGTTGGGGATTCAAACAGGAGTCTTTAAGTATTTACCTTTTCTCATGTGATTTCATTAAGAGATGTGGGGTTCTGGCTCCTTGCCTGACATATTCTGGTCCTCTCCATCTTGGGTGGACTTCTCTTTCCTAGGATTTTTGGGCTGCTCACAGCAACTGTTTCTCCACTTTGCCAGTAGTGGCAAAAAAACTCTACAGGAACCACAGAAACTGATCTTGGATCTAAAAAGCAGTTCCCCTGGATCTCAGAGGTGTAGGCTTTGAGCTGGGGCTCTGGGCCCCTTTCCTTGCGTTGGCCATGGGCCCGATCTCTGAGAAACCTCCAGCAAGGAGAACCCCCTTTGCTGATGTCTCTGATGTCTACATTCCTTTCCTAGGGGCTGAGATGCGGCTCCTTCTAATGGGCTGGCCAGGTGAGGTACCAGCTCAGGGCACTCAGTGATCTGCCATTGAGCACGGAGACTAGCCTTCTCTTCTCTTTGTGGTCAGGTAGGTCAGACAAGGAATTGGCAATGGTGACTGGGGGAGAGAGGGAAGTGATTCATGCACCTTTCAATTCTTTCTGAAGGAAGTGATGTTTGAGACCCAGCTTAGAGGAAGCGGGCTTTGTACTGCCAGAGAGGAGGAGATGGGACAGAAGGAGCCAAGCAAGGATGGGAAGGCCCTGCATCTGAGAGCAGAGGCCTGGGGGAGCAGAAGGGGCCCAAGAAGCCCCCATATCCAAGAGGAGAAGACTGAGGTGAAGACAGGCCCCAGGAGGGCTTCTCTGATTGGAGTCAACTTGCAGGAGTAGAAAGTACAGAGGATTTGAGATCAGAAGACCTGAGTTCAAATCACTTCATTGCCATGTATAAGAGGGGTGACTTCAGGCAAGTCTCTGGGCTTCATTTTTCTAGTTTCTAGGAACTAGAAAGAATCAATCAGTCACCGACTAAAAGATAAGTCCTGCTGGAAACCCCAAAAAGATGCCCAAAAAGGCATCCCCCCCTCCATCTCTGTCTCTGTTTCTTTCTGTGTGTCCCTGTTTCTGTCTCTGTCTGTCTCTGTCTTTCTTTCTGTCTGTCTCTCTCTCTTTCTCTGTCTGTCTGTCTGTCTCTGTCTTTCTGTCTGTATTTCTGTCTCTCTCTTTCTCTCTCTCTTTCTCTCTCTCTGTGTCTCTCTCTGTCTCTGTCTCTCTCTGTCTCTCTCTTTCTCTCTCTGTCTCTGTCTCTCTGTCTGTCTGTCTCTCTCTCTGTGTCTGTCTGTCTCTTTCAGCTCCCACCTTCCTTTCCCCTTAGAGTATCTGAGCCAGCTCACCTAGCCTGCACAACTGTTCACATTAATATGATGCATTCTCCTCACACCCAGCTTGCTCCTCTCCATGGCCCTTTGGTTTTATTAACATCTTTAAAAAAGTACATTTATTACAAATACAGCCTGGGATTAGAATGTCCTTCCTTCGGACAGGTTGTCTTGGAGACTTGGTGGAAAAGTACACATTCCCCAGAATTCCCACAGTTTTGGACCTGGGGCTTTGGGGGGCCCTTCTATCTCCAGCCCACGGATATAGTGGAATCAGTGAGAAAAAGGGAATGACCAGGGAGGCTTCCATGTCCTACTTGTGAGTTGGCAGGAAGCAGGACTTGAGAGCTCAGCGCAGAGAAGGTGTGGGAAGCAGGGAGATGAGTGGGCACATATGAATGAGAGGAGAAAAGAGGGGGCACTTGGTGAGTGAATGGGAGAGCCCTACAGTCGGCACTGATCCCCCTGAGCCAGCCAGGGTATTGGGGGGAAAGTGAAGGCCAGCACCGGCACAGCCCACTTTTCCAGGGCACAGACCCAGGGAATTTACACCCATGATTAAAATTTCTCCTCTACCTCTCAGGCCAGAGGGAAGAAGAGTGAGAAGGGGGGAGAGACAGGGAGAGAGAAAGAGGGGGGAGGGAGAGAGACAGAGACAGAGAGACAGAGAGAGAGGGGGAGAGAGAGAGAGAGAGAGAGAGAGAGAGAGAGAGAGAGAGAAAGAGAGAGAGAAAGAGAGAGAGAAGAGAGAGAGGGGGAAGGGAGGGGGAGAGAGGAGAGAAGAGAAGAGAAGAAGAAAGAGAGACAGAGGCAGACAGAGGCACAGAGAGAATTTTTTCTTTTCCATTTTTGGCCAATTATTAGCACATTTAAAACCAAATTGGCTGGAGCCTAGAGAACCATCTCCCAAAGGAGGAAAGCCCGTGAGAGCCGTCAGGGCCATTGGAGTGTCCAGTGGGGCTCCTTGGCCTGGCGCATCTGGCCCAGGCTCTGGTGACTTCTCTTTTTTCCAGGCCTCTCCCCACTCCTATTGAATAAGCCCAGGGGCCATGAGGCACTTGGCTCTGAGACTCACTGCGATAAAATGGGGTTGTTGTCTGCTCTGTTAGGCCCTCCTCTGCTCTCAGGGCCGCTGGGGAAGCCTGGGGATGGCCTTGGAGGCCCTTGGCCAGGCCAGCTGGCTTCCTGCCTCACCGCCTCCCCCTCGCACCCCCTCAGAGGCTTGAGCTGGCTACCCCCAGGCCCGCCTCTGGCTCACCTCCTGCCTGGCTTCTGATATCATTTGCTGCCCCCTTT
Organism: Pseudochirops cupreus; assembly: GCA_028627135.1. Taxonomy (NCBI): domain Eukaryota; kingdom Metazoa; phylum Chordata; class Mammalia; order Diprotodontia; family Pseudocheiridae; genus Pseudochirops; species Pseudochirops cupreus. Next base: position 1,124,875 of record CM053581.1, on the reverse strand, counting down.
TTAAATCCTATCAGTGTTTAGTTCTTCATCCCTTCAGACGCCCTTGCCTCTTCCCCACATCCAATCCCCCCTGACAATCTCTGCTCTGCCCCTCTCATCTGTGGCATCTTGGACCCATGGCATCTTGAGAAACTGAGCTTTATTCCTCTCCTTCCCCTCTGCTGCTCATCTCTCCCCTGAGAGAATGCCAACAGGTAAATTACCAAGAGGAGATTCATTATATTTCTCCAATAATTGGACATTCCTTGACATGTGATGCGTGGACATCTGTGGCTGCTTCACTTGTCTGGATGGGCCTCAGTCTGACAACCTGTAAAGTGTGGTGCGTGACCCCAGCCAGCCTCAGTGCGGCCCCAGAAGACCTCAGTGCTCCATGGATGGGAAATCCAGTCTGCTGTTCCCGAAGTCCTGGCTGCATCCTGGGTTGGTGCACTGAGACCCGAGTCTGTGCTGGGCATGCTAATGCCAGAGTCACCTCTGCCACATGGCATCCTCTCTTTGCATTTAAATTCTTAGAAAAAAGGGAAATCAGCTGGGCAGGTGTTTGACTATTGTGTTTTGCTCTTGGTTCCCAAATTAGCCAATGGTAATGGATAGATACCCCTTGCTCCAGGACAGCGATGACTCTGGGGTGGGGTAAGCAAGCCGTGTGTCTCTCATTGCCACTTCCAGTGAGCATTGGGAAATCACCCACATTCCAATGGGAGTGAATATTTTGGGAGGTCACATTCATTGGATTCTACCCCCCATCATTCAGATCATTGGTGATGGGAAGAAAGGGAAGAGAAGAAGCTGGGGTTTGAGCATTCCAGCTTCCTTTCTGGAGGGGCTTGTAATAGAGCTGGTCCCTTTCATCTTGACCCATTTGTACACCCGCTTCAGTGACCTAGAGGCACCTCACTTGGCTGCTCGGTCACTTAGGTGTTCTCTGCGCCCTCGCAAAGGTAGGAGCATCTGACAGGAATGTGCCAGGAGGCACCTGGTGCCCTCTGTGAGGGGCATGCAGATTCAGGCTTTATTCAAAGGACACGCGTGCCTCCTTTCCCCCCCCCCCCCCCCCGGAGGGTGGAGGGGACGGTAGTGGCATCCAAGCTAAGCCAATGGCCTTTTTCTAGTGTCTCCAGCTGTGACGCTTTGGAGATTGCTCAAGAAAACCAATCTTGGCCTCTCATGTGGGTGACGGGGACAACGCTCAAGCTGACTAGAGACCTCTTTGTGCTGGCGGATGATGTGTAAGTGCATTAGACGAGGCAGGGCTGTGATCAGTCAGCCAATTGACAAACATCTGAGCTACCCTGTGAGATCTTAAGAGGCGAGCAAAGAGTGGCGGGCACAGTCACTTCCCTGAAGGTGGGAGAGGGGGTTGGGGGGGAGCGGAGCGGCAGAAAAAGGCCCCTCATCAATAGGGTCCAAGCTCTGAGGCCAATAGGAAGTGGCCTCAGGGATTTGAGGAGAGTGAGACTCTGACAGCAATCACAGACTCACAGCCAGTGTCAAGAAGCCAAGGACTGTTTGGATGACTGGAGAGCCTTTGTACAGCCAGCTAGGGTGGTGCGCCTTTGAACGGAGGCTCACAATTGTCCTGTAGACCTTGAAGCCTGACCTCGATGGCCCTTTGTCTGGGGGAGCCAAGAGGCCTTGACTTCCAGCTTCGGGGCAAGCTTTTCTGTGGATTCTGGCCTTGTTGGATGCTAGTGTGTGCAAGTGTATGTGTGAGTGTGCATTGCATGTGTATGTGTGTGTGTGTGTGTGTGTGTGTGTGTGTGTGTGTGCCTGCTCATCCGCCCAGCCCTGATCCCCTGACAAAAATAGCTCACCTGTGGGGCAGTGTTTGCACTGACCAGTTACAAGTGGATTCTAAAAACAATGGTGGTTCCAGGGAGTGTGAGGTTTGCAAAGCTTCGCCTCCTTTCTGTCACCTGTGCAAAGCAGCACGACAGCCATTCTCCCAGTTTACAGGTGAGGAAATTAAGGCTAAAAAAGTCAGGTGACTTGGGCTTGCCACTCAGCTTGGAAGAGTCAGAGGCAAAAATTGAACTCATTTCTTCCTGACTCCTTCCCCAGTACTCCAGCCATGATGGGGCCGTGATTCCCCATTTTCCAGAAAAGGTTAATTAGCCATAACCTTTCTGGCTCTTCCTTGGGTTGGGGCAGTGCCGCCCCCACAATTTCAACCTGTGTCCCTTGTCACACACCTTCCTGTGACCAAAACTCCGTGGTTCTGGTTCTTCCAGGAGAAGAAATCTTTTTTCCTGGGCTAAGAAATTTATTTAAAATTTTTAAAAATCATTTTCATTTAAAGTTTTGAGTTCCAAATTGTATCTCTTATCCCTCCCTGTGGCGGCAAGCAGTCAGATATAGGCTGTGCGTGTGTGATTATGCAAAACATTTCTGCGGTACTCATTGTGTGCGAGACTTCAATAAAAGGAAAAAGGATGAGAGAAAGTGAAAACTCGCCTGTTCGTTTGGGTCTGCACTCAGACAGTACCAGTTCTTTCTCTGGAGGCCCGTAGTCTGCTCCATCACCAGTCCTTTGGGGTCTTGGATCGTTGCGCTGCTCAGTGGCTCACAGTTCTGCGTCGAACAGTATTGCTGTTTCTGCGTACAACGTTCTCCTGGTTCTGTTTGCTTCACTTTGCGTCAGTTCATGAGGGTCTTTCCAGGCTTTTCTGAAATCATTCTGCTTGTCATTGCTTATAGCACAATAATATGCCAGTACAGTCGCATACCACTTCTTGTTCAGTCATTGACGGACGTGCCTTTGATTTCCAGTTCTTTGCCACCTCAAAAAGAGCTGCTATAAATATTTGTGTACGTGTGGGTGCTTTTTCCTTTTTTATGATCCTTCAGGATCTAGACTTAGTAGTGGTATTGCTGGATCAAAGGGTTATGCGCAGATTTACAGCCCTTTGAGTGGAGTTCCAAATTGCTCTCCAGAACGGTTGGATCAGTTCAGAACTCCACCAACAGTGCATTAGTATCCCAGTGTTGTTATTTAAACGCAGGGATGCAAAAACTGTTGCAGTGGGGGCTCTGCCCACCCAAAAACTGTTGGGGTTCCAGGATGTGCTGTGGTGGAACCATCCCAAAGAGTTCAGCGTCAGACCACCTCTAATCCAAGTATAGGTGTTTATTGAGACTGAGGCCTCTCATGAAGAGGGTTAAGTTCCAAGGGGAACCAGCCACCTTAGAGAGAATAAGATGAATTTTTACAGGATAAAGATGCAATTCTATAACAGAAGTCATGGATGTTAAAAAGGCAGGAAGGGTTTGTTAAGAGATTAGGTAATGGGGGAGGGGTCTCATCTTTGGTTGGGTGGTTAAATATTGTGGTCATGTTGCCCTCCAGTTGGCTAGCTGTTGTGACCCTGTCTGGTCCAGAGAGAACGTTAGGTATTGTGGTCCTGTCTTGGGTTAGATGGATGATGTGATTGTGATTGAGCACAAGAACACACCTGTTTCTGTGGGAACAGGTCTGGAGGCAGTGACTTGCTAGAGGAGTGGCTGGAATCCCATCCCATGGACATGCCCACTGTACTACAAGAACTATGAGTTCAGGGACACACCTGCTGTTCCAGTGAGCAGGGAGGCGTATATGAAGAAGTTAGGACGCTGGTGGGGGTGACTGGGCAGGTCCGGTGGGCCTCTTGTTCAGTGGAGCCTTTGATGAAGTTAGGACATTGGGGGGGGGCAGCTTTATTAGGATTCCATCCCCAGTTTCCCCACATCCCCTCCAACATCCAACATTTTCCTTTTCTGTGAGATTGATCAATCTGGCAGATGTGCGGCAGAGCCTCAGAATTGTTTTCATTTGCGTTTCTCTGATCAATAGTGCTTTAGAGCATTTTTTCATGTAACTATAAAGAGCTTTGCCTTCTTTGTCTGAAAACTGCCTGTTCACATTCTTTGACCATTTATCCACTGGGGAATGGCTTGTATTCTTATAAATTTGACTCAGTTCTCTATACATTTGAGAAATGAGGCCTTTATCAGAGATACTTGTTGCAAATCCCCCCCGTTTCTAATTGATCTTCCTATAGCACTGGTTCTTAACTTGGGGTCTCAGGTCCCCCAAGAGGCCTAGGAATAGATTTCAGGAGGTTCAGGAACGCAGATGGGAAAAATGCATCTTTATTTCTGTAGGACAGATCTCCTTTGTGATCTTCTACATTTTGTTTGATACGTTTATAAACAGTGTTGGAGAAGGAGTTCATTTGATGCTTTGCCAGCCTGCCTGCTGGGCCCTGGAAGGGTCCAGATCACACAAAACGCTGAGGATGAGCCTCTGACTGGAGAACCCAATCCTTCCGATAAAAGAGGAGGTAAGGACACCAGATGGATGCCTTTCTGAGTCTGAGGGCACGTTGCACTTGAGAGAACACTGCCTTATTTCTGTGGGTTCAAAGAGACCAAACTGGATGAAGAAGCAAACCTTGCCCCCACCCGGAATGGCCTCCTCCTCACCTCTTTCACTGGCATTTCGCCTTCCTTCAAGTCCCAGCTCAAAGGCCACACCCCAGAGGAAGTGCTTCCCAATCCCAGTGAATTCGGGGGCTTCCTTCTGCACGCATCCACCTGCACGTCTCTGTCACTAGACTGAGCCCCCTGACAGCAAAGACTGGCTTTTGCCTTTCTTTGAACTGCTGGCTCTTAGCACATAGAAGGCTTTGGGCCTTTGGGGGCACCTGCATTCACAGAGAGCTGGGCCTGGAATCCCCAAGGATGAGTTCACATCTGCCACTTGCTTGCAGTGCGACTCTGGCCAAGTCATTAACCCTCGCTTGTCCCAGTTGCCTCATCTGTAAAGTGATTTTTATAAAGTGCTCAGCAGAGTGCTGGGCACACAGTGAGCCCTGTATAAATGTCCCCTGATTAACAAGGACAATAGATGGTTTCTGACTTCTTGTCTCGACTTGTGTCCCCTGGACAGGGACCCAGACCCAGACTTTGGCTGGCTCGTTCAGAACTCCCCACAGTGGGAGGGGCTGCCTCATTAGGCACGAGATCCCCATCAGGAGCCGCTTTCAGATAAACGTTGGGTAAGTCACGTGCAACTGATGTGTGGGTGTTAATAGTTATCTTGAGATTAACCTTGGGAGAGTTCCCATTATCTTAGACTTGGGGGGAGGGTGTGAAGCAGAGGCCAGGAAGACTTCTCTCAACAGTCACCAAGCAGAAGAGGGAAGCTTGAATGCTTAATGAACAAACTAATCAACTCCACTTGGTGAGGAGGGGGCTCTCACCGTATGTGTCGATGTTTGTCTACAATAAGTGACCAATAGATCCCCCACCATTCCAGGTCCTGGAGCAGCATTAGTGGGCAGAAATCCGTGCACACTCTAGCTGCTGTGGTGGGCTGCAGTTGTCTGAGGCTCAGGTTAAGGAAAGCCCCCCAAGGCAGCCTCCTTTCAGCTTTGGGTCACAATCTGACAAGATCAGAGGGGTGAAGGGGCTGGAAAAGCCTTGTCTACATGCTTTCCCTCCTCCAGTGAGCCTGGTAACACAGGATTTCAGCCAATCATTTGCTCCTGATCTGTATGCAGAATTAGCAATGAGTGGATTCACACTGGTGGGACCCCAAATTGTTATCAGTCAGAGGATCATGATTCAATGGTAGAAGGGGGGCTTAGAAGCTCAAGAGCCCCATCTGCTCATTTTAGAGATGAGGAGACTGAGACTCAGGAGGTGCAAGGAATGGCCTAAGGTCATCCAGGTCTTGCCATGGGTGTAATTGGAGCCCAGGCCTCCTTGACCTCAAATCTAGCACCCTCTCCGCTGTGCTGCGTAGTGCCTCAGGCACTTCATGGTTTATGCCCATTGAGAAGGCATTGGAGGCTTGAGGTAATGGACTGGGTGTGACCTGGGTGTTAGCTTTATGTTCGGTCCTTTGCCATCCCAAAGCCATTTTCCTTGGCAGAGAGCATGCAGCCAAGTCAGAATGGACTCGTTCTTTTTGATTGTCATCTATGGCCATGCTGGTCAAAAGACTTTTCTACCCTCTAATTTCCTTCTTTTCCTGTAACATAGATTTCATATACACACATACCCCGAGGTTCTAAGGGCCTTTCAAGCTCTGATTTCCTCTGCCCTAGGTCCTAAGGTCCCTCTGTGTTCTAAAATGCTGTGACTCTGGGTTGGGTGGTTGTTGTCCTTCATTCTCGAGGAAGACTGAAATGGCCTCACTATGCTGGAGTCCAGTCAGAGTGTGTCTGGCTGCAGCTGTTCAGACCAAGATGTGATCTGCCACAGGTGGGGCACAAGCAGTCCATATGAACATTGGGGGTGGATTCTCTGATTCGTGCATCCTGTGTTTCCTTTGAGCTATTCGATTCTGTAAGTCTGTGATATCAGAAATATATTACTCTATCTTCAGGGAAAGATTATTCTCCAAAGCACAAAGCTACATTAATTTAGTTGGAAGATGGGGTGATTCCAAAGAAGTCTACAACTTGACAACATCTCTAGACCTTATAAACACTGGAAAGCCAATGCGTGTTGAATCTGGAGAGCTCCCGGTTGGGGATATTGGAAGGGAGATTCCAGCTTAGGAGCTAGCTGGACTAGATCCCAAGTCCCTTTCCTGAAGATGAAGTCCCTTCTCATTTGGAGATTCTGAGACATCATTCTCTTTTCCACAAACTGGCATATTTTGTCTACAATGTCTTGTACCTCTGAATGTGATTGATCTCTCTAGGGATGACCAGTATAAATTTCAAATACTCTGGGCGATGAGTACAACCTTGGCTGTCATCAGTGGGGGGATCTATCAAGATGAGACTGCCCTCCTCCCATGAAGATCAACTGATCAATCAGCAAACATTTATTAAGTCCTTACTCCATGCAAGGCACTGCTGGGGTACAAAGGCAAACAGGAAGACATCTCTAACTTACAGTCATAGAGTTGTCAGAGACACTGAGAGGTTTAGTGGCTTGCTCTCGGTCAACTAGCTAATGCGCATCATAGAGCAGACTTGAATAAGGTACTCCAGACTCTAGGTTGATCACATACACACACATACATGTGTGCATGCACGTGAACACACATACATACAATCGATTAATTGGTCACGTGGAGAAAATCTATGAGGTCTAGCTTTCCATGGCTCTTCCTTCTGTGCTATGGGTCTGAATACCCATTCCCTCACATTCTTTCTCAAGAAGTCCAGGGGAGAGTCACAGTCCCTGGGCTCCAACCACATGCTGTCCAATGTGCTTCTTGTCTCTGGATGGGAGGACTGTCTACATGTGCAGCAAGGAGGGTGTATATTTTTGACTGTAAAATGAAAGGACAGAGTTTCCTGTTTGTTATTTTTCAAAATAATGGCTGTGGGTTCTCTCCCCACAGAAAAGATGCTATTTATTTTTTAATGATGAGCTGTTTCCCAGAGAAACAAAGTGGCATTCTGTCGACACCATATGGTGGCTGAGCGGCAGATTTCAACGAATGCTATTTGTTAGCCCGTCTTCTGAATGTCTGCATCCATAATTTATGTGGGGGCTTCTGTGCTCGCCAAAGTATCTCAGTGGTGTTTTCTTAGCAGGGCTATTTGCATGGGGGGAGCAAGAGAGATTCTCCAACAGCAGGGCCTGCCCAGCTTCCTGGGCTTGAGAGGTGACATTTCCCAACTCTTGTTCTGCTGGAGGCTTTCTCCACTGCAGTCTCTCATTCTGTGTTCAGAGATAATTCACGCTCAGGAAAAGCATCTTGGTCTCTTTATGCTAAACTCATCCTACTTGTTTTTAACCCAAAGCAGATCCAACCTCAAGCTAGGGATCAGTGGATTCCCCGCCCTAGATTAGGTTTTTGGGGAGCACTGCATAGGCTCCTGTGAATACTGACCTCTTGCACAGGTCCTGCAAAGACAGCATCAAAGAATTCCTGGATAAAGTAAGCCCAGTAGAGGAATCTTTCTCCTACCCCATTCCCCACCCCCACCCCAGTATCCAATTAGTAGTTAAATTTTTTGGGCTAAGTCAGAAGAATGTGGGCAGCCTTTTCCCAGATGCATAAATAGACCTACACAAACAGAGTATCAATGCAGAACACACACACACACACACACACACACACACACACACACACACATACACACACAGCTTGGGTGACTCAGAACGGTTGGCGCTTCAGGCAGAAGTGTAGCTTGGCAAAGTTACACATTCACAAGCAGAAAATCCTGGAGTCTAGAAAGAAAGCTGAGCTTCTCTCATGTCTGCCCACATGCCTGCCTGCCCACCCTCCCTCTGGGTCATGCTCTCAGATCCATTTCCTGCTCTGGAGACTGGACAGCCCTGTAGCTTTGCAGGGCCCATGGTAAGGGAGGAAAGTGATTGACAAATACTTGGAAGAACTTTTTTAAAGAAAATCTGAAAAGAACTACATTGGACATCTCCTCTCTCCTGCCCCACACAGCTGGGCCAGCGGCAGCAATCTCATCTGAAGCCTCTTGGAGGAATTTTTCTTGGTAGAATGTAAGTTCCTTGAGGGGAGCTACTGTCTCAATATTGTCATTGTACCCTTAGCACCTATCACAGTGCTTGTGGAATGAATGAATGAACGTGTCTCTCTCACCTTAAGAGCAGAGATATGATGATGTCAGTGGGCTGAGTGAAAGTAGATGAGTGGCAGGAGAGATCTGGGGCTGCTGAATGGATCTGGGAAAATCACGAAATTGGGCTGACTGTGTCTACTACCAACGTGTTACATGATCTCAATTTGGCCTTCAGGCAGCAAAAGAACTTTTTACACCTTCTCACTTTGGTGTACTGCTCCCCGCTATGGCTTTTCCAAAGCTTCTGGCTTCTCCTCAAGCCTCACACGTCACCCCTCCCCAACCCTCTCAGACGAGACCCTTGTCTCACATTTCTTTCTTTTAAAAAAATATTTATTATTTATTTGTTTTTAACATTCTTAAAGTTTTTCAAGTTCCAAAGTCTCTCCCTCCCTCCCCCACCTCTCCCTCCACCCACTGGGAAGGCAAGCAATATGATACATGTGAAATCATGTAAAACATATTTCCCTATTAGCCATATTGCAAAAAAAGCAAGAAAAATGAAGGAAATGAGAAAAGTATACTTTAATTTGGACTCTCCTCAATTCTCTCTGTGGAGGGGGAGAACAGTTTTCTATGTGAATCTTTTGGGACTTTCTTGGATCATTATGTTGATCAGAGCAGCCGAGTCTTTCACAGTTCATTTATATTGTGGCACTGTTGTTACTGTGTCCAGCCATCTCTTGGTTCTGCTCACTTTACTTTGCATCAGTTCTTAAAGATCATGTCAGGTTTTTCTGAAACTACCCCCTCACCATGTCTTATAGCACAATAGTATTCCGTCACATTCACATACCATAACTTGTTCAGTCGTTCTCCAACTGATGGGCGTCCCCTCAATTTCCAGTTCTTTGCCACCACAAAAATTGTTATAAATATTTTTGCACATGTGGGTCCTTTTCCTCTGATTTCTTTGGGATCCAGATCTGGTACTGGTATTGCTGGATCAACTGTGCACAGTTCTGTAGGCCTTTGGGTGTAGTTCTAAATTGTTCCCTAGAATGGTTGGATCAGTTCACTGCTCCACCATCGGTGCCTTAGTGTCTCACTTTCCCTCAAAGTTGTTTTAATTTGCCTTCCTCTAATCAATAGTAATTTAGAGCATTTTAAAGTATGATTATAGATTGCTTTGATTTTTTCTTCTGAAAACTACCTGTTCATGTCCCTTGACAATTTATGATCTGGGAAATGTCTCTTATTTTAATAAGTTTGACTCAGTTCCCTAGATATTTGAGAAAAGAGAAGAGGCCTTTATCATATAAAATTCCTGTGAAAATTTTTATATACTTCAATGTCTATGGTACCTTTTGTCAGAACATAGTTTCCCTGATTATCTCCTTTAATTGGTCTATTTTTGCTTTTGCTTTGTCTAAGGTCAGAATCACTATTCCTGACCTTTATTTTAACTCTGTCTGTATCTTTCTGTTTCAACTGTGTCCCTTGTAAACAGCTTATTGTTGAATTCTGGTTTCTAATCTGTTCTGCTATCTATTTCTGTTTTATGGGTGAGTTCATTCCATTCACATTCCCAGTTAAGATTCCATCCATCCTATTTTCTTCTGCTTTTTATTCTCTCTTTCTTTTTACCCTGTGTCTTCTTAGAAGTCTGTTTTGCTTCTAATCAATCTATCTTACTCAGAACTCCCTTTCATTATCCCCCTT
>CM053581.1:1092043-1114164 GCA_028627135.1 Pseudochirops cupreus | reverse complement strand
GAAGTTAGGGGAGGAGGTGAGGAGAGGAGAGAAGAGGGGGTGAGGGGAAAGGAAGGAAGGGGAGGAGATAAGAGGAGAGGAGGAGAGGGGAGGGGAGGAGGGGAGGGGAAAGGGAGGGGAGGAGGGGAGGGGAAAGGAAGGGAGAGGAAAAAAGGGGAAGGGAGGGGAGGGGAGGGGAGAAGGGAGGGGAGGGGAGGGGAGAAGGGAGGGGAGGGGAGGGGGGAGAGAGGAGAGAGAAAGGGGAGGGGAGGAGAGAGGGAAGCCGAGAGTGGATCCTAGGAGTGCAATGGGGAGGGAGCTGTCCTTTGACTGGTCCAGCTGCTTTCCCTGTCATACTGTCATACGACACCCATCATACCAGTCCCCTACAGGCTTCATCTTGGTAATAAGCCTCATCCCATTCCCACCCCCACGAGTCTCTGTTGCCCTTTGGGCACAAGAGTAAAGTAAGCCAAACCTCCACCAGCTGAGTGGTAATAAAAGTCTCTCAGTTTGCATATAAAGTGACAATTTGCTGTATTAAGGGAACGCAGTAAAAGACGCCAGCAGAGACCCAGGTCCGAGGCAGAAGTCCTGAGCCGCGAGCCAGGTGACAACGGTACCAGGAAATTAAGGAACCGAGGCGGGAGCGAGGGAAGGCCCAGCCCGAGCAAGGCTGAGCAATGGGGAGGAGGGGGCTCGAGGTCCTGGCTTCCTGTGCCTGGTTTCTCCAGTAAGCTGCTAGAGGGTGGGGGCTGTGCCTTGGCCAGCATTCAGCAGGTGCTTAATAACTGCTTGGGGCACCCATTAGGTAAACAGCTGTGAAAGGAAGAGCAAATACGATCTTCCATTGGACGGGGGAATTTCCCGAGGCTTACCGGAGGAGAAAACATTCGAAGGTTTCTCCCGGACCTTTGAGATTTCTGGTACACGAGGAGCCAGGGGAGGGACCTCGAGAGGGAGGCCCCGCCCATGGGACGGAAGCTGCGTCCCCAGGAGGGGGCAGGGAGCGGGGCTGAGAACGGGTCCAACTGCCCCCGCTCCTCCCAGGAGACCAAAGGGGCCAAGACAGACTCAGGGCTGGGGCGCTGGAAGGGAGGGGTGCGCTGCTGCCCGGGGCTGTCAGGTAGTCCTGGGTCCTGGGGGGCTGCCCAATTCCCTCCCCCATAGACCTTCTTCTGAGTCGAGCTTCTCTGCCCACACGAAGAACTTTAGGGTCATCTGCGCCCCCAAAAGAATCTGTCCAAGTTTCCCTGCCCCTCCGTGACAGCAGCGTCCCTGGGACTTCAGAGGCCATCACTGCATCCGCTTACCCCTTCACAGACTTCTCTCTCTGGAGTCCGCTCCTCCCACTCGGAAGCTGTCTCCTCCACTGACTCGAGGCAGCAGAGACAGGCTTGGACTAAGTGCCATCGGCCGTTATGGCTCTCACTTGTTCTTTCTTGAGTCTCAGTGTCCTTATCTGTAAAATGATATGGCTGCTCACTGCCCACCTCACTTGGCTGGGTTTTTGTCTTGTCTTGGTTTTGTTTCAGACCACAGCCGTAATTCCACAGGGGCTGGGAGCTTCCCAGGAGGAAATCCCGTCAGCTAAATGCAGCTCCTAGCTGTAAAATTGCCTGTGGCACCGGGATGCTAAGGAACCTCCCCAGGGTCACACAGCCAGTCCGTGTCAAACTTGAACCCAGGCCTTCCCGGTTCGGAACTGGCTCTCCCTCCTCTACGCGGGGCTGCCTTTCGGAGCCAACACGCAGCCACAAGGAAAGATGTTAGTAAAGAGCCCGTCCGCCGGGGGCTGAATTTGTATCTGCATGCTCCGCAGGTGCTCACGGCCTAAAGCAGCGCAGCGGCCCAGGGCATCAAGCCTGCTCCCAGCTACCCCAGGATCAGCTCTCCGGTGGCTCAGCGGGGAAAGTGGATTTTGCATTAGAATAGGTGAGCCTGCCCGCAGGTCAGCCCAGACCTTCCCTGGAGCAGAGATGAAGCTGAGAAAGCAGCCCGAGGACTCGCCAAAACCTTTTAGTGGCCTTGACTTCAGCTGTAAGAGGCCGTTAGATCTTAATCGCTGCCCATTTATAGTCTTGCTCTGGGCAGTCCCACCAAGGCTACTGAGGATTCTGCGGACTTGCATTCAGAAAACCTGACTCCGTCCGGAAGGCCAAGTTAGCTCCGAATGCCCTCCCCTCGAACCCAGCCTCCATCCACGTCCGCCTCCTGCAGCCTGACGCTTCCGATGCTGCCACGATTCTGTGGTTATGGGCTCCAGCCTTTCAGTGGCTGCTGCGGCTGTCCAACTCTCCTGTCTCCTGACCCAAGAAACACGAACTGGGACATTCAACATTGGAACAAAGTTCTCTCGCCGCCCCTCGGCTGAGTCAGTCTGCTTCCAGCCTCCATTCACATCAAGCCCCTCCTCGCACCCTTGCACCCATCCCAAGAGGTTCGGCTGCATTGGCAACGTGGGGGGAGCTTTCGAGTCCCAGGTACTGAACGCCATCACTCCTTGCTCTGCTTCATGTCAGCACTGAGAGGCTGGAAAAGCTGCCTGCTTTCTCAGGATCTCCTGGGGCTTGGGAGGGGAGTGCATTGAGAACCCTTTATTCAACTGGAGACCTTGTCTGCGCTGTCCTCCAGCCAGGCTTTCCTTAGCAAAAGCTGTTCCCCAAGTCTGGGATGTGGCCCCAGTTTTTCTGCTCATTGAGAAGCTTCAAGATGCAGTTCAGATGCTGCCTTCTCTCTGAAGCCTTCCCTGATTGACCAGCTCAGAGGGTTCTCTCCAACCTCAAATCTGGTTACAGCCCTTTATCTGCTTTCTGCCTTCTTTGAGCTCATCATGCTATCTGCTTGTCTGTCTGTCTGTGTGACTGTCTGTCTGACTGACTGTCTGACTGTCTGTCTGTCTGTCTGACTGTCTGTCCATCTGTCTGACTGCCTGTCTGTCTGACTGTCTGACTGCCTGTCTATCTGTTGTTATTGTTGTTGAGTCATTTGAGTCATGTTTGACTTTTTGTGACCCCATTTGGGGTTTTCTTAGCACAGATACCGGAGTGGCTTACATGTCCTTCTCTTATGTGCCAGGCACTGTGCTGAATGCTTTAAAATTATTATCTCATTTGATCCTCATAACAACCCTGGGAAGGAAGTGCTATTATCCCCATTTCACAGATGAGGACACTGAGGCAAACAGGGTCAAAAGGCTTGTCCAGGATCACACATCTAGTAAGTGTCTGAGATCAGATTTGAACTCGAGAAGACACCAGCCCCAGCACTTGGTGTGCTATGGAGCCCCTAGCAGCCCAGCTGGGTTGATAGCTTTCCCAATAAGATCAGAGGTGAAGCAAGGATGTACATTATTACCGCTATTATTCAGTACCATACTAGAAATGTTAGCTATCACAATAAGACAAGAAAAAGAAAGTGAAGGAAGTAGAACAGGCAATGGGGAAATGAAACTGTCGCTCTTTGCAATAGAGTCCAGCAGCAAGAGAAAGAAAGAGAAGTTCCATTTAAAGTAACTGTAGACAATATAAAATACTTGGGAGTCTACCTGCCAAGACAAACCCAGGAACTATAGGAATGATTACAAAATACCTTCCACACAAGTCGGGTCTAATTGCTCAAGGGTAGGCTGAGCTAATATAATAAAATGGCAATTCTACCTTAATGAATTTACTTATTTAGTGCCACATCAATCAAACTACCAAAAAATATGTTGTAGAGCTTAAAAAAATGCATCTAGAAGAATAAAAGGTCAAGAATCTCAAGGGAATAAATGAAAAATGTAAAAGAAGACAGTCCAGTCGTTCCATATCTCAAACTTTATTCTAAAGCCGTAAACAATTTGCTAACGGCTAAGAAAGAGAGTGGTAGGTAAGCAGAGCAGATGATGTACACCATAGTAAAAGACCCCAAGCTAGTGTCTGATAAGTGCAAAGATCCAAATGTTTGGGACAAGAATTTACTATCTCCCCAAAACTGCTGGGAAACCTGGAAAACAGTACGGCAGAAAATGGGTATAGACCAACATCTCATGGTATGCACCAAGAAACAGTCAAAATGGATCCATGATTCAGACATGAGTATATATATAAGTATATTATAATACATAAGTAAATTAGGAGAGCATAAAATATCTTCCCTGTCAGGTCTATGAGTAAGAGATGAATTCATGAGCAAAGAAGAGATAAGGAGGATCATGGGAAATAAAATGGATAATTTTGATTATATAGAATGGAAAAGATTTTGCACAAATAAAACCAATGCAGTCAGGATTAGAAGGGAAGTAGGAAACTGGGAGAAATTGTTACAGCAAACTTCTCTGATCAAAGGCCTCACTTCTCAAATATATAGAGAGCTGAATCAAATTCATAAAAATAAGAATCCTTCCCTATTTAATAAATGGTCAAAGGATATGAACAGGCAATTTTCAGAAGAAGAAATCAAAGCTTTAGATGTGAAAAAGTGCTCTAAATTAGAGGATTTGGAAATATTAGAGAAATGCAAATTAAAACAACTCAGGGATAGCACCTCATACCTATCAGATAGGTTAATATGACAGAAAGTGAAAATAGCTTATGTTGGAAGAGATGTGGAAAAATAGGGACACTAATGCCCGTTGGTAGAGTTGTGAACTAGTTCAACTGTTCCAGAGAACAATTGGAAACTATGCCCAAAAGACTACAAAACTGTGCATACCTTTTGACTTAGAAATATCCCAAAGAGATCAAAGAAAAGGTAAAGGGATCTATTTGTACAAAAATATTTATTGCAGCTCTTTTTGTGGTGGGAAAGAACTGAAAATGGAGAGGATGCCCATCATTTGGGCAATGGCTGAACAAATTGTGGTACATGATTGGGATGGAACACTCTTGTGCTATAAGAAATGATGAGCAGTATGGTTTCAGAAAAACCTGGAAAGATTTACATGAACTGATGCAAAGTGAAGTGAGCAGAACCAAGCAGTAACAGCAATATTGCACAATGATCAACAGTGAAAGACTTGGCTACTCTGATCAAGACAATGACCCAAGACAATTATGAAGGACCCACAACAAAAAATGTTGTCCACCTCCAGAAAGAGAACTGATGAAGTCCAAATGCAGGTTGAAGCATAATTTT
The DNA here is from genome assembly GCA_028627135.1 of Pseudochirops cupreus. Classification (NCBI taxonomy): domain Eukaryota; kingdom Metazoa; phylum Chordata; class Mammalia; order Diprotodontia; family Pseudocheiridae; genus Pseudochirops; species Pseudochirops cupreus. The sequence continues at coordinate 1,109,067 of CM053581.1, read as the reverse complement.
TTTCACTTTTTTTTCTTGATTTTTTTTGCTACCTGGCTAATATGGAAATGTGTTTTGCATGATTTCACATATAATACTCAATATCACATTTCATGCATTCTCAATGGGTGGGGGAGAAGAGGGAGAAAGAGAAAGAATTTGAAATTTAATTTTTAAAAGTGAATGTTAACAACAAATAAACAATGGGTTTATTTTTAAAGGGTGCTTGGTCCAGATCTGTGATTTAGGAAAATACCTTTGGCGGTTGAGTAAAGGCTGAGCCATGGGGAGAGAATAACCAGCAGACTCTCTGTGTAGCCAAGGTATGAGGTGACAGAACCTGCACCAGGATGGTGGCCATGTCCATGGAGAATAGGAACAGAAGGCAGGATAGGAGAGCTGTCATAAAGATACAAAATACTCTGGACAGCAGTGCAGATATGTAGGGGAAGTGTGGAGCTGAGAACGACAAGGAATCTGTTACTGGGAAGATGGTCATACCAATGACACAAACGAGAAAGTTGGGAAGAGGGTAGAGTTTGGGTGTAAAGATGACATGTTTTGTTCTGGACAGGTTCAGAAGATCTCTTTGGGACATTCACTATGAGATCTCCAACAGGCCATTGGTGGTGTGAGACTGAAGTCCAAGAGAGGGTTATGGCTGGATTGATTATGGTAACCTAATGCACAGGAGGTGATGAGATCTACAAGCAATAAAAGGCAGAGAGAAAAGGGAGGAGGGCCTTTGCCAAGGCCTCAGGGGACCCCACAGCTGGGGGACATGACCCTGGATGATCATGGAGACCAAGAAGGCATGGTCAGACGTAGGAGAAATGAGCCTGGAATGGCACAGGAACCCAGAGAGGGCAGAGTGTCCAGCGGGTCCCCAGGGCTGAAGGCAGCCAAGAGGTCAAGGATGAAGGAGATGGAGAAGAGGTCAGCAGAAGTAGTGACCAGGAGATGGTCAGCACTTTATGTTGAATGGTGAGGCCCAGACAGTTTGGGAGAGAGTGAGCAGGAAGGAGCTGGAAGCTTTGCACAGAGATGGGCTCTTTGGCTGAGCAGAGAAGAATATGAGGGAGACTGGTAAGATCCAGCAAAGAATCTGTGTCTGCTTCACTTTTCACGGTTGTAAGACACAGGCATGTTTGTAAGGAGCAGGGGAGTCATCGGTAAAGAGGGATAGACTGGAGAGGGAGGGATGACAATGAGTGAGAGCATCTGGAAAAGTGTAATGGCCGGGCATGGGATGCCGGGTGCACATGGAGGGGCTGGCTTTGGCCAGGAGTGGGGACTGCTGCTGAGAGGCCAGGGAGGAGAAGCAGTGACTGGTGATTCTGGGGGCTTTGGGGGGAGAAGAGGGAGCTCTCTACAAGCATCCACACTCTCTCTTTTCAGGGAAGAGGCAAAGTTCTCAGCTTGGACGGGGTGGGGGGGGGGGGAAGTAGTGACATGGGAGATGAGATGATGCCAATCCACAAGAAAGTACCCACTATGCCTCAGGCACTGTGCCAGTAACTAATTCTTAAAACCAGCTGGCTTGGGAGTCCTCAACACAGCTCTACCCCAAGTCTATGCAGGGCCTGGGACAAGCTGCCTGTCTTCTCTCAGCCTTCTCTGCCTGCCTCTCTTCAGCTTAACATGAGGATTCAGGCTCTAGGCCAGCTCCAAATTCTTGTTCTTCTCTAAGATTCTGGGAGTCAGTGTGCAGACTCAGCTGTCATCAGCAATGGCCAGCCTTCGTACAAGGGCTGGGCCTGGACCCTAGGCCCTCCTGGGGTTTCTGTGCCCCTTTGGTTGGGCCTGGGACCATGGGCTTGACTTATAAAATGGAATGGAGTTAATAGTCAGTGTGTGTAGGCCTATGTGTGGTTGTGAGTGTGTTGTTGTGTGTGTTGAGCTCAGCAAGGCAAGGGAAGCCAAACCCAGGGCCCAGTTGGCTCCAGCTCCTCCTGGGGGTTTAGCTCTGAGGTTGCATCAATGTTCTACAGGTCTAAAGACATCCTGATTTACTTTAAATCCTTAGAAAGTACTAGCAAGAACCAGAACTGACATGCTGTGTTTGTGTGAATCACAGGATTTCAGAGTTGGCAGGAACCTCAGTGGACAGTTAGACCATCCAGGATGGCTTGAGTAGGCCTCTGGCCTCTGCTTGAAGACCTTTAAGGAAGGGGATGCCAGCACTTGCCAAGGTGCCTCATGTCACCCCTTTACATGTTCTGTGGGATTTCCACCTATCCTGTGTTCTGCTATCTGGGGCCGAGAAGACCAGGCCTTCCTTCAGTGGTGGAGAATGTGTCCAATCCTCTCTTCTCCAAAGCAAATGTGTCCATTCCCTTCCTGTGATCTTACAGGACTTGAACTCTAGGCCCTTTCTCCTGCTGGGTAGCCTCACCTAGAGGCTGGCCAGCTGACCAAGGTTCTTCTGTACTGCAGTGCCCAGACCTGAAGCCAGCCCACCCTTAGGAGCAGCATCCATGAGGACTAGCTGTCTGCTCCTACCCCCCTTTTCCCCCAACACCCACCCCTACCCTCCAAGCCAGCATCTGAAAGGAGCCACTTCTGACCACTGCCCGTGCCAACTGCGGGAAGCCTAGGGCAAGACACTGTGAAAGTCCAGGCCCCTCCCATCCCCAGGCAGGGTCCCCCAGCTGAGCCCCTCACCTCAGCGACATCTCTGGTGTCCTCAATGTCTCACGGAAGCATTGGCAGTCCTTCTCAGGCTCTCTTGTCAAATTTCAGAACAGAAAGGAATCACGCCTTATTTTCAGGGCCCTGCCCTTTGCCAGGCTATACATTCACTGCATCCGCTGACCTCAGGCTACGTGCCAGGCTCAGTAACTGAGGGAGGGCCACCCCCAGGTTGGGGAGTGGGAGAGGAAAAGAACTGAAAACATCTCCAATTCATGCAGCCAGAGCAGCAGGCCCGGGGCAACTCTGCAGTTCGTGGCCAGAGAACATTTCTACGACCAAGCTTCTTCCCAAGAAGGAATTCTAAATGTATATTTGCCTGTGTGTTGTTGATGGGTTTCCAGACAGAGCCTCCACCCTCTGTAACCTCACAGGCAGGCAGACAGACTGAGGGGAGACAGGAACATGCTCCTCTGGGGATGGGGAGGCCGTGAAGGCTGCTGCCTGGATCCCCCAGCAGGCTCTGAAGAGGACTTGGAGGGGACGCTTTGGGATTTGAAGCCTTCTGTTTCCCACAGTGCCCACAGCTCATCCTGCTTTCAAATGGATCTGGAGTCCCTTGGTTGGGGTTCTTTGGTGCCCCTGGCTATCCTCACTCATCATTCACGTGCTCAGTGCACACTTTCATCATCTCTCTCCTGGACTGGTGCAATGACCTCAGACCCATCTCTTCCTGACCTCAGAATCCCCCCTCCAAACCTTTACACAGAGATCAGAGCACAAAGCCCAGAATTCCCCTTTTCCCGATATCAAGGCTGAATCTGCCTCTACAAAGAGGCGTGTTTTTGGCTCTGGCTATCTGGATCCCAACAGAACAAGCTTAGTCTCTCCTTCAAATGCAAGCCCATCCTCCCCTAGAGGATGGCCACCATGTTTCCTGTGACTCTTCTGCAGGCTACCTTCCTGAGGTCACCATCTCGACTGCCTTCTCTGAAGAGTGGCAAGCTTGCCCACTTCCTCCTTGAAATGTGGCGTTTAGAACTGAGCCCAGCATTGTAGATGTCTAATGAGGACACTGTGGCCATGACACCACTCTATTTCTGAGTGGAACCAGGCCTCCCATTGGCTTCCGTCGGCTGCCACTTGCCCCCTCACTCCACTTAGGCTTGGAGCACACTAAAACCGTTGGCTCCCTTTTTTCTGACAAACTGCTCTCTGACTATGTATCCTTCCTCTTGTCCCACGGCCTTGACTTCTTGAACCCAAATGTAAAGTTTCTCATTTATACCTACTGAACTTCATTTAATCCAACTCAGCCTAGTGTTCTGGCCTGTCAAGCCCTTTCAGATCCTGACTCTGTCACCTAGTGCCTTACCCCCCATCCCACTTGGTGTTAGCTGCAGATGGGACAGGCAGACCACTGATGCCTCCATTGGGTACCCCATGCTGCTCAGACAGTGGACCACGAACAACTAAACACATCTTTGAGAGTCTGGTCATTCCCTTGCTTCCAAATGCCCAACCCTGACTACATTTCTAGCCCCAATTCTAACTGTCTGGTCACACATCTTGTCTTTATCACAAAATTAGTACAGCATACTCTACGAAAAGCTGTGCTCATATCAAGATCAGCTCCACCCCTAGCATTTCCCTCATATACTGGTCTGTGAAGTGCATCTGGCAGGCCCTGTCCTTGGTGAAGCTGGGATGTCTCTGGGCAATCGCTGCTTCCCTTTCTAGACAGACTCAAATCTCCTCCTGAATCACATGCATCTGAATTTTTCCAGGAATCAAAGACAAGATCATGGAATGTCAGAAGCCAACTTGCCAACCTGGACCTGAACAGGCATCTCCACCACAATCCCCCTGCCAAGGAGTCATCCAAACTCTGCCAGAAGTCCTCCAGGAGGAGGGAGCCGCTGCCTCATCTCCCAACTTCTAGAGAGGCAGCTCCATCCCCCTTTGGGGAGCAACTCTTCCTGCTAGGACCATGCATTCTCTTGCAGTCTGAGGCAGGGACAGGAAGTCCCTGGGCAGACTTCAGAATGCAGCAAGCCATGCCTCACATTCCTGGGGAATAATCAATTCTCCTTGTTAACCGTTCAAAAGAGCCCACTGTTAATTAGCTTAACTGGCTTCCTGTGGAGATCCCAGGAGGGGGCTCCCCATTTCCTTCCTGCTTCATGATGCGGGTCTGTTCAGGGAAGCATGAAGTGCAGCCCCCTGGAGTACCGGCTCCAGGGGAAGGCAAGTCAGGTTCAGGAGGATTCACTTGAGTTTCCTTTGGGTCTTTCCCTGAAACAGCATTGAGAGCTGGGGGCTCAGATTCCCAGCTCTGATCCAGCAAAGAAGTCTGAGACAAGAGGGTCCAACCCAGGTCTGAGAAAGCAAGATGGCTCTGAGGCAGACCCCCAAGGGAGGGGGGTGTTTGAATAATCTAATCCTTCCTGAGCCCACTGTGGATCACTCTCTGGTCACTGACCCTCACCTGTCTGGCCACTGACTCTCCCTCTCTGACCACTCACCTTCCCTGTCTGCCTGAGCCCCCACTAGCTGGCACATTACTGCTTTCGCAAGCTCTCTCCCAACCCAGTGCTTGTAGAGACTTCATTCCCAGTCACCTTCTGCCTGCTCCTTTCCTCGGTCCCCTTCAACGCTGCCCCCAGCCCCCCAGCCCGCACTCCAGCTCCAACCTCCTCTTCTACAAGGCTCTCTGGAATTTCTGCACCAAATCTACAAGCTTCCTTTTATCTTAAACAATTTATTTCCTTATTTTAATCTTCTAACTCACACTAACACCTGGCACACTTCTGAAAACAGCTTCCCTGGCCACCCTTTGCACTCCGTCCCCCAGTTCACTGGCCGTAGTGGGAGAGTTGGGGTGCTCTCGTCCCGCCATGGCCATCATGCCTCAGTAGCTCAGGGTCCAGGCAGAGAAGGGGCAGCAAGAACACTTCCTGAATCCTCTTGGGTGTGTTACAGAGAGAGCCAGGATGATTGATATGGAATCCTATTAGGACCAGACTTCTTCACCCTCTGTGTGTGCGTGTGTGTGCTTGTGTATGTGTGTATGTGTATGTGTGAGTGTGTGTATGTGTATGTGAGTGTGTGTATATGTGTGTGTGAGTGTGTATGTGTGTGTGAGTGTGTATGTGTGTGAATGTGTATGTGTGTGTGTGTGTGTGTGTGTGAGTGAGTGTGTGTGTGTGAGTGTGTGTGTGACATTCTGATGAAGCCCAGGGAGCCCTTCTCAGAACTGAGCTTTTAAACACAGAAAATAAAATGCCTGGCATTACAAATGAAGCCAATTCTCTTGGAATGCAGTTATCCAAGTACTGAAAAGAACAGAAGGGTCAGAGACCCCAGGGGCGGAACCTTTGCTCTCTGCCCTTCCCCTTGGCGTCCCCGGCTCTCAGGGGCTCAGTGCTCCTCTGCATGCAGATGGTCCAGCCCTAACCTCTCTCCTGACCTCTGGTCCCACATGGCCAACTGTCTCTTAGACATCTCGGGCTCGATGGCCGGCAGATGCGTTAAACTCCACATGCCCAGAACGGAGCTGGCAATCTCTTCCCTAAACTCTCCTCTTTGGCCTCATTACTGATGAGGGCGCCATGGTCTTCCCTGGCCCCCACATCACAACCTCAGGGTCAGCTTGGACCTTGCTCCTGCCCCACATCACTTGACTGGTTATTAATTCTTGCCATTTCTACCTTCCCGGCATTTCTCAAGAGGAGGCTGGGTAGCCCAGTGGATGGAGCTCCAGAGTCGGAATCAGGAAAATTCAACTTCCTGAGATCAAATCTGGCCTCAGATGGGTCCTAGCTGTGTGACCCTGGGCAAGTCACTTCACCCTCTTTGCCTCAGTTTCCTCATCTGTAAAATGAGCTGGAGAAGGAATGATAAACCCCTCCAGGGTCTTTGCCAAAAAAAACCCAAAAGGGGTCGCACAGAGTGATACGCAACTGAGCAGCAGCAGCAGTATCTCCCAACACGCCCCCTTCTCTCTTCGGCCGCCATCTTGGTGCAGATGCCATAGGTCTGTCTCTCACCTCTAACTCCGGTCTGTCCTTCTTTCAGACTGGTCTTCCTCTACTCAACAAGCCTCAGTGGATAAAATAGGGACCCCCGTTTTGGCCTTACGTCCCTCCCTAGCCTGACCCCCTCTTGCTTTTCCTTCCCGCATGCCCGGCAGTCCAGGGGATGCCACGCTCCAGCTCCCATCTCTCTCTGCACTTTCCCTGGCTGGCCCTGGACCTTCCGCGGCTCCCCTTAGACTCAGCTCAGACCTCACTTTCTGCAGGGACCCCCCACCCCACCCGCCTTTTCTCTGCTATGACCTTCTATTTACTCTGTTCCCGGTAACGCCCCAGGCATCTGTGAACACCTTGAGGACGGGGAGGGGGAGAGCTGCCTCATATGCACCCTCAGCACTTAGCGCAGTGCCTGAGATGCGATTTGTGCTGGGGATGCTTGTGGACTGACCTGCTGACAGCCTTTTCTCAAACCTCCTTCATCCCCTAACCCAGGTTTGATGCAAGCTGGATTCCTCACCCCTGTCCCCCTGTACTCACCCCCCCCACACACACATCTCTATGTCCTCGTTCACACCCTCTCCCAGGCCTGGAATGGGCTCCCCAATACCTAGCATCCTGTTCCTTCCCCCAACGCTCAGCACTGGGGCCCTCTTAGAATATATCTTCCCTAACCCTACCCCTTATACACAAGTGAAGGTGATTCCTCCCAGTGTCTCATCTGGAAATGTGGGCCCTGGTCTCCTCTGCCCTTTACCCACCCCCGTTAGACTGTATGCTCTGTGAGAGAGCAGGGCCTGGGACCCACTCTCCCACCTCTGCCTCCAGAGTGCTTCCTCAGCAGAGCCCTCTCACCTTGACTGTTTTATCCATGTCTGTTGAGTGAATAGTGGATGGCTGCTGACTATTTCCACCCCTGCTAAGGTTTCTGCTGCTGCCGGCTGTTGGGACATTCCTGAGCCAGGGCCTGCCACGGGCCTCTCTATAACCCTTATGCCACATGCCAGGGAGAGCCCAGCACCCCAGACACAAGCCACCCCCTGCTCTGGCTCTGAGGGTCAGAAGCACCAGAGCTGCAGGCACGAGGCCCTGCCCTCTCACAAACTTCATTAAATTCATTCTCCATCCTCTCTGGACGAAGCTTTGTGAGGCTACAAGCCCCACAGGGATGGCAGCAAGCCCAGAGAGGGCAGGAAATCACAAAGGTGAGGGTGAGGGAAGCAGCCGGCTTCTCCTCAGGGCCCACAGCCCACTCCGCTCTTTACATTTCATTTTTATTTTGGGCTCCACGCCTTCTTCTCCCCCCACCCCTCTCCCATCCACTGAGAAGCAGAGAAATACTGTATGCATCATACAGATGAAATCATGCAAAACATGCTCTGGAAAAGAAAGAAAAGTGATGAAAGGGAAACTGAGTCATCAGTTGTCTGTCTGGAGGTGGAGAGCCTTTGTCACCAGCCCTTTGGAGCTGTGGTGGGTCATGGTGTTCAGAGGCACTGAGCATTCCAGAGGTGTCTGCCCTCCGAGGCTGCTGCGGCTGTGTAGACTCTTCTCCTGGTTCTGTTCTCTCATCTGCCCCAGTTCATACACACCTCCCCAGGCCTTTCTGAAATATCCCCTTCATCATGTCTTACAGCAAAATGGGATTTCCCAACTGCTGGGCATCCCAGGGAATAGGTAGTTTAATCATTCTCTGAGTATAATTCCAGATTTCTCTGGATGCAGCTTCTGCACGAAGGCTAAGCTCCCCAAGGGCAAGGTCTGGGGCTTAGCCCACTTGGTCCTCCCCACAGTGGGCACTGAGCCCAGGGTCAGGTCCCCAGGGGGCACATTCCATCCATACTTATGTCAAATGCCTAGAAATCACACGAACAGCTCACATCCCTGGAGCAATGTAAGTTACCAAGCTCACCAGAACAGCCTAGAGGGGTGCAAAAATTATAGTTCCCGTTTTGCATGGAAATGGGTGTCCTGGTCAGTTAAAGTGACTTGTCCAGGATCATACAGTCTGACTGCCAAGGCAGGCTGTGTCTGGAGCATCCCAGGCTAAGGCTCTGTCCACCGGTTCAGATCTGTGAGCTGTCCCTTTCCAGATCCTCCCCTGAAGGGTTTCAGGAGGGATACTGAGATGTCCACATCCTATGTCCCACAAAACCCCAGTGGGCAGAAGGACTTGAGGCCAAGGGTCATGCTGAAAGGCCCCCACATCTCTACTCTCCAGCAGCAGCAGAGCCAGCTTTTCTGTCTGCCTTGCCAAAGACTTTACTCAACATCAGAGAATTCATTTTGGCAAGAAAGCCTGTGAAAGTAACACATAGTCTTCCACTTGAGAGGCAAAGTATTGGCATTGCATAGAACCTTAGGAATGCGAAGAAGGGATGGTTGTTTCAGTGAATGGGCTTCACAGAGTTTTTCATAAGGAGAAGTTTTGTCAATGTAATGAACCTAGGAAGGCCCTCTACTGCAGTGGATAACTTCCTGGACACCCAAGCATTTATCCTGGAGACTTGGTGAATGCAGCCATCATTGGAAAGGGCCATCATTTCTGAACCTGGCTTGACTTAATCGTTGTCAAAGTATTGATTCAGGAGAGACAGCTTGCAAAAGGAGTAAGTTCTTGGCCTTCTGCCACATAAAATGCCAGACTCACCATCAGACAAGGTGCAGAGCCTTTTGGTCACTGCTAAGTGAATTCATGCTGAATAGAAGTTTTGACAAGTGCTTTTGGAAGCTTTCAAATAAATACATGGAGTGGTGGGTCAGTGGAGGACATGAGGTCTGCAAGACACAGCAGTAAATGGCCACAGGAATCTAGTGTTTGATAAATCCAATGATCCAAGCTGTGGGGACAGCACTTCACTATTTGACAAAAACTGCTGAGAAAACAGGAAAACAGTATGGCAGAAACTGACTATGTGCCAGCACCTCACATCATCCACCAAGATAAGGTCAAAATGGGCGCATGATTTAGACGTAGAGGGTGGAGCCATAAGCAAATTAGGAGAGCATAGAACAGTTTATCTGCCAGATATATGGATAAGGGAAGGATTTAGGACCAAGCGAGAGAGCACTGTAAGATGTAAAAGGAATCGTTCTGAGTACGTAGAAATTAAACTTTTTTTGCACAAACAAAACCAGCGCAAACAAGATTAGAAGGAAAGAAGAAAACTGGGGGAACAATGTTACAGCCAGCGTCTCTGATAAAGGCCGCATTTCTCAAATACATAGAGAGCTGAGCCAAATGTACAAAAATACAAGTCGTTCCCCAATTGATAAATGAACAAAGCATATGAACAAGCAGTTTTCAGCCAAAGAGATCAAAGCTATCAATAGTCATGAGAAAAAAAATGTTGTAAATCACTATTAAAGAAATATAAATTAATGCCTCACACTTATCAGATTGGCTAAATATGACAAAAAAAGAAAAATGTTGGATGTTGGATGGGATGGGGAAAACTGGGATACTAACGCACTGTTGGTGGAGTTGTGAACTGATCCCACTATTCTGGAGAGCAATTTGGAACTATTTCCCAAAGGGGTATAAAACTGTGCATACCCTTTGATTCAGCAATATCACTGCTAAGTCTGTATCCCAAAAAGACAGAAACAATAAGGGAAAGGATCTATTTGTACAAAATATTTGTAGCAGGTCTTTTTGTGGTAGCTAAGAATTATAAATTGAGGGGATGCCCATCCATTGGGGAATGGTTAAACAAGTTGTGATATATGAATGTAATGGAATACTATTGTGCTGTAAGAAATGAGGAGCAGGATGATTTCAGGGGAAAAGACTTAGATGAACTGAGGCAAAGTGAAGTGTGTAGAGTGAGGAGAACATTGTACCCAGTAACAGCAATACTGAATGATGAACAACTGTGAACGACCTGGATATCGTCAGCAAGAAAATGATCCAGGACAATTCCAAATGACTCATCATGAAAAATGCCGTTCACCTCCAGAGAAAGAACTGATGTCTGAATATTGACTGAAGCATACCATTTTTCACTTCTTTCCTTTCCTCCCTCCCTCCCTTCCTTCCTTCTTTCCTTCCTCCCTTCCTCCCTCCCTCCCTCCTCCCTCCCTCCCTTCCTTCCTTCCTTCCTTCCTCCCTTCCTCCCTCCCTCCCTTCCTTCCTTCTTTCCTTCCTTCCTTCCTTCTTTTCTTTCTTCAAATCTTCTCACAGAAAATGACTATGATGGAAATGTTGTACACATGATTGAGCATGTACAATATGTAACAAATTGCTACCACCTCAGGAAGGAGGGAAGGATAGAATTTAGAATTCAGAAGAAAACAAAAATGAAATTAACAATTGTTTTTGCATGTAATGGAGGGAGAATAAAATATTTTTTTCCAAATGCCTACATATGATTGTCCTTCTCTAAACACCTTCTGCCACCAACAGAAGCCTCTTTTTAAAAAAGGGCTGGCCAATAAGATCAGAGGAGCACAATGGCCATGTCTGACTGTGTGTGTCTCATTCCACACCTGTAACTCACCACTGGTGGGATCCCGAAAGTCTTAGTGCAGTTTTAAGATTTAAAATCTCCGCTCTGCATCTGCTGCCCTGCCCAATTTTGGCTCCATGGAACCAGAGAAGGAGATGCATCACTTCTCAACCCACACTATGCAGGTAACGCAAGCCTTGGTTGACTCCGCCTCCCTCAGCCTCCTCTCCCCTCTCATTGGAGGGCTGGGGAGGGCGGGGTACCAAACTGCTCCCAACACCTTTCTTTAAAACACAGGGCAGAAATCTGACCCTCACACCTCTCTCCCTCCGTCCTGCTGTCCTTCCTGCTTTTCTCCTCCTCAGAACCAGACGCCGCTCTGGGGGGGCCCTGATGCCCCGTGCCCCTTCTCTGCCTCCTTTTTTGCACTATCTCCCCTTTCCCTTGAAAGCTTCCTGAGTGCAGGGACTTTCTTTTCATGGGTTGTTTCCCATATTTAGCACACAGTGTCTGGTGCACAGTAGGTCACCCCCTGCCACTCTCCAGGACTGGGAGACGCCTCATTCCCGGCATCTGGTGAAAGAAAATAAGAGGGAGGAGTAAATTCCTAGGCCCCAGTAGAGGATTTTGTCAAAACGACTGTAAACCACCTTCTCCAGGAGTAGAGGATACCAGCCCCCAGGGCAGGCACGGTGAGCAGGAAGGGAAATCATCCCCTGCTCCTTCCCTCAGGCCCTGCTCCCTCTGGGGCAGGGAGTCTTCTGACCCTTCTGTGGGCCGTGGACACCTTGGTCCGTCTGAAAAACCGGCCACTGCTCAGAATCATAGTTTTCTTTAAAAAAAAAAAATCCCAATTGCTTGTAAAGACAATTTTTAACATTCAGGGTTTTTTAAGTTTAGGTTCCAAATTCTATCCCTCTCCCACCCCTCTTCAAGATGGTAAGCAATCTGATATAGGTTATAGACGATGCGCAATTGGGAGTCGTGTTTTTGATGAATAGGAGAAAGTACCTCGGATGGGGAAGGGAACCAGAGTGAAGTCCAGACCCGATCACGTCACCCCCCTCCTCAGTCAACGCCCCTGGCTCCTTATCACCTCCAGACGCAGAGAGATTCCCTTCAGAATGTGCCCCACACACACACACATCCCTTTCCATCCTTCTGCCCCTCACACCGAGCTCCAGGGATGCTGGGGTGCCCAGCCCCCCGGCTCAGCCTTGCCTCAGTGAGTCGGCTTCAAGGGACAGTGGAAGGGCCCTGCTCACTCATGTCACCGGCTGCCAGAACCCAGAGAAGCTTCCAAACGCACGTTGTTGACAGGTCACATCGACCTCAAGTCTGATGTTCTTGATAGCACCATCTGTGCTCTGTTCTCGGCTCTGGCACTAGCAGGAAGCGGGGGAGGGGCCCATGTGGGCATCTTCCTAGACACTCCCGGCTCCGCAGAGCCTCCAGCACTACCTGGAAGGGTCAGAAAGGCCAGGAATAGGCTTTGCCTCTTCCTCTGTCCCACCCCAGTCCTGTCTGCCCCCTCTAGCAGTTCTGGATTTAGGGCTCCCTGCAGCTGGCTCCTTGGAGAGAGTTCTGGACTGCAGAGGGAAACCCCAATCCTGGCTGTGGTGTTACTAGAGGCAAGCCATAGCCTCTGACCACTGACCCAGACAGCAAGCCTAGATCTCTGAGGCTGGCCCTGGGTCCGCCCTCTAGCCAAGCAGAGCAGGACTGATCCCTCAGCGGCAGGCCAGCTCCAGACCCAGTCGATGCCCATGGGGCTTCCCTTCTCTGGTCCCCTTGTCTGTGAGACGAGGGCCAGTTACCTCTTTGTCCCATCTTTCACCTCCCGGGGTCCTGAGTCTCTGCCTACTGAGGAACAAAGTAAAGGCTGGCTGGTGATGACCTACCCAAGGCTTATGACCAAGATGCCTGGACAAGCCCAGGAGGCTAAGAAGACAAGTGGAAGGCATGACCTAAAGTCGTCCTGATCAACGATGAGAGAACCCCAAAGGTTTGGGGAGCCCTGCTTTCTGCTGCCCCTCCTGCAATCCTTCCCCATGTGCTCTGATGGGGGCCTTGACCCCTTCCCTCCCTCCCCTTTCCTCTCAACCTCCTCCTGGCTTCTCCCTTACTCCCACAAATACATGTGGAGGTCAGACCTTATCTGTCCCATCCTTTTAAGGCTGCCTCATCAGCCTCACTGCTCAATGGCAGCCTTGGCCTCCATACCTGACTTTCCTTTCCCATCATGGGACCTCTCCCAGAGCTCTTCTCTGCCAGCTGCAAGCACTCTGGCCCTAGTGCCACCCCATCCAGGCTGCTCTCATCTCCTGGCAGCTCCTGGAGATGAGATGACCAAACCCTCCAAGGACAGCTGTCTATGCTGTCATTCTGGGCTTAGTTTAGCAAGTCCTTAGAAGAGTCCCAACCCAGGAGAAAAGAGCCCCACATTCTAGTCTTACCTTCCTTGATTCAATGCATAGCCTTGGGCAGGTCCCTAGTCCTCTGGGCCTGTTTCCTCATTGACATTACATGGGATCAGAGTAGAAGGGCTCCCCTGTCTTAGGTCTGACCTTTTACTGGAGAAGGAGGCTGACTGCCTCCATTTTGCCAAATCTCCCCTTGGCTCCCTTTCAGCCCTTGGCAAGAAGAGAAGAGTAGTACCAGGGGCTCTCTGACCTTTGGCTGGGCACAGGCAGTCCTGTCATAAGGAGCCTGCCTGCTCCCCCAGTCTGTTTCCAGGCAAGGCCATCAGTGAACTCTGAACAGCAGCTGGGCTTAAAACAGGTTTTTGTGTTGGTGTGACCTGACTCCCCAGTCTAGATCATGGCTCCCTGAGAGCAGCAGCTGAGTCTGATCTCAGCCCCCTCCCCTGCAGTCTCAGGGTCGGCCCTGATGAAAGCACCTACTTTGTTCAGTGTTGGCTGGATGGCTCTCTGAACTGATGGAGAGATGAATGAATGAGGGAGTGGAGTGACCCAGGGAGGCCATCTCTGAAAGCTTATGGTCACCTTCCCCACAAGGTATCAGAGGAAGGCACCCGTGGACTTCAGTATGTCAATGGAAGGAGGAAGGAGCCCCAGCCCTAGTTATAATAAGCACCCCAGGTCTGGACGCCTAGAGACCACTCCAAGCCAGCTCTCTAGCAGCAATTGAGAGGCCCCTGGTGCCCCCTGGTCAGAACCCCCCCCCCCCCCCGCCCAGGCAGACCCCATTCTGTCCTGCAAACACAGCCTGGTTTTTTATCTGATCTCGTCTCATAGCCAGAGCATGCGTCATGCCTAATGTATCTCAGATCATATCATGTATCATGGCACATCGTGTCACGTCATGTCATCACAGACTGAGAGCTAGAAGGGCACTGGAAGACAACAAGCTAGTGCCCGCCTACCAAAGGATCGGGAATCTCTTCTTTGAGATCCCAGATTGTGGGGCGGCCAGCCAGCCACCTGTCCTGGGCCAGGGTAGCTCTGATGGACACCAGGATTTTTTATCCAAGTCTGATTTTGTCCAGAACGTCCACCAGTGCCCACCGCCCTCCAAAGGGACAGAGCTTGCCAGAGATGTACTAGCTGTGGGACCCTGGAAAAGCCACCTAATCTCTGTTTGCCTCCATTTACTCAACTATAAAATGGGTTTAATCATAGTACGCATTTCCCAGAGTGGTTGTGAGGATGAGAGGGAGGGAGGCAATAAGGCACCTACTGTGAGCCAGGTCCTGCACTAGACACTTCACAATTATGATCTCATTTGACCCTCATAACAACTTTGGGAGGCAAGGGCTATTTTACAATTGAGGAGACTGAGGCAGGTAGCAGTGAGGTGACTGGCCCAGGGTAACACAGCCAAGAAGTGTCTGGGACCAGATTTGAGCTCAATTCTTCCTGACTCCAAGCCCAGTATTCTCCCCACTGTGTCACCCATCAGGTAAGCATCAAATGAGATAGCACATAGTAGGTCCTTAATACATTTTCCTCCTTTCCCTCCCTCCCTCCTTCTTTTCTTCCTTCTTTTCTTTATTTCTTCCTTCCTTTCTTCTTCCTCTTCCTTCTGAGCTCCCTTCTTTTCTTTCTTTTCTTCTTTCCCTCACTCCCTCCTTCCTTCCTTCCTCTCTCCTTCCTTTCCTCTCTCCCTCCATATCCCCTCCCTTCCTCCTTCCTTCCTTTTTCTCTCCCTTTCTGTCTGATTTCTTGCCTGCCTGTACACAAGCTTCCAAGCAATGAGCCTCTGAGTCTTGAGGAGATGATGCTAGGGTTTTCTCTCCCAGCTCAAAATACCGGGACTCCTCATCTACTCCTAAGACCTTCCTGGGGAGCATGCTCCCAGCCGCCCTGCCTCTGCTTGCCCACTCCGACGGGATGAGGAGGGAGGCTCAGGCTGTTGCCGGTTGCCATGGGAATGGTCTCCCACCATCACACAAGGCAACAGCAGGATGCTCCACACGGCCTGGGGAGGGGCTTCTGGAGGAAGCAGCAGTGATGCTCTTCCAAGCAGGGAGCCTGGGCTGCTGACACTGAGAACACGTGAGATCAGGAAGAGGCCATGTCAAACAGGGCAGCCCATGCTCTTGCAGCTGCCTGGCGCCTGCTGGCCCAGCATCCCTGGCTCTCTGGCACCAGCTCTCACGCCTTGGGTACCACAAGATCCTAGACCCAGGCCTTGTCATCAAAGCCGCCCTCCACTAAGGGGGCTACAGCCCTTCAGCCTCTGCAAGGGCACTCACCTCTGACACTGCTAGGCAGCTCACTACTTCACCAAGCAGTGGGTTCCACCTCTGGATCATTCTGCTCTGACTCTATAGCAAATCCCAAACCCCCTCTTGGAAACTTCCTTCTTTTCTCCTCGAGTTCCTTCCAGCTCTGCCCTCTTGGCTCAAGCAGAACAAGATTAATCAGCGTCTTTTCTGTGGATCAGTCTAACCATTGAGCCCTTGGAGACAGTGCTCCTCACGTGCCCTGGGGCTGCTGAGGTCCTGAGCCAGGAGAAAGGAGACTTTGGGGGAAGAAGGTTCTGCTGCTCTGGAGCAACCCCCAGCTCTGGCCACTCACACCTTTATTCACTCACGCCTTCAGGGCGATCCAATCTCAGTGGCAGATGCCTAGGATTAGGAGCCCAAAGGGACCTTAGAGGCCAGTTGCACCAACCCCTTCAGCCCATTTTACAGATGGAAAAAACTATGTTTAAAAAGAGGGAAAGCAACTTGTCAGGGGTCACACAAGCAGAGCCAAGATACAAAGCCAGGCTCTCTGACTCCACAGCATCACTGCATCACCACAATGGAAGACCTTGCACTGTGTGTCCATGACACAAGATGGGGGAGGCTAGAAATAAATCTAGAGTTTAAGGGGGGCAGGCCCAAAGTGATACAGTCAAGTACCTACTATGAGCCAGTTCTGTGCATTACACTGGGAATATAGAGAAAGGTAAAAGTAGTCCCTGCCCTCAGGGAGCTCCTAGTCTAAGGGGAAGAGAGGGGAAATAGCCTGGGGCAGAAGAAGTAGACCGAGAAAGTAGAAGGTGATCTCAGAAGAGAAAGTCTAAGCACCAGAGGACTGAGAGTGACCTCCTATAGAAGGTGGGGTGAGAGCTGGACCTTGAGGGGAGCCACGGAAGCTAAGGGAGAGATGGAGAGAACATCCAGGAAAAGCACAGGCATTCCCCATCTGCAGTGTTTTACCCTCCAGCCTCTACTGTCTCTCCACAAATGAACAAAAGAAATAGCTGGGGGAGTGGGGAGTACATGACAGACTGATCTAGGAAGGGGCATCACCAATGGGGGCATCACCAATGGGGGGTCTTTACCAATGGGAAGATCATCACCAATGGTGGGGGGGAGGTCATCACCAATGAGGAGTCATCACCAATGGGGGGGGTCTTCACCAATGGGGGTCTTCAGCAATGGAAAGATCATCACCAATGGGGGGGGGGGGTCTTCACCAAT
>CM053581.1:1039726-1091943 GCA_028627135.1 Pseudochirops cupreus | reverse complement strand
AATGTCTTTCTTTACCCAGTGCCAGGCAACATGGCTGAGATGTGGTAGATGTCTATAACATGTTTGTTGATTGACTGACAGAGTCTGCCTAGCCTCTGCCCTGGTCAGATCATGTGTGAAGCTTCCCCATCACCTTTGGGTGCCATAGTTTTGGAAGGGTGTTAGAGTGGGAGAGGTACCACAGGAAGCCGATCAGGCCATAACCAGGCTTTATGGGGCTTGATTGTAGGGCCTGGGGAAGCTCAACCTAGAGATTAGAAAACTAGGGGATGGGGAGGCAGGGGGAGAGGGAAAATGGGTATATGACAGTCATCTGGGATCCTTTGAAGACCTGCCTTTTGGCAAAGGGATTCAATGGTTCTGTTTGGCCTCTGGGGGACAGAACCGGGGGAAAAGTGTAGAGAGGCCACTTGGGGTTGGAAGGCAACTTGGCAGGCTGTCCCAGAGCACAGTGGATTCTCAAGGGAGCCCCTGACTCTCCCCCAATGGAAGTCCTCAAGCATAGACCAGAGAGACGGCTCCCTGTGGGGGGACTCTTGTGGGAGACAGACTCAGTGGCCCCTGAGCTTCCTTGCAAGTCCAGGGCCCTGTGTGTGAGTCACTGGCTGCCCAGGAGGAAAGTAACTCAGGCGCTCAGTAGCCACCAAGGAAGAGAC
This sequence comes from Pseudochirops cupreus, assembly GCA_028627135.1. NCBI lineage: Eukaryota > Metazoa > Chordata > Mammalia > Diprotodontia > Pseudocheiridae > Pseudochirops > Pseudochirops cupreus. Next base: position 1,091,287 of record CM053581.1, on the reverse strand, counting down.
AAGCCCTCCAGCAACAATGTGATCATTGGCCACCCCTCAGGGATGGCCTGCTGCTGCTCCTCAGTTCTCATTTCTGCACCTGGAAATTTATTACATCAGAGATTATTTTGTACTAAATGTAATTAGTTCGAACTATTTGTCATCCCTAGAAATACGTTTCATGTTGATGAAAATAATTAGTGCAGGGCTACTAATATTTACCTAAGATATGAATCCCAAGGGATGTGGTAAATTCAATTAGCAATAACTAATTATCACCAAGGTAGGAGTTAGGGTTTAAGAAAGACAATTACAACACCAAAAATGATGGTTTCTTAATTGGCAGATACTCATTGCAGACACAAACGCCGTTCTCCTGTGCGCCATTCCCCGCAGTCCACAGATGTCAACGGGAGCAGCCCCAGGGCTTCCCCAGAGAATCAGCCAGACTCAGCTGTCACCAGCGCAACACTGGCTTCCAAAGGCCAGCATTTATTAAACACCTGCTGTGTGCAAGCTTTGGTGCCCACATGCAGCTGCTCCTGCCCTGTCAAGGGCTTCAAGACCAACATGGAGGAGTAGGCTTCTTACTCACATAGGGCCTGGCCTAGGTGGCCTCTGAGATCCCTCCAGCCCTGGGACTCTGAATCTGACACCAATGAGCTTACAGCCAACTCAGACCAGAGAAGCATGGGCTAATTGCTCCCAAGGGAGGTCAGCGTCAAGGAGCAGGAAAGTCACAGGAAGAAAAATGGCACCAGAATGTCAAAGGAATGGCCCAGGCAGGCTTCAGGGAAGAGGGGAAACCTCTGCCTGGTCTTTGTGGAAGGGAAGGCCATCACTGGACATAGACGGAGAGGGATGGAGACATCAAAGCATTGGAGGGAACAGGACGAGAAAGGCACTGGGTGGAGAAAGTTTGCTAGATCATAGATTATAGAGAAGAGAAGATAATCAGCATTTCTCTGGCACTTACTGAGTCAGGCACTGGCTAAATGCAGTACAAACGCCGTCTCGCTTGATCTTCACAGCACCCTGAAGGGTCGGGGCAATTCCTCATTCTGCAGTCGAGGAAGCTGAAGGAAGTGGAGGGGAAGAATATAGAGGCAGACCTTAGTCTGCAAAGTGCTTTATGTGTGTTATCTCATTTAATCCTCACCACTGCTCAAGGAGGTGGGCACTGTTGTAAGTCTGTCCATATAAATGCTGTGCTTCCTTTTCTTCCTGGGCTGCTGGCATGAAGGAGGGCTGGCCGGTCTCTCTCTGTGCTATCTGGATCCATCCTTCCTGCTGGAGCAATCCACCCAAGTCTTGTCATCATGACTGAACAAATGACCCTCCAGAGTACCCTTAAAGGCCACAATGGCTGGGTGACCCAGATCACCGAGACTCCCCAGTTACCCAACATGATTCTGTCAGCCTCCCAAGATAAGACCATTATCATGTGGAAGCTTACCAGAGATAAGACAAACTATGGGATCCCCCAGCGGGCCCTCAGGGGTCACTCACATTTTGCTAGTGATGTGGTCATTTCCTCTGACGGCCAGTTTGCACTCTCAGGCTCCTGGGATGGCACACTAAGACTGTGGGATCTCACAACTGGCACTACCACCAGGCACTTTGTTGGTCACACCAAGGATGTGCTGAGTGTGGCCTTGTCTTCAGACAACCGTCAGATTGCCTCTGGTTCCCAGGATAAGACTATCAAGCTGTGGAACACCCTGGGTGTCTGTAAATACACTGTGCAGCATGAGAGCCACTCAGAACGGGGGTCCTGTGTCTGTTTTTCACCCAATAGCAGCAACCCCATCATTGTCTTTTGTGGCTGAGACAAGCTGGTCAAGGTCTAGAACTTGGCCAGCTGCAAACTGAAGACAAACCACATTGGCCACACAGGCTGCCTAAACACAGTTACAGTTTCTCCTGATGGCTCTCTGTGCCTCTGGAAACAAGGATGGCCAGACCATGCTATGGGACCTCAATGAGGATAAGCACCTCTATACTCTGGATGGTGGTGACATAAATAATGCCCTCTGCTTCATCCCCAATCGCTCCTGGCTCTGTGCTGCCTCTGGGCCCAGCATCAAGATCTGGAACCTAGAGGGCAAGATCATTGGGGATGAGCAAGAAGGAATCAGCACCAGCAGCAAGACTGAGCCCCCCCAGTGCCCTCCCTTAGCCTGGTCTGCTGATGGCTAGACTCCTTTTGATGGATACACAGACAACTTGGTACGGGTGTGGCAGGTGACCATTGGCATTCAGTAAAGGGGTCAACCATAATTCAGATTCTGAAATAAAGACCTTAATTTCTGCCTTTAAAAAAATAAATGCGGTGCATCCTGGAACACAAATTCATTTTTAACACCAGAATTCTTCCAGAGAACTGCATTTTATTGTGAAAGCAAGTTCTAGCAGGAGATCCCAGGAGGAATCAGCATTGGCATCCTATGCCCTAGACCCAGACAGGACCACTCCAGGTTCAGTCCTAGAGAAACATGTCTCTAATGAGACGGTCTGGACTTTTTTCTCATTGCTTCAGCTCATTAAACCCCAACTCTGCTGCCAAGAACAAATTATTTACCCCTGAAGTGTCGACTCCTGCCTGAGGTCTCCCAAAGGTGGGGAGAGGAAGCAGAAAACTAATCATTGAAAAATGGAAATTGAGTATGAGGAACACACTTGCCTCCCACACCCAAAAATCAATGCTCAAGGATGGGGAAGATCCACAGAAAAACAAACAGAATTCAATCCTAAACTTGTAGCTATTACTGTCCTCTCTGTGGAAGACGATGCTTTCACCTCATCAGAATATGAAACAGTTTGTGGGGCAACCAAATAGACATTCTAGATTTCACCTTGACTCTGTACTGTCCAAACAACTCTGTGCTTTCTAGGAAAATACCCATCTTGAGCCTGCCTTCTGGTGGGTATTTATTGGTCTTCTTTTAGAGAATCGATTAATGGATGGGCACTCCTCCCTGGGCCACAAGGTGGCTCTGACTCAAAAGACCCGCCATACTTCTCAAGTTCACAAGGTCCCCCCCAAGCCTGGCACTTCCATCTCATGACAGATACTTATTCACCTAAGATACAAAGGAATTATCTCCAAATCCAGACCTCTGGTTTGCCTAGGCAGGACAGAAGCTTTATTTGCCATGTGCTTGCAGCCACGTGACATTTAGGGTAGGGAATAAGGCAGGGCACTCCTTGTTCTCCCCTTATAGAAAGCAGTTTGTAACAGTTCTGATAAAATCCAAAATTAAAACATAAAGGTCCTGAAGGTGAGGCCACTCCCTCAATGATGGTGAAGTTACGGGACCCTCCTGCTGTGAGGCCAGTCTGGGAATTGTCTCACCATCTCAATGCACCATGTCCTCCCAGCACAGATACACGTGGCTAGGGGCAGTCACACAATTTGTCATCACTCCACGAAGGGCCCAAATGCTGAATCACCAAGTCCCTGGAGGCCCCGGAAACTTCTGAGACTTCTGAGCACCTGTTTCCTTTAGACCAAGTCAATCCCCACTGCATATGGGGATTGTCTCAGCCATGTTGTCTCAGCCTAAAGGGCACAATCTCACATGGAGATAGGAGATATCTGGTCTTGTTTGGAGACTGAGAGCACTAGAAAGATCCTTCAGACCCTTCTCCTGGCTCTGTACTCCTTAGCCTCATGTCTGCCCCAAGTATGTGAAGACTTCCCCAGTGGAATGGTCAGATGAAAATAATTTGTCCCAACAGCCATGAAGGCGGCTGAAGCAGGTGCCATGGATCCCTTAGAGCTTGGTCAGACAATGGAAGATGCCAAGGTCATCCAATGGATCCCGGGCTACCTCCAATCATCCTGACTTTTGTCCTGCCACCACTAGACTCTTATGACTGGGAGAGAGGAGGCATACAACTTCATGCAACTCTGCCTCACTTAAATCAAATTCACCTCACATCAAGGCATCAGCATGATGTCATTGGTCTTCTCTGAAAATGAAGGACCACCAACAACACCTTCACCCCCTGTGAGTCCTTGAAGAGGTTCCCTTCCCTATCCAGGGCTCAGTTTCTCCTTCTGTACAATTCAGGGGCTAGATCAAGTCTCTCCTAGTTCCGATATTGTGGAGTCTCTGGAGTGGGCACAAGGGGTTACGTGCCATTGGGATGTTCTTTCTCTGAGCCACAGTCCACACTATTAGAGTGGGTACCTACCTGCCTTGCCCAGTCAGAATCCCATCTGTCATTATTCCTTCCAAAGATGCTCCTCTCCAGCTGCCTGATATCTGAGAAAACAATTTCCTGGGGTGGGATCTACATGCAGCACCAAAGGTAGAGCAAATACTCAGGCAAGACCAAACTTGACTCACAAGCCCTCTCTCTCACAGGGGCCCCAAGAAGAGTGTCTGTCCTGTGGAGCCCCTTCTCCAGGGTAGAAAACGAAGCCTGGACAGGAGAAAGGACCATGGTCTCATGCCCGGGCCAGAGCCAGCTCCACTCTACCACAAAGTTTGGGTAAAACAATTGAAGGACAGCACAGAGGAGTCGCGTGGGTGGATCTGAATTCTTCCTTTCCCTGAAGTCCATTTAAATGGAGGATGTAGGGAATTGAGATTCACAAATGTCAGCTTAGGCTTGTCTGGAATCCACCCGTGCCCCTGTCTGTCTCTTTCTCTCTCGCTTATCAACCTTATTATCTATCATAAAAATGATGACGGTGATGACGATGATGGTATTTCCTTGGGCTCTTGAGCTTTTCAAAGTGTTTTACAAACATTGCCACATCTTCATTCTTATCATGTGCCTGGGAGGTGCCATTATCATTCTCATGTTCTAGATTAGTCACTAAGTCAACACGTATTACGCACCCGCCATGTGCTGGGCACTGTTCGGAGCCCTGAGAATACAGGCAGAAATGCAGTCCCTGCCCTCAGGGAGCTTACACTTCAACAGGGGAAGTTATTGTTGTTGTTTGTCATTTCTGTCATTTCTGTCACATCCGCGTCTTCATGACCCCATTGAGGGTTTCCTGGCAAAGACACTGGAGCAGTTTGCCATCACCTTCTCCAGCTCATTTTACAGATGAGAAAACTGAGGCAATTACGGTTAAGTGACCAGCCCAGGGTCACACAGCTAGTGAGTGTCTGAGGCCAGATTTGAATTCAAGAAGTTGCCCTTTAATGAAAGAAGATCACACATGATGGGAGACTGAAGGGGAAGGGGTGAACAAAACCCTAGCTAAATCTCACATTTATTAGGCATCTATGCCATGCCAGGCACTGTGCTAAGCACTGGGGATATAATTGATAGAAAGATAATCCCTGCCTTCAAGGAGGCTACAATCTGAAGGAGGAGATAACACACAAGAGGAGGCAGGAAAGGGGAGTGGGTGGGCCACCAGAAGTGCCTCAGGGCATCCGAGCAGAGCAGTAGATTCTGCTTGGATTGACCTCAAAGTCCAGCATCTACCCTCTATAAAGGAGAGCATCAGGAGGAGCTGGGTACCCTTTGGGGTACCCAGGGGGAGAGGAAGGTCAGAGAGGCGCTGTCAGCCAAGGCTTGAGTTAGCCACCATGATGCTGAGCTTACCTTCGGTGGGGCACCTCCGCAGGCAAGGGGCAGAGGCAGAGTGGAGGGACAAGACCAAGATACCCAAGAGGCACAGCAGACGTCGGGAATGCAGCCTGGAAAGGCAGTGGACGTGGGTAGTGGCATGTCCTCTTTGAATGAAGGCTCTTACAATTCCTATCATTTTATGGGGCTTTAAGGTTTGAAAAGTCCTTTGATCCTCACACCAAGCCAGGGAGGGAGGGGCTGTCGTTATTCCCACTTTAAAGTTGGGGAAACTGAGAGAGACAGAGGTACACAGCTAGTGAGTGTCTAAGGCTAGATCTGAACTGAAATCTCCTTGACTCCATTCTCAGCACCTGATTCACTTAGCCACCTAGCTAAGAAAGCAGAGGAAGAGATCAAGTGACTTGCCCAGGGTCACACAGCTAGTAAGTGTCTGAGACTAGATTTGAACTCAGGTTTTCCAGACTCCCGGCCCAATGCTGTGTGCATTTTGGTACCACCTAGCTGCCTCATCTGTAGCTAGTTCTCTCCAGCTCATTCTACCAAAGTGATGGCATCTCTATCTTCCCCTGAAGTTTTTGGGGTTTCACTGAAAAGTTGGGGCTGTATTTTTTTAATGCCATTATCATGGCATTAACACATTTTTCCATGTGTTAGCCACCCAATGACTAACCCTCCAGTCCCATTTAACCAATTAGATCAATTAGCTTTTCTAAATGGATATTTCTTTTGAGGGTGTATCAAGAACAGTCCACAAACATCTTTCTTTAATGCCTCAGGGCACACTTTCCCCTATACAACCTCAATCTCTGTGGAGAATGAGCTCACATTTAAAGAAATTTCTATATTAGTCCTCCCTCAAAACAAGTTTATCCCCAAACATGGCATCCATGCAAGATGTGCTCAAATCTCAGCCATCTTTAGGATGAGACCTGACATTGTTCCTTCTTCCTTAAGAGTATCCTTGCTGGGCTGGCTGAAAATACTGCCATGAACTCAATTCCCAGACTGCTGGACCTTCTGTGGGTAGCTCACACTTTCCAATTTCTGGAATTCACAAGACTGCAGCTTCATCTCCTTCATCCAAACAAAAGAACAATCTCTGAGGCAAAGAGTCTAGGTCCACATGTCATCCTTGAAGGGAAAGGACATGAGGTCTCTGCTCCATTGAAGAAGTGGAGAAGAAGAGAAGTCAACCCAAGAGACGTGCACTCAGAGCCAATCAGAGAGACTCCTCTTACCATGCGTTAAGAAACTAGAATCACTTTCAGAATATCTAAGCATTCTCTGGTCCTCCAAGCACGTCCATTATATGTCAATCCAATTCCCCAAGAAACAGGCTCTTCAGCCTCTTCCACACAGACAATCGCATCAGTGGCACTCTGTGCTTCTCCAAAAGGTCAGGCTCAGTGGGCAATCCCCCCCCAACCCACCCACCCCCCCGTCACCTTTCTCCTTTCATTCCTTTTAGAGTCAGCTAGATGGTGCATTGTACAGAGCTCTGGACGTGGGGTTAAGAAAACCTGAATTCAAATCTAGTCTCAAACACTTACTAGCTGGGCTCCTTGGACCTCTGTAAGCCTGGGTTTCTTCTAGTTATAAAATGGGCAGAGTAACAACATTCAGCTCCTGTAATTGCTGTGAAGATCAAATGATGGAAAATTTGTAAAGTGCTTAACCCAGTTCCTGGCACATAATAGGCACTTAATAGAGGTTTCCTTTTTTTCAGCAGCTAGATGGCATCTAGAGCTCTGAGCCTGGGGCCAGGAAGACCTGAGTTCAAATCCAGAGTCAGAAACTAGCTAGCTCTGTGACCTTCTGGTCTCTCTACTTCCTCAACTGTGACATTGCGATATGAAGAGCATCTACCTCCCAGGGCTGTTGTGACAACGAAAGGAGGTAATATTTGGAAAGCGCTTAGCCTACTTCCTGGCATACAGTGGGAACTTCATAGATGCTCACTCCTTTCTTTCCTCTCCTTTCTCTCCTCTTTTCTTTTTCTATTTGTCCAGCTATCTGCCCATCTATTTCTCCACATATCTGGATCCCCATCTGTTACCTGATGACGTCTCTCATGCTATTCTTTTAGGCAAGATGGCATAAACTGGATCATTTTTTAAATCTAATTTTTGAATGACAAAACGATAACCATGACATGAACAATAACATATTTATCTAGCATGTTCAAGTTGGATAAGCCCTTTGCAAATACCCTCCACTCCTCCCTATCTCAACCCTTTGGTAAACCATGTCACATTATCCTCCCAGAGTCCCTTATCCTGCAGCCCACGTCCCATTATCCTATAGCCAGTCACACTTTGCTAAACAAAAGCCCCAGATTACTCTCAGTATCTGCCTCCCTCACTCCTGTTCATGCGCTGCTTCCCAGAGTTATAGGAAATCAGAAAATAGTACTTATTGGGTCTACAAAAAGTTTATGTTCTCTGATCTCAGTACAGCAAACAATTATTATTCTCCTCCCTAATCAATTGACCGTAAGACTCTCCACAGAGGCTGTTCCAAACCCTCTCATCTGACTTAGATCTCCTCTGGCTCTGCCTCCTGCACCGTATCAGCTGATAACTTTGCCTTCACTGAAAAAAAATGGAAGCTGCCTCATCGCATTCCCTGTTCTCCCCTCCTCTTCAGTCCACATTATTCAGGCATCTTTTGCCACTATGTTCCCCATCACCCCTATTTCACCCAAAGAGGTGACTCTCCTTGCCAGGACAAAGCCCTCAATGTGCACCCTTGATCCCAGCCCACCTCTGGTAAATTACTCCTCTGTCATTCCTCCCCTTTCCCTTTAATCTTCAACCTCTCCCTCTCTACTGGACTCTTCCCTACTTCCTACAAATACGCCCATGTTTCTCTGATCCTTAAAAAAATAGAACCTCACTTTATCCAACCACCCCTACTATCTATCTTTCATGGCTCACCTCCTTGAGAAGGCATGCCTCCACATCCCAGCCTTTCACTTATAAACACACTTGCAGTCTGGTTTCCAACCTCATCAATCACCTGAAACTGCCCTCTCCAAAGCTGCAATGATCTCCTCTTTAAAAAGAAGGGATTCTATTGATATGTTCTGCCTTTTTTTAAAAACATTGCTTCCATTCTACCCTCTATACTATAGTTCCCCTGCCACTTTCCCAGAGAAGCATATGTTAGAGCAAAGAATTTTAAAAGGAAAGAAAGGAGAGGAGGAGGAATGAAAATATTCAAAAATGCCAATCAGTGCATTGAAAAAGCCTGACATCATGCGCAATGTACCCCACTCTTGGATTTCCATTTCCATAAAGGAGCAGGGAGCAGACGCCTTCCCATAGCTCAGCTCTAGAGTCAAGCTTCTTCCTTACACTTCTGCAACATTCAGTTTTTATTGCTTTGAAATTTCCATTTATATTGTGGCAGCATATATATAGTGTCTGTTGTATACATGTGTATGCATATATGTATGTGTTTATGTGTATATATACATATGTACAACATGCATATACAAGCATGCATGCATGCATATATATACATTTGTCTGTATGTGTGTGTCTGCATAAATACACCTGCACATGCATACACGTATACATAGATCCCATATATGTACATATATAATACATGTAGCTTGCTGCTCTCTCTGAGTTGACTTTGTGTGAATTCCTGTAAGTCTTCTCATACTTCTCTGGATTCCTCATGCTTGTCATTTTTTACAGCCCAGTGTTCTTCTCTTACCTTCGTAGACCACTTTGTTTTGCTATTTCCCAACCAATGAACATCTGCTGGGTTTCCAGATCTTTGCTGCCACAAGAAGAGCTGCTATAAATACACTGCTGTCTCTGGAGACATTTTTTTTCCTTTGTCAAAGACCTAAAAGAGTGAGTAAACTAATCTTTCTAACAGAAAGGTTTAATCCCCTTACCCTCCTACTCAGTAAATTCCAATAGGTTCCTCTCACTTCTAAGAGCAAACACTGAGTCCTCTCTTTGCATTTAAAGCTCTTCAGACCCTGCCCCCTGGCTTCCATTTGCTTCCCTCGCACTCTATGATTGAGCCGCACTGGCTTCACATGTGACCATCCATCTCTGATTTCTGTGCCTTTATTCTCTCTCTTCTGATACACTATAAGAAGAAAACAAACAAACAAAAAACCACCCTTTCTGACCTTCAAGCCCCTCGGCCAGTGACATTCTGATAAGAAGAAAAAGCCCAGAGCCCAGCTCACCTTTCCTCTGAGAGCTTCACTCCTCAATCCCCTTCTCTGCTCTACTTTTAGACATAAATACAAGAATTGAGCACTTAAACACAGCTCTTTAGTAACACCAAAGTTAAAATAAATTCTACATATTAAAAACTTCTCATTGCCTGCTGAAGTCTGCATCAGCTCATGGGGAATGAGCAGTGGAGCTGTCTCTCTTAGGTCTGCTCAAGGTCAGTAAAGATAAGAGCTTCCATCATTGACTGCAATAAGATGTATCAACACCAGACAATCCCAAGCATTGCTCAATCTTAGCTCTCTATTCACAGCTCAGCCACTACCAGGTCACTCTCTGTCTCTCTCTGTCTCTGTTTATCTGTCTCTTTCTCTGTCTCTGTCTCTGTTGCTCTCTCTTTCTCTATCTCTTTCTCTGTCTCTGTCTTTGTCTCTGTCTGTCTGCCTCTGTCTCCCCTCTCTCTGTCTCTCTCTCTCTCTCTGTCTCTCTGTCTCTCTCTGTCTCTCTCTCTCTGTCTCTCTGTCTCTGTCTCTCTGTCTCTGTCTCTGTCTCTGTCTCTGTCTCTCTCTCTCTCTCTGTCTGCCTCTCTCTGTCTCTCTCTGCCTCTCTCTGTCTCTGTCTCTCTCTCTCTGACTCTCTGTCTCACTGTCTCTGTCTCTGTCTCTCTCTCTCTCTCTCCTTCCTCCCTCACTTCCCCCATATCCCCCACAATCTCTGCAGAGCCTTCAGGACCACCTGCTGCCTCCATGTTCAGCACCTCATCTCACCCTTGAGGCATCAGATGGTGCAGTGGATAGAGTCCTAGGCATGGAATCAGAAGGATCTTAGTTTAAAACAGGCCTCAGACACTTACTGGCTTTGTGACTCTAGAAAAGACTCTGAACTGCTGTGATAACATTTGTGAAGTTCTTAGCACATTGCCGGGCACATAGAAGGTGTTTAACAAATGTTTATTCCCTCTCATCCTTTCCTTTCCTGGATGATTGCATAGGTGGATAAAAGACATACTTCTTATAAATTAATAAGAATATCAGGGAATAAGCTCAATTTCTCTGGGCTCACCAAAGGAATTCTTGGGAGAGCTCCAGGAGGCAAGAAGACAGTGATAATCATGGGTTTCTCATCGGCCACTACATGGTTCTCATTGCTTCAGATCCATGCCTACACCTCAAAAGCTTTTCATTTCGCACCAGGTGGAGGCAATGAGCATGTAAGATGTGCAGCTCTTCCATTTTTAAAAGTCTGTGTTAGGTGGTACAGTGAATAAAGCACTGGCCTTGGAGTCAGGAGGACCTGAGTTCAAATCCCACCTCAGACACTTGACGCATTTACTAGTTGTGTGACCTTGGACAAGTCACTTAACCCCCATTGCCTTGCCTTCCCCCCTCCAAAAAAAAAGGCTTTAAAAAAGTCAATGTTAAGTCAGAAAATCACAGACCAATAGTTCTAGCTGTTGAGGGTGCCCGGCTCAAGCTCAGTTCATTTATTGAACACTTAGGATAGGTCATTTGACTTTGTCATACAGAGGTTTGTCATCAATTGTTCCATCAAAGGCAGTGGTTTTCTATGGACTCTTGCAGCCAGACCCATATACTTTGAGATGACACATCAAAAGTATTAGTGGCTCTAGCTTTCTAGTAGGTGCTAAATGTTTGCCGCCTGCAGTGATTGGTCCTTTGAATCATACACACTGACCAGTAAGTACAGGCTCCTTTTGAATGTCCTTCCTGATGGCAAAGATGTAGACTTGTGTCACTATCATAAAAGCCTCTATCTTTGCAATTAAATCCATATGAATCAGGCATTAATTGAATGCCATCATGGGGGAAGGGTATGTGGTATTGTCCAGGGAGGGTCTGATCCTAGCCATTTCCTAGACTTCATCTGGAGGTTCAACCAGTTACAGCAATAAGTCCAATGGTGTATACCTCTGGTCAGTCATTACTATGGCTCTGGGAAGAGGCATCTGTGTATCTCAGAAATGTTTCTGTGAGTTCTTAATGTTTATCAGGCTATGCAGGAACATCTATCCACTTTCTTCTTCCTTTGTGAAGAGGAAAGTTCATCTTCCTGTACCTGCTTTGGGTCATAGATGCTATGCATCACTGATATTATGCAGCTTTCTATTTGGATAATTCCTAAATCTATTCTTGACCGTTTGACTCTTCCAAAAGTGCATTTTCCAGGCAGAAATAGTGAAAATGTTCATGTCTTTAAGTATGAAGCTTTGGCTCCAAGATGTCATATACCCAACAAATGGGAATCCAGCCTCTACCTAAAGACTCCAAGGATAGGGAGCTGCCACCTCTACTATGGGAAAGATCCTGGTTACTAGGGTGTTTTCTCTGGCATCATGGATCCGGCCTTCTGTACTATGGGAGAGCTCCTGTTGGTAGGGTGTTTTCCCTGTCATCATGCCAAAATGGATTTCTTTGCTTCTTTCTTCCATGGCTCCTGGCTCTGCCTTCTGTGGCCAAGAACATAAGACCTAACAAATTTTTTACATGATCAGCCTTTAGACACTTGAAGACAGCCATCATGTCCCAGGTCTTCTCTTCTCCATGCTACACTCCCCCTGCCCTCAGAGGACATGAATCCAATGCCCTTTCCTATCCTGTTTGCCCTTCTTTGGACACTCCAGCCTCCCCCATTCTTCTTACACTATGGTGTCCAGAATGAGAGGAGCCCAGTCATCCAAATCCCAGGCTGACAAGAGCAGAGGACAAAGGGACCACCCTTTCCTGGTTCCTGTAAGTTCTGCCCAAGATTCCATCAGCTTCCTGGGCAGCCCCTGCCCACCACTAACTCATGCTGAGCTCGAGGAAATGCAAATGTCCATCATCCTCAGAACAACTGCTGCACGTCCTTGCTTCCTCCCCCTCTCCTTGTGAGGTTCATTTTGGTTGTGCCCAAGACTAACACTTGACACTTACTTATCTCCCAGAAACTTCATCTTACTAAGTTCAGCCCAACGCTGTGACTTGGGAAATTCCCTCTGGGACCTGACTCCGTCATCCCCTCGGCCAGCAACCCCTCTCTGCTTGACGCCAACTGCAAAGCTGAGGAGTGTAGCGCCTATGCCTTGACTGAAGTCACTGAAAAAAAGTGCTCGAGGATACTGGGCCCAGCACAGAACCCGGCACTCCTTCTCTATAGATTTCCTTCCAGCTGTCGCTCAGCGGCTCAGTCGTGTCTGACCTTTCATGATCCTGTGGATCATAGCACGCCAATGCTGCCCATGGGGTCTTCTTGACAAAGCTACTGGAGCGGTTGGCCATTTCCTTCTCCAGCTCATTCTACAGATGAGGAGACTGAGGCCAACAGGATGAAGTGACTTGCCCAGGGTCACACAGCTAGGAAGTATCTGAGGCCAGCTTTGAGCTCAGGTCTTCCCACTGGGCCACCCCACCCAGCTGCCTCCACCATATTTAATAGGACCATCTAATTGGATCATTCTCTTCATATTTTTCCACAAACATACTATGGGATACTGTATCAAGAGTATTAGTCTAACCATTCAGTCTTACTCCCCTCATTCCAGATGAAGAGACTGAGAGTCATAGAGGGCCCTGGTTCAAGATCACGCAGACAGCAGGTAGGAGAGTTCAGTCGCTCCCAGCCCAGGCATTTGTCAGCAGCTCTGTGGCTCTGAGTGAAGCCATTTTTCCTGGGTCAGGGCTGCAGGACCATAGCTCTATGGACCCAGCTCCCAACCTCTCATCTTCTCCCCTAGGAGTACCGCACTCAGATTCACTTTCCAGAGATTCTTCCTTCTCTGAGCTAATGGAGTGAGCTCTAGTCTTCAGACCTGGCCCAAAGACAGAACCTTGACCCAGGGACCCTGCACAAGAGCCAGCGAGATGGGTGCACAAGAAATCTCAGGCTTTGTTCCAAACAGCACGTGTGTAACATGTACACGTGCACATGTCTTGTGCGGGCATGTGTGCATGGTGTACACACATGATGGTGCCCATGACCACCTCTGGAAGGGACACAGGGGGACCACCACCGCTCAGCACAGGGACATTAGGCTCCATGCTATCACCAAACATCATCAGGTCTGAAGGAAATGAAGACAAAAAAAACCAAGAGATCCTTGAGCTGGGCTACGGGCAAGCTGCGAGATCCCCCAGTGAGAGGAGCTGCTGTTTGCCTGGGAAATGAACTCTGGAGGGGCTTAGCAGGGGGAATTATCCTGCTCTGATACTGAAAAGGGACTTAAATATTCATGGGCAGGCAGAGCAGCCCAGCACAGCTGGGTGTGCCAACACAGCTTGGGCCCAGCACTGGTCCAAGATCCTTCCTGCAAAGTGCCTCCCGCTCCACTTTCTCTCCCCCTGCTCAGCCTCCACATGAGTGCAGCCTTGAAAACACTCACACATGGCCTCCCATTTCTGCACTGGCACAACTATACCTATAGACTTATACACACACACACACACATGCACATACACATGCATACATACATGCACACACTCACACACATATATATAGTTACATGCACACACACACACACACACACACACACACACACACACACACACTCTTGCTCTCCTGTCACAGTCAACTCCTTGTTCCCCTCCTCAGCCTCAGTCAGACACACTCTCTGGGACACACTGATGTGGCCTGGGACCTTCATCCTGCAGGTGGCCAGCATGACTTTCCCTCTGCCCTTTCCACCCCCACATTTAGAGGAAGGAGGAGTGGGCCCGAGGGGCTGGGCTGCTGCTGCAGGCAGTCTCACCCTCCAGGCCAGCCAGCCTGGGTACCTCTTCCCCTGGCCCCAGCTGCAGAGGCCCTGAGCAGTTGCCTCCAAGCACTTTGGTGCCTAAGGGCATGTTTGCTTCCCATGCTCCATCCACTGTCCTCTGCTCTTTTTGCTCACCCATGCCAGAGCACAGGCTCTGATCTGTGGCAAGGATGGCACCATCCCACTCTCTGCCTGGGCCCACTGTGGCCTGTCCACAGCAGTGAGACCTTGGTGGGATCATGCCAAGGATCCCCTTTCTCTAGCCCTCATCCATTTCTGGAGGACTGACCTCCCAGGGATGTCGCAATGGAGTTATTATCTCCACTTGGCAGATGACAGAGAGGGAGCCTTGGAGAGGAAGGAAGTTCTCCATGATCCTGATCTGGCCAGCCTCAGGGTGCTCTGGGTCCAAGCCAGAATCCCCCCACCCCCCTGCAGGCCCCAGCTTCTTCTCAGGAGTAGGCACCTCAGCAGTAGGTGCAAACTACTCCAGTATATGGCAGAACTCTATGGCCACTGGACAGAGAACAGAGGGACCCTCCATTGTGACCCCACGAAGGTGGCGTCTGACCACTGAGCCACCAGAATCAGCGGACATTGGAGGAGAAGGGCCCTGGCCCCAGGGTCCCAGAGCATGGGAGACCTAATGAAGCTTGGCCCCAGAACAAGGACAGCCGGGGCTGGGAAGAGCGACAGCGGTCATTTGGATGAACTCTCTCATTTGAGAAGCAGCTTTGGGGGGAGGGGCCAGAAAACACAGGGTTAGAATAAAGAAAAGCTTGGCTTGAATCCTGTCTCAGAAACTTGCTAGCTATGTGCCCCTGGGCAGGTCTCCTAACCTCTGCCTCTCCGCTTTATTATCTGTTTAAAAAGTAGAGATAATAGCACTTAGCTCCGGAGGCTGTTATACAGGCCAAGAGACAGTCAATGTAAACTTCCACACCAACCCTCAAGACTCACTAAGAGAATCCTGCGATTCTTGACGGGTTATGGAGACCAGAGCCGACCCTTTGGCAGCTCCAGCTACCACAGCAGAAGCAATGCTGAGCCCCGACAAGTATCCCTGGAGGTGGAGTCTTAGGTACTGAGGGCGCTGGGTCCGCAGAGCTCTGGTCCTGCAGCCCTGACCCAGGAAAAACAGCTTCACTGTGCTGGCCGGCACAGGGGCTTTCTGGTGGCCCCACATCTTGGTATCATGAAAAATAAGCCTCATCATCATTGATAGTGTTTTCATTGAAACGCTTCTCCGTTAGCCTCAGGGAAGTTTTACCATGAGCATAAGTGTTCAGACTATCAAGGACCCAGACTGAGGCCTGTGAATGTTATTAGTATGTGGAAAACATGTTAAGAAAAGCACAAGAATATCTTCAGACAAACTAGAAAGAGATTTCCCCAAGGGGTAGGAAACAGAGAGCCCCGGGCTGAGAACAACCCGAGAAGCTGCAGAAATGAGGCATTTCTTTTCCTCAAGAAAGGAGCCTGAGCCAGCCTCCCCGATATGTGTCATGGCTCCCAGAAAGGCCAGCCCCCCAGCCCTGGAAGCACCAGCTGCCCTGCCACAGGTGCCCAGAGGGATGAGAGGCGGTCTGGAGGCTGGGAGGCTGCCTCCTGAATGAAGGTCTGTCTACAGCCAGAGCACAGGGAGAGGAGAAGGGAGATGGGGCTGAGGACACAAATGCGCCATCTTTCCCTTGTCTATCCTCTCCAGCCTCTGATAACATCTCAAAGTGATGAAGCCCAACCCTTGGGGGTCCTTAGACATCCAGCCTACAGACACCTCCAGACACGTCCAAAAGCCTACGAAGTAGAATTGAAATTAGAATCATTCTGCTGGGACCCAGAGGGCAGAACCAGGAGGAGCAGGTGAAAGCTGCAGAGACAGACGGATGTTGCCTCTGAAGGAAGAATGCATTAACAAGCGAAGTTGCTTGATGAAGGAGTGAGAGCTTTGAGAAGGTGATGAGTTCCCCTCATCTCCTGGTGCTGTTCTGCATCTGGATCACCACCGCCCTCCATTGTGAAAGCTGAGGAGGGGATTCTTACAGGAGGCAGGAGATGGAAAAAGTAACCTTTGAAACCAGGCCAACTCTAAGGAATGTGGTGGGTGGAAGGGATTGTGGTTCGAAAGGGGCCATCTTCCCAGCCAAGCCAGAGCTGAGGAGGCTGCATCCCTGGGCCCCAAAAGAACTGGAAGATGTGATTGCCAAGCCCTTGTCAGGGAGCTTTGGAAGGGTTCCCAGGCTGGACACTGGATGACCACTTGTATGTAATGCTGAAGATGCCTATTGTATCTCCCCCAAGGGCTCACCCAAGGCCTGCAATGCCCCGTCAGTGGTTGTTGGTCATGTAATGGAAGAATTGGCTAATCAGAGCACAGTTCTCAGAACTTGCCTGGATTCCCCATGCTCTTATGTGCAGGTAAGCCCTGTCTGACTGCATGGGGGCTTGGGGAGCTTCCTTCTGGCCCTGAGGGGTCAGAGGGTGTTCAGCTTGGCTTAGGAGCCAGAAGGCCTGGAAAGTCCCAAACCAGTGAACCAAAGTTGGGCCCATGTACAAAAGGAGGGACCAGCCCCTCTGCAGGAAATTCTGTTTCTTCTCCTTCTGAGCAGTGAGTGTGGTGGAAGGGCTGTGAGTCACTGCATGAGGGCCAGGACGGCCGCCCAATCTCACCCCTATCTGTGTGCTGCAGGCACACGCCCTTTCTCTTGCTATAGTGTCCACTCATTCTTGATCTTTGATGAATGGGCATTCTGCAAGGAGTAACAAGGAAAGGTCCTCCTGAGTTATCAGAGGTCCCATTAGCAACTGGAGTCAGGAGTAGGGTCAACTGGGTGGTAATGCCTGAGGTCAGAGAGGAAAATGGAAAAAGAGTCAGCCCCACAAGAAGCACAGCATCAGCTTCCAGGATTGTGACCCCTCTGATAGAGAAAAATGCCAGCTACACCCTCCGGAGAGACCCTGAGCCCCAGAGCCCAGGAGAGGAACCTCATGAGAACTCCAGGAAGGGAGGAGAGGGCTCCAGATTCCAGGAATCAAGAGGTAGCCCTCAGCCCCCTACGTTCTCTACACGTGTGGACTTGGACTGAGTTTGTATTTTGAATCTGAGCCCACTTTCTCCAGGGACCTCCAGGAAGTATATGCCCCCAGTCTAGAGCCAGGTGCACTCCCTGACAACTGTCCTTGCCAACCCAGTTTAGTATAAAAGGGAGTTAAGTCTGGCTTCCAATAAATCAGTAGCACACTGGTGCTGACTTGTGAGCAACAATACTGGAAAATGCCACCCTCACCCCAAAACCTTGAGCAGTATAAAAGGCATTAAGTGTCTGGCCCAAGTCCACAGAGATCACACACATTTGAGGCAGGATTTGAATCCAGAGCCAGTGATCTCTCCACTAGATCACCACACAGTCTTCCTGTTAAATTAATTCACTAGTTCATGCATTCATTCCACAAACACATGCCAAGCTCCTGGGGGCTGTGACCTGTGCAGTGAAAACTCGGCAGGATCTTCTCATCAATCCATCTCCCCAGGGGCTTCCATTCTATCTATTTACTTCTATTTGCCTTTTCAGTCAGGCGTTGTTTGATTTGGATAACTGTTGAGTAGCTAAAGCCATTTCTAAAAACCTCTTTTGATGTGGGGACTTTTCATATGTATAAAATATTTAAGTGAGCTGAACAGGGAGTGGAAGGAGTTGGGCTGACAACACCATTCTGGAAAGGTCAGGCAATGCAGAAAGTCACCCCTTTACTTTGGCCGGATGGTAGAAGGAAGATGCCCAGAACACTGGCAGATTTCGGCGAGTCTCCCAGCCATGGGCTCTTCAGGATCCTGCTGACCCTGAACCCTGTCAGATGAACCTTCCCAGAAGACAGCTCTTACCATGTTCCACCCCCAAAATTATCAATGGCTCACTAGACTTGAACAGGCAGGGGTTTCGAATACTGGCAAACCAAACTTGTGGACTCACTGAAGTGAATCACTGCAAATGTGTGCATTCTTTTGTTTTAAAATGCCCACAAGTGTGACCAAATCTCACCCAGCTCATTGGAGGCAAGCTCTCCCACCTCTGTCAATGGGACTCTTCTCTAAACCCACTCAAATTCTGTCCTTGTGAATCTCTTCTTGTTTTGTTCAGTTTTGTCTGACTCTTTGTGACCCCATTTGGCATTTTCTTGGCACAGACACTGGAAGGTTTGCCATTTCCTTTTCCGGCTCATTTTACAAATGAGGAAACTAAGGCATACAGGGTCACCCAGCTAATAAGTGGCATGGCCTCATGTGAACTCAGGTCTTCCTGCCTTCAAGACAGGTGCTCTATCTGGTGCCATGCAGCTGCCCTAGCTCACCTAGCTGAGGGTCTCTGAGGAAGAATAATTCTAGTCTTTGGAATGATGAGTTGGTGACAAATTGCTCCCAGCATTCTAAGGTGGGTTTTCAGATGCCAGAAAACGTTTCCATCTCTGGGCCTGTAGTCAAAGTATCCCTGCAGAGACAGGATCCAGGCTCAGGGCCACCTCCTCCCAGACCCTCAATAAGTAGCAGGCGGGAGGCAGCACTGGAAGAACCTTATATTTGTTGTAAGAATTTTCTTCTTCTCATACTAAGCCAGTCTAAAATTACTAGGCCAGGGGACACTGGGGGTGGACAGCAGTAAGAAGCAAGAGCATAGAATCTGATTAGCATTCTCCCAAGGTCTCGTTTCCACTAGCCTTCCTTTCCTTATCTCCCCTTTACTGGCCTAAGCCCACATGTGAGGGCATCCCTGCAGGTCACCCTAAGTCTATGTAAAATCATTGGAGACATCTGCTAAGACAGTGGCCAGATGTTCTATGGAAATCTTCTGGCAATTTTGCCTGGATGATGAAGCTAAGTGAATTATGCATTCAATTGCCACTCCCTGCTTAAGGGACCACAGACTAAAAGGAGAGAGAGAGAAGAGAGAGACAGACAGAGAGAGAGAAGGAGGAGGAGGAGAGAAGAAGAAGAAAGAGAAGAAGAAGGAGGAGGAGAAAGAGGAGGAGGAGGAGGGGGAGGAGGAGGAGGAGGGGGAGGAGGAGGAGGAGGAGAAACAGAATCTTGACCATGTGATGAGGTCACTATGTTCTTCCCATTCAGTGACCAGTGGGTATCATTTTCACCATCAGAGTCTTGGTTATTAACATTTCTGATTTTCAGATATCTGTTTTATCTTCATACACATTGATTACTTCATTTATTTCAGACCAATCAGAAGGAAATTTTGAATGTTCTAAATGATGTAAGTCAATATCTTGTGGGTCTCTGACTTGGTTGGACTCATGTAATCTACAATAATGGTAATAAAAGTGGAATGGAGACTGAATGGTGTGTGCTGGTCCTCCATTACAACAGAGAATCTGCCAGTATAAGAGTTTGAGTCATCGGACAGAGGATAAGACCTTTACCCCACTGCCCAATCATCCCAGATCCAGGGTCTCAGGGCTTTTCACTTTCTCCAAATGTTCTCTCAGATTTTTCACCTGGAGTTCCAACAGTGTTCCCTCTTTTACAATATCACAATCACATCACTATCTTTGCCAAATAAAATCTTATTTAGTACAATGCTACATCTCTCATGTGACTCCAGCTAGAAAGGGGTTTTCCTTCTTCAGTTCCAATAGAAGTTCTCTCTCTGTCTCTATCTCTGTCTCTCTCCCTTCCTCCCTTTCTCCCTCCTCCTCCTCCTCTTCCTTCTCTCTTTCTCTCTCTCTCTCTCTCTCTCTCTCTCTCTCTCTCTCTCTCTCTTTTTCTCTCTCTCTCTCTCCTCTCTCCCCCTCACTCCCTCTCTGCCCCCCCTTCCATCCCTGACCCACATTCTCTCTCTTCACCTACTCGCCATGACTCTGACCTCTGTGAGGATAAGATCTCTGTCTCTTGGCACTTTATTGTCCTCTCAGTTCCCAATGCCACACCTTGAACATACTGAGTGACTGATATATTCTTGACTTATGAATGAATGGGTGGTCAGCCGCTATAGTGATTATGGAGTCAGAAGACCTGCTCTCAGCTCCTATTCTGACACTTAGCAGCTTGGTGATCTTGGGTAATTGGCTGCAGCTCAGTGAGCCAAAGTCTCCTCATCTCTAGGATGAAAAGAATGTGCTTTTCACCCCCACCTCTAGGCTGTGCA
This sequence comes from Pseudochirops cupreus, assembly GCA_028627135.1. Classification (NCBI taxonomy): domain Eukaryota; kingdom Metazoa; phylum Chordata; class Mammalia; order Diprotodontia; family Pseudocheiridae; genus Pseudochirops; species Pseudochirops cupreus. The sequence goes on along the minus strand of CM053581.1, from coordinate 1,070,642 downwards.
TGGAAAGCTTCCCAAGCCTTCAGCCTCTCCTGATGTAGGAAATCCAACTGTCAGCTGAGCAGTAGCCTCCTCCTGAGCAGACCCACTCTTTTTGAGTGTATTTTTGGAGAGGGGAGGTAAGGCAGTTGGAGTTAATTGACTTGCCTAAAGTCACACAGCTAGTAAGTGTGAAGTGTCTGAGGCTGGATTTGAACTCAGTCCTCCTAACTCCAGGGTTGATGCTCTATTCTCCGTGCCACCTAGCTGCCCTGGCAGGCCCCACTCTTGCTGGGTCCTCTTGTGCTATTTTATGGGATCTTCAAAATAGAGGCCTCTTATGACTGACATCTATGCCCAACCCACCCCACCTCAGACCTCTCATGGCTCCCTCTCCCCCTACTTCTTCAGCTGAGAACAAAAACTAGAGGCCATTAACCATGAGCTTCCCCTCTCCCCTCTTGCTCATCGCCCCCTCACTCAGGTTCCTTCTGCCCCTCTGCCCTCCTTCACACATGCCTCCCACAATGAGGTGGCCCGACCTCTGACCAAGACTGACCCCTTCACCTGCTCAAAAGATCTCATTTCACCCCATCTTCTCCAGCAACTTGCTGCTTCTGTCAACACCACGTTATCACTGATCTTCTATTTCTTAATAGAAATAAAAGCTTCTGGCAGCTTCCCTACTCCCTGCAAACATGCTCCTGCCTCCCCTGACTCTAAAGGCCTTCTCCTGGCCTTCCCATCCTTGTTGGCTGAGATGAAATGCCTTCAGATTGGCACTGGATGAAAGCAACAGCAGTGTTCACACCAATCACCCGATGACTGATGACTAGAGAGGGAGGTGGTGGATGTGAGGTGTAATCGATGGAGATATTAGATATTGGAACTTTCTTCTTTCTTTTTCCAAAATACTATTTTGAGAGCTCATCCATTCAGGGCTGGAGGGAAGCTTGCAGTTCCTCTGGTCTGGCCTCTCATTTTACAGAGGAACTGTCAAGAGGCCCATGGAGGATCTGCCCTCTGAGGGTCACACAGAGCAGAGGTTTCAAAAACAGCCCTCAAACCCAAGTGGTCCCAATTCCAGTTCAGAACACTCCACTCTGACAGGCTGCTCTCCATTTGGGCTTAGAACACTGTGAAGGGCGGCTCTCAGCCCCAGAGCCCAGCTGGGATACAGGCAAAGCTAGGAAGCTGCCAGTCTCTGAGATCCCAATGCTGAGCAAGGAGACACGAGGTAACAATGCCAGGCAGGCACACAAAACAAAATTGAATTGCTCCATTCCCTCAAGAAACGCACTTTCTGCTGGAGAGAAGCAACATGGACAGAGCTGAGTCATTTCATAGTGGGGCACAACAACCACTGGAGGAAACAGGAAAGACCGCATGTGTGTCTAGTGCCTTCAAGTTAAACTGAGCAGCTAAGTGGAGAAGGGACTTCCTGGGGCAGCAGTGTGACCTTGGGCAAGTCATTAAACCCATTGAGTCTCCATGTCCTCAGCTGGGAGGAGAAGAAAAAGAAAGAGGAGGAAGAGGAGGAGGAGGAGGAGGAGGGGAGAGGGAGGAAGAGGAAGAGATGTTCTCCCAGCTTTTAACATTCTCAGTTGTATTTTCAAAGGTTATCCCACTTTCTCCAAGTTCTTTCACACTTTTGACATTCTCTGTCCTGAGACTATTCCGGATTCTGTCTTTCCATAGGCTAAGGTCCCTCCCAGCTCTCTCAGTCTTTGTTCATTCCTAAAGCATCTTCTACCTCCAGTATCTCATACTGTATGTTCTACAGCCCCTCTTAGCTTTAATTTCCATGTTCTAAGGTTCCTGTCAACACTGATATTTTCCCTTCTATGTGCTAAGGTCCTTTCCAGTGCTGCCTTTTTCTATTCTAAGGTCCCTCCCGGCTCTGACATTCGAAGGTTCCTGGACAGTGTTGAAAACAGGAGGGTGTGTGTTGTTTTGTTTTCTTTTGCTTTGCTTTATTTTTTCTTTTTCTAGAGGCATCTGTCTTCTTAATCTAATCAGGAGCCCTGGGCAGAAGCTGCCCTGCTAAGGGCTCAGCATGGGGGCCCTGGCTGTGGGCCAAGGATGCAGCCTCTAGGTCTCATTCTCCCTATCCCCACCCCATCTACCCCCACCCCCTCCCCAGCCCTCCAGGGAAGCAACTGCTCATCCTTGGGATATTGCAGATTCTGAGGACTCAAAAGGTCACTGGAGACCCATAAGTAGAAATTTAGCAGATAAAATAAAGGGAAGCAATAAGAAAAGAGAGAGAAAAAGAAATATTCGCTCAGGGCTGTCAAAAAGAAATAAATTGGAAACCCATTATTCATGTATCTGGGACATTGATGTTCACTTAGGAAGAGAAAGAGAGAGAGACTGTGAATGCAGCAAGGTTCTGTATGCCAGTCCCCAAGTGCTCTGCCAGCCTGACCCCCGGATATCTGTGAGGAAAGCTGGCAGAGGGGACATGGTACACAAAGCTAGAAAACCAAGACAAATCGGAAGCTAATGATCAGGATTGTTTCACTAGAGAAAAGAATCCCTCTCATCAAGTCATAATTATGAAGTAGCCTGTAGCCCCAGCTAGCTAACTAGCATAGAACATTCCAATGAGAATTCCTTCTGATCAGGAGACAGGTCATTCCTCAGGAAGACCAAGACGCTCAGTGACCAGAGACCAATCCCCTCAAGTAAACACAAACAGAGAAAGGAGGAAGCATCTTACTGGGCTCCAGCTCTGTGCTGGACCTCAGACTACTCTTTTTTTCCCCATTGCCCCTTCCAGGGTGTCCCCCTACCTGAGTCACTGAATAACCTCTCCTCTCAAAATTTACTTAATTCATATCTACCACCCCATAGGAGGAGGGAGACAAGGAGGAGACTGTAGATAGACACACACACACACACACACACACACACACACACACACACACACTCACATACACAAGTGTACATACACTGAATGACTCCTACCTGGTCTCTAGCTTCACAGTAGAAGAGGAGAAGGATCATTCCATCAAGTCTCCTTGGGGGTAGAAGAGTATCCCTACTCCTTCAGCTTCAAATGCTTGTTGAATTGCCTTAGGTTCTGAGAAGATTCTATCCTGAGGTCAAACTCTTATGGACAGTAACAATCTATCTAAAAGATTGCCTTATTAACAAACTCTTCCCCCATCTCAGTGATTCTGAATCCCCATAAGGTACCTTTAAAAGCTCATTCTCTGTTCCCCTTCTACCTCAGTCCTTATTCCTATTCTTCTCAACCCACCTCTCCCCCATATTTGACTCCCAAAGGCACCCATCCCTCTCCTGCGCCTTCCCCAGGCAAGAAACTTGCTTTCATTTCAAATATTTTCTTTTTCCACTCCTTCAGTCTTCTAACTCTCACTGAGACCATGGTCTTTGACTGCCCTTTCCAGCAATGGCCACACTTTCACTCATTCTTCTTGACTCATTCTGACCAAGGTAAGGTGATACTCCCATTACCCCTACCATGTTCTCCCCCTACCACAGTCATTCAGTAACCTCTCCTCCCCTGAGACTCACTCAATCTGTGTCTACCACCCAATCAAGATTCTGGTAGCTGTTGTCAGCAACCTTCTAGTACACCTCCTTCCTTCCTCAATGAGTTCAGTGCCTGGCTCACTGTCTTTCCTCCCCAACTCCTACTCTCAGACTAGGGTGGTACATCACACACACACTGACACTCCCTCAAACACCCACGCCTCACCTCAGCCCAACACAAAGATAAACACATCTTTGATTTTGCCATCACCCACTAAAGTGGTCCATAGCTCTGAATTGTTGTTCCTTAAACTTCCTTATACTTTGACTGTAGACCTCTCTCACTAGAGCAGTGTCTGGGAAGCATGGGGAGTGGCTTTTCTTTTGTGTGTATGTCTCTATTGGTGACTGTCTCTTATGCTCTGTCAGCTTCTCAGTCTTGTGTTGAAGGCTAGACAAAAAAACTGCCCAGCCTATCAGTCACCCACTGACTGTGCCCCAAAGCCAATAGATACCTTGGACAGCTCCTCCCAAGCCTTTTTTCTCTCGTTAGAGCAGTATCAGTAGTTTGATGTCCTCTGATTCACATATCAAACTGGATAACAGAAATATAATGAAAACAAAATCCAAGCCATGCCCTTCGCTTTCTCATGGCATCTATAGAGCCTGTATTCCAGTACAAGAAGGTCTCCACAACATCACGGGCTCCTGTCTTAGCTGCTTCCCATCTTGCTCTTGCCAGAAGGATCCTCACCAATTGCATCCAACTGACTTCAGAAGACATTGACCAAAACCCACTGTGCACACATCAGTCAGTCCACAGGCATTCATTCAGCCTACTACATGATGGGTATTATACTAAGTGCTGGAGATACAAGGTAAGACAACCATAGTTTCTGCTCTCCAGGAGCTCAAAGTTTGTGATGAAGGTTGTGATCATCTCAGACTAAGCACTGGAAAGGGCCTTCTCTAAAAGTAGGATTTTAGCAGACACTTGAAGGAATCCAGGGAAAGCAGGAGGCAGAGATGAGATGGGAGAGCATTCCAGGTGAGTGGAGAGAGCCAGTGAAGATTCCCAAGGCTAGAGATGGAAGGTCTTGCTCAGAAATAGCAGCATGTCAGCATCATAGCATGCAGGGAACACAGAGGAGAATAAAGTATAAGGAGACTAGAAAGGTAGAAGGGGACAAGTGGCAGGTTATGAAGGGCTTTAAACGCTGGAGAGGACTGATGTTTGATCCTAAAGGCAACAGGGAGCCCCTGGATTTTATTGAGTAGATAGATGACATAGTCAGATTTGTACTTTAGAAAGACCAACTTGACAATTGAATGGAAGATGAATGGGAGTGGGGAGAGACTGAGGCAGGCAGACACCCCCCCACACACACACACATGTACACAGCAGCTATTGCAATAGTCCAGACTTCAGGTGATGGCATAGAGGCAGTGTCAGATAAGAGAAGGGGACATGTTGGGGAGATGCTGCAGAGGTGAAATCAACAGGCCTTTGGCACCATATTGGAAATAGGAGATGATAGATATTGAGGAACCCAGGATGATGCCTGAGGTTGAAAACCTGAGGGATTGAGAGGTTGGTGTAGCCCTCTGTGATAATAGAGGAGGTTAAGAGGAGAGGTCTTAGGGGAAATGCCAGTGATTTCCATTTCAGCATGTTTAGATTAAGATGTCTACAAAATATCCAGTTGCAGATGTCTCAAACACAGTTGTAGTTATGAGACCAAAGGTCAGAAGAGAGATTAGGGCTGGATCCGAGATTAATTTGCAGAATAACCTGGACCTGTTCCAGTCCTGAGGGAGAGACAGAGGTGAATGACATCCTGGAAAAAACATCCTGTATCGGTCTCAAAGAGAGTGGGTTGGGATTCCAACTGTGTCACTTATGACCTTTGTAACTCCAGGCAGGGTTTAGCCTCTCTCTCTCTGGTCCTCCTCTGTAAAACTAGGGATTGGATTAGATGACCTTCATGGTCACACTCTCACCTGGAAGGTTCTGATCCTTTCCAGAGTCCCAGGAACACTGGCTTCTTCCTGGGGGAAGAGGAGGTCTATGTTCTGAAAGGCCAGAATCTCCACCCTATGATGCTCTCCAGGATGGTGATACATACATACATTCATTCATACAAATGAAAATGTAGTGCAGAGCCAAGCCCAAGGCCAGCTTTAGCAGGGACCTTCAATGTTGATGAGAGAGGACAAATGGTCCTGAGATCTGCTCAGATTCAAGAACTTTGAGGCTCTGAGGATTCAGGCTGAATAGGCAGCCAAGTCTGCTTCTTCATTCCTTCCATACAAACATTCAGTTTGATGAAAAGGAGCCCCACTGCCTCCAGCCCCCAAGATGTGCTCTCAGACTGTGGGGACTAGAGAAGGCCAGACAAGAGCCCACATGGATCCACTCTTCTGCCCTCTAGGTCATGCCTCTCTTCATCTCACAGCATAGTCAGTTCTGGTCCCCAAGGGCTCCCCAGTCAGGGATCAGTGAGGGAAGGATGCACTCAGCTCCAGAGAGAACCTGCTGATCTCTCTCCCAGAGTCCCCTTCGGGGCTCTGTACACAGCTAACACTTAATAAGTGTTTGTCTTCTGTAAGGGAAACTATCAAAGAAGATTTTTGCTCTGCATTCCAGCTGTCCAATCAGAGAACGAGAGACAGCTGAGGGGACTGATGAGGTAGGTATGAGTAGCAAAGCTGAAGCAATCACCATAAAGATGAGTTCCCTGGTGATGAGTTTATCAAAAGGAATTTAAATTTTAAATTACATTTTTATCTAAGAGAATTTAAAAGAAAAAGGAAAATAAAAACCTTTTAAAAAATATACATAGTCAAGCAAAACAAATTCTCACACCAGTCACATCCCCCACTCCAAAAAATAAATGTCTTGTTCTGCACATTTCGCCCATCATCTCTCCACCAGGAAGTGGGCAGTTGGCTTCCTTGTGAGTCTTCTAGAATGATAGAGTGGGCCTTGAATTGGTCAGAGTTGTCACAATGTACAAAGATGGTTGTTGTTTAGAGTTGTTGTTATTGTATAAATTAATCTCCTGTCTATTCATTTCATCCTTCATCACTTTATAAAAATCCCCCCAGGTTTCTCTGAAATGCCTCTTCTGCCATTTCTTATAGAACCACAGCACTCCATCATATTCATAGATCATATTTGTTCCCCAATTGATGGGTAACCCCTTGGTTTCTGCTTATTCTGATGCCACCCAAAGAGCTACTCTGAGTGCTTTTGGACATATCATGCCTTTTCCTTTTTCTTCAATATCTTTGGTGCTCAAGTCTAATAGTAGTATTACCGGATCAGAAGGTATGCACAATTTAGTGATTTAAAGTGCTTTGTAACCAAATTAACCCTTCCTACCTTCCAGTCTTCTTATGCCTTATACCCCACACATACATTCCATACTCTGTGATCCAGTGGCACCATCCTCTCTAATATTCCTCCCATGAGACACTCAGCCTCCCCACTCAAGGAATTTTCACTGACCATACCCAAGCCTGGAATTTTCCTTCCACTTTCAGGCTTCAGGTCTCAGCTAAACTCCCACCTTCCACAAGAAGCCTTTCCCAGTCCTCCTTAATCTTCATATTTTCTCTCTGAGGCTACCCTCAATTTAGCTGGTCTGTATCTTGTTGATTTGCATTCTACCTCTCACATTAGACTTTTAGCTTAAAAAGATCAAGGTCTCCCATTGCATCCTGGGTCATTGCCAGTCATCCTGACCTATGCTTGGCCACTGAACTCCAATGTGGCAGATGAATTTTCACAGCTCTACTTCACTTATATCCAATTCACTTACAAGTCAAGACATCACCCTCCTGATGTCATTGATTATCTTCTAGAATGAAGGACAAACAACACATTAGACTATGAGTTCATTGAGAGCAGGGACAATGTTTACTTTTTTTTAAATTTCCAGACCTTAGCATGGTGCCTGGTGCAAGTTGGTGCTTAATAAATGATTATTAATTTTGCTTGACTGGTTCCAAAAAGTTTTTCAAAGTAGCTGGACCAGTTTACAGCTCCGTCAATAGTACATTAATATGGCTTTTTGTCGACAGCCCCTCCAGCATTTGTTGTTTACCTTTTTGGTCAACACTGCTAAAGTGATAAGAGTTGGGTGGGATGTGAGAATTGCATTCATTTGGATTTCTCTAATTATCTGTGGAGTACCCATTATTTGAAAAAACTCCCAGCTAGAAATGTTGGCTCCCTCCACTTTGTTGACTCTGTTGTGCAGAGAATAAGAGTAAGCTGAGACCTGGGTTCAAGGTAAAATTTAGGTGTGGATTTATTGATTAAGCATGCAACTACCAGAGTGTTCACTCAAATTGGTAGTAATCCACTGAGGGTACAGGCCTTGTTTAAAAAGCCTAAAACCACAAAAACCACAATCAGGGAGGGGAGCTAGCAGAAGCCATGATGTACAGAGGCCAAGAAGAGCAATTGGTAAGATCTATAGCTCAGGGCTAATTTGGGAATATGGAGCAAATGTACAAGGGTGCGACCTTCCTGTGACATGGGGGTCCTTCCTACAACAGGGTGGAGAGCACAAGGTGGGGGGTCATAGTCAGCTTCCCAGAGCAGGGTAGAGGGGTCATTGGGCAAGGGGACTGGAATTCTGCAGAACAGGCCAGGGTCATGTTCTGGCCGAAGGTTCCTGCTTGGTCAGTGGAACAGAACAGGGTGGTCTCTACATAAGATAGTCTTGCACCATAATGAACTTTGTACAGTATGCTGATTTAGGGAGAGTATAGGATTTGAGGAAGGAGGGGGTGAGGGGACTATGCTTTGGGCAATCTTAAGCTAATACAGGGTGTAGGATAGAGACAAAGACAGAAACACAAAGGGGCTTAATGGTAGGCCACAAATCAGGTGGTGTGTAGTGACCTGGGATTTAGGTTTGAGTACAACAGCTCTAGACTTTTATATTGGTCTAGCCCTCCTCTGACAGTGCACACCAAGCCAGAAATGCCTGTTAGTCTGAATTCATTTCCTATTTTCCTAACTTCATAAATCAGTCAAGCCCCTGCCTGTCATAAGTTTGAGAAAGGCTGCAAAGAGGGTTACAAGTTTGGAAATCTAGTTCTATAGGCGAGCAAAAGAAGGAAGTGGGTTAAAGAAGGGACAATGATCTTCCAAGACTAGGTTTAGACCAATTAGACCATGAACCAGGAAACTAGGTGGTTCATTGAATAGCATGTGGATCCTGGAGTCAGGAAAACCTGAATTCAAATCTGGTCTGCATGACCTTGGACAAAGCATTTAATCTCTGTTTGCCTCAGTTTAAGCATCTGTAAAGTGTGGATAATAATAGCACCTACTTTTCAGGATCAAATGAGATGATATTTATAAAGTGCTTAGCACAATGGGTGGCACATATTAGATATTATATAAATGCTGACTGTTATTATTAATAGGGCTGACATATTTCACTGGGTTACTCCAAGGACCAAGTAAATTAAGGAAAGTCCTGAGGAAATGATCCTGTACTTAAAATTCTTACCTTCAATTCAATGTGACTCAATAAACACTTATTTACTATATATTATGTACTTTACAAAGGGGAAAAACTTAAGCTCCTCATCCTCAAGGATTTTATATTCTACACTCATTCCTTTCTCCCTGTTCCTAAGGCACACAAAACTCCAGAGTAGGTCCCATCAGCATTTGCACAGACTATTGCCTGAGCTTGCAGCTGAGTCTTCCCATTTTTCCTCCTTTCTCCTTTAACGGTCCTTCAAGACTAATCATTCTTATGGACAGAGCTGGTCTTATCTACCCTAATGACCAACAAACATCTCCCAAATCTAGTATCTAAAACTTAACATAACCTATCACCAATCAGTCTTTCTGGTTTTATCTCACATTGGTTTCCCTTATATTCTTTTCAATATGGATGTTGTTTGTTCTTCAATCTTGAAGAGGACCATGACATCAGGGAGGTGATGCCATGGCATGCAAGTGAATTGGGTTTAAGTGAGAGGCAATTGTGCAAACTCAACAGCCTCACTTTTTCTTCTGGAGTCATCTGGGTCTAATGGCAAGATATAGATCAGGACAACTGGAGATGGCCCTGGATGCAATGGGAGACCTTGGCCTTTTAAAGCTGAGTTCTTTATCAGGTCTTGGTTTGACTAAGTGATCAGTGATTAAGACCAAGAAATTAGAGAATAACCTCTTTTACCTAGAAAAAAAATCAATCTATGAGGGGAAGAGCCTCCGGGTTTCTGGCCAGAACAGAAGCAATTTTTATTTACATTCATTTGGAGCCAATAGGGGTTCAAACAATGACCAGGTGGGGTTTGGGCTGGGGCCTTTTGTCAGTAAGGGTCCATATGGATGACTGCCCCCAAGTGACTGATGCTTTCCTCTATCTACATCTTTAATTATCATTTGTTTTTTCTCATGGCTTGAGTAACTACCATCGTATTCTTCTCCAGATGAAGTCAAGCTCAAATAAAGAGCCATCTTCTCTTTAAACTCTTCTATCATCTCTTCCATGGATAGTAATTTTTCCTCCTCAGATGTCACATAGAAAAACTTCTCAGGCATAAGATAGAGTTTCTTCATGATCATTTTTTTTTCCATTTGCCATAAAATCTGATTTCTTAGTCCATGCCCTCTCACCTTCCTAAGTATTAGTTGCACCCAGGCAGTATATCTGATTCCTCTTCTCCTGAGACAGGATGAGTGGTTTCTCTAAGTACCAAATCTCTGCAACTAAAACCATTTTAAGTTTCCTATCTCCCATTGTAGAGAACCTCTCCTCCATGTGAAGGCATTGTTCAGTGGGACTCCCTTCCACCACTGAATCAAGATCCCCCGTTCTTCCCCTTGTTTGAACCCTCCTTTTGCCTTCTCACTTATCTTCTGGGGGCCCTAATCTTTCTGAAAGAATATAGAAGTTACTCTTCCTTCATTTTAACATTTTAATTAATTAAGGTACATGGTATATCCTCACCTATGTTCTTCCTCCCCTTCCTCTTTATTCACCCCCTTATTCTATAATTCTTTTCTCCACCATAAAGATTCCCCTGTGGGTGGACTGGGGTTTAGTAATTAAGTTTCAGACTTGTTTCCTCTCCATCACTTCTGCTTGACTTTGGCCTTCACCTTTGTCCCCTTTTAATGGCCTTTCTCTTGTCATTTTGTTGTTGCTGTTGTCCCTAATTCTTGTGTTTCTTTACCTTTCTTATATTTCTGTGTTCTAGGGTATTTGAAAAATACAGTTTGTTCAGGTCTAGTTTTCTTTGTGAGAGCACTTCAAATACCTCTTTTTTATTGAACATTCATCTTTTTCCATTACTGGTTAGGTTCAGGGCAGGTCATGTCAGGCTGGATCTTGAGTTCCTTTGCTCTTTAGAACAATCAGACAGTCAATAAATATTTTGAAGCACCTATTACATTGCAAGTACTATGCTAAGCACTGGGAATACAAAGACAGACAAAGGCAGTGCCTGCCTTAAAGAAGGTCAGTCTAATGGGGGAGAGAACATGTGGATGAGTAGGCACAGACAACTACATACAGAGTAAATGGAAGTAAATCAACAGAGAGAAGACACTGGAATTAAGAGAAACTGGGAAAAGCTTTCTGTAGAAGGCAAGAGACCTGAAGGGATCTGGAAGGCAGAGATATGGAGGAAACGCATCTGGTCCAGGGAAAACATCCAGAGTCAAGAAATGGACTTTGTTCAGGGAGCACTGAGGAAGCCAAAGATTGTGTAGTAGGGAGGAAAGTATGAGAAGCTGGAAAGTTGAAGGGTAAATGGAGGGTTTTCTATTTGCTCCTGGAAGTGATGGGAGCCATTGGAGTTTAGTGAGTAGAGAAGTGACATGGCTACAGCTGTACCTTCGGAAGATCTGATACACTAAACAATCAAGTCAATCCAATAAACATTTATTAGTGCCTAGGAGGTCAGGCTAATGTCAGACTAAGTGCAATTAATAAAATACAATTGGGAATACAATTAAGAAAAAGCCAGTCGGAGCAGCTAGGTATAGGTGGTGCAGTGAATAGAGCAATGGCCATGGAGTCAGGAGGACCTGAGTAAAATCCAGCCTCAGACACAACACAAAAAAACTAGCCTGTGACCTTGGGCAAGTCACTTAACCCCAATTGCCCTACCTTCCCTCCTCCAAAAAGCAAAAAAAAAAAAAAAAGCCAGTCCTTGACCTCTACAAGCTGGCAATCTAAAAGGTAAGGCAACCCCCAAAAGCAAACAGGAAAGAAGAGATGGAGAGAAAGACAGGAAGAGGGTATCAACAAAGGGGTATCTTGTTCTATGGAGCTGAAATAAGGCAGGGGAGCAGATACCGAAGAGAGTGAGCCCAAAAGTCCAGTTCTTGCTATCTCTAAAGGAAGGTACTGGGAGGAGTTTGGTACTCTACCCTCAAGCCCTCCACACAGAGGGGAGAGGAGAGAAGAGAGCTAGAGTCAATCAAGACTTGAGTTAGCAGCATGGTGGTGAGTTTAGAAGAGATGAATTTATCCTGGCAAGGGCATCTTGTTCCTTGAAGTTGAATCCAGGCAGGGAAGCAGATGCAAAGTACAGGAGATTGCTTTGCTTTGACAGTTGAGTAAAAAAAGAAATAGACTGGGGAGAAACTTGAGGAAGGGAAAACAATCCTCAGGCTACTGAAATAGTCCAAATGCGAGTTGACGAAAACCTCCACCAGAGTAGTGGCAATATCATAAGAAGGGGGGTATATATAAGAGATACAGCAATAGTAAAATTGACAGGTGTTGGTAATAGATTGGATACTGGGAATAAGTGAGGGTGAGAAGTCAAGGATGACTCCTAGGTTCTGAGCATTAGTCACTCAGAGGATAGCAGTAATAGGAAACTCAGGAAGAGGAGACGTTTTGCCCAAAAGTTAAGAAGTTCAGTTTTTAACAGGTTAAGTCAAAGATATCTAGAGGACATGTCCAATAGGCAGTTGGAGACGTGAGTCCAGAGGTTGGGAAAGCAATTAGAGATGGAGAAGAAGGTTTGAGAATCATCAGTATAAAGTTGATAATTGAATCAATGGGAGCTGAAATTAAATACAGTGGAGGGAGAAAAGAAGAGGGTGCAGGATAGAACCCTATCAGAAACCTACAGACATGAGATGGATAAAGATCCAGCAAATGAGACTGAGAAGGAGGGAGATTGAGACAGAGGTAGGAGAACCAGGAGAGAATCGTGTCATTAAAATATAGAGAGAAGAGAATATCAACAAGAAGGTGTTCAACAATGTTAAGTGCCACATATGATGCCATTCACTCCTGCAGTTTCTTGTGAGAACATTATAGTCTTGTGTTATTCAAATTTCTTTTCCTTTATGTTTTATATTATATATTTTTTTCATTTGAAGAATTTTTGTTTGTTATTGAAACTGCTAAATTGAACTATTACATGTCTTGAAGTTTGCATCATAAGTTTGGGAGGATTTGGGGGGAAGGGGTGTTTTGTTTGTTTATGTTCCTGGAGACAATCTATAGATTCTTTCAATTGACACTTTGTTTTTTGTGTTCATAAGTCAGAAGTTCTGGGCAGTTTTTTTAAATGATTATTTCTCACATCATAATTTTCACATTTATTTACATGTCATGTTCTTCTGGGAAATTTATAATCCTTAAATTGTCTCTTGGCATTCTTTATCTTTTTTGATTTAGCATTCTATATTCCCCCAGTTACATGTAAAAACAATGTTAACATTCATTTTTAAAACTTTGAATTCTAAATTCTTTCCCGTCCTCCTTCTCTACCCCCCTCATTGAAAAGGCAAGCAATTCAGTATAGGTTATACATGTGTAGTCATGCAAAACATATCATAATAGTCATGTTGTGAAAGAAAACATAGACAAAAACTCAAAAGAAAATAAAGAAAAAAATGTTTTAAAGTATGCTTCAATCTCTACTCAACATCATCAGTTCTTTCTCTGGGGATGGATAGCGTTGTGCATAATAAGTCTTTTAGAGTTGTTTTGGATTGGTGTATTGCTGAGAGTAGCCAAGTCATTCACAGCTGATCATCTTACAATATTACTGTTACTTTGTACATGGTATATTTCACTTTTCATCACTTCATACAAGTATTTTCAGGTTTTTCTAAAAGCATTCTGCTCATCATTTCTTATAGTGCAATAGTATTCCATTATAATCACATACCACAATTTGTTCAGCCATTCAGCAGTTGATGGGCACATCCTCAATTTCTAATTCTTTGCTCCCAAAAAAGAACTGCTGTAAATATTTTGTACCTATAAGTCATTTTCCTTTTCCTTTTTTGTTTTTGTCTCTTTTGGGATACAGGCCTCATGGTGGTATTACTAAGTCAAAGGCTATGCATGGTTTTGTAGCCTTTGTGGTATCGTTCCAAATTTCTCTACAGAATGGTTAAATCAGTTCACACCACCACCAACACTGCATTAATGTCTCATTTTTCCCACATCACCTCCAGCATTTGTCATTTACCTTTTTTGTCCCATTAGCCAATCTAATAGGTATGAGGCGGTACTTCAGAATTGTTTTAACTTGCATTTCTACAATCAATAGTGAGTTAGAGTATTTTTTCATATGGCTATAGATAGTTTTGTTCCCTTCACCTGAAAACTAGTTGTATTTTTTAATCAATTATCAACTGGGGAATGGCTCTTATTTTTTTTTTTTTATAAATTTGACTCAGTTCTCTGCATGTCTGAGAAGTGAGACCTTTATCAGAGAAACTTGCTTCAAAATTTTCTCCACAGTTACTATTGCTAACTGTATTTCTTTCCATCCTATACTCCCCCATTTATTCTATTCTCTTACTCCCTTCACCCTGTCCTTCCTCAAAAGTGTTTTGCTTCTGACTACCCCTTTCTCCAATCTGTCCTCTCTTCTATTACCCCTTCTTCTCTTATCCCCTTCCCTTCCTACTTTCCTGTAGGGTAAGATAGATTTCTATACCCAATTGAGTGTGTTTGTTATTCCCCCTTTGAGCCAATCTTGATGAGGTTAAGGTTCACTCACTCTCCCTCACCTCCACCCTTCCCTACACTGTAAAAGCTTTTTTTTTCCCTCTTTTATGGGAGATAACTTACCCCATTTTATCTCTCCCTTTCTCCTTCTTCCAATACGTTCCTCTTTCTCACCCCTTAATTTTATTTTTAGGTATCATCCCTTCATATTCAGCTCACACCTTTGCCATCCTTCTTTCTTTAAGACCAAAATGTTTTGCTTGCATAGAGGACATATTTTCTTTCAGTATTTTTGGCTTTTTTTCCTTTCTCTTCTTCCATGTTGCCCTCCATTTCTGTTTATTTGCATTTCTAATCATCTGTTCTCTCATGTCTTTAGTGAATTTTGCCACTGTGGTTTCAAGTTTTCCTATTCTGCTGGACAAGCCATAAATTCTGTTTTCACAATTTTATTTCTCTTTTAAGTTATTCAGGAACATCATGCTATGGTTTCATGCTTTCTTAGGAATCTAAAGGTCCTTCTGCCTCATCAGCTGTTAATTCATTTCCTTGTTTTTGTGATATTTATTCATAAATGTCTGGACTTGTTTAACTTATCTAGAGTACATAATCCCTTCTGTTATTAATATCTTCCATGTTTGGTTTATCTGCTTATGCTCAGGGTCTCTGAGTTTTCTTCTTTTTGAGATCTTTGGTAGTTTCAGCCTTTTTCTCCTTATATTTCTCTATTGATAACTTTCTGACTCTTTCCCTTTGATAACACTCTCCCTGGGGCCTGGACCTCAAAGTTTTCTCATCCTCCTTCAAGTTCCCTTTCCCTCAGGTTCAGTGGAATCTAACTACACAACACACATGCTGAGATCCTACCACAGTTCTCTTCAATTCTCAGTTCTCCAGCTAAATAGAAGATGACTATGCTGCAGTGCCAGACAAAGCAAGCTTCTGCCTTTTGGTTTTCCATGGCTCTAGGAGAAGAAAAGAAGGAAGGATGTGTAGTTGAGTTCCATTGCAAACCCATGTGTTGGCTTGCAGGTCTGCCAGAGCTGAGGGAAGAGGCAATGATGGATCAGATTATTTGTCTCTTCTGCTGTTAGTTCATTGGGTTATTACATCATTAGACCATCCTAGACCATGAGGAAAGCTGGAGTCCCTTTATCTCTTCCACATATTTCTTATTGGTGAAGTTTGAGAGATTATAAGGATGGTAGATTATGTCTTGTCCTCCATCTTGTTGGTCATGTGACCTGGCAGTCTTTGGCTACTGGTAAACTGGAACATAACAATAGAAGAAGCAATAGAGAATGGTGAAGGGCCTTAAGAATGTACTGTGTTAGGATTAGACAGAGAAACTGGGTGTACGTAACCCAGAGAAGAGGCAGCATCAGCAGAGCATGATTAGCTGTTCCCAAGAATTTGTAGGACTGCCACATGGAAGAGGAACTCAACTCACTCAGCTTGGCCCCAGAGGACAGGACCAGGAACAAGGGATGAAGACTAGAAAAGAACAAATTCAGGCTTGAAGTCTGAAGACCCCTCCTAATAATCTGAGGCGTCCATAGGTCAAATGGGCATCATTGGCAGATTGTTCCTGCCTCCCTGCGTACACACACACACACACACACACACACACACACACACGTATGCAAGCACACATGTATACAACATACATGCATGCACACACAGTGCATGTACATGCACATATATGCACATATGGACGTGTAGAAACACACACATGCATGGGCACACACACATGCATGTACACATACACACACCCCTCTCTGGAGGCCTTTAAGCAAAGCCTGACTGACCACATAGAAAATACTTATTGTGGAAATTCTTGTTTAGATCTGGATTGGACCAGATGGCAGCTCAAAATCGTTCTAGCTCTGAGATATATTAACCTGTGATTATATGAGGGACTCTCTAATGTGCTTAGACTATATTCTTATGCCTTATGCATACTTTTGGTATGTGTCATATCCCTGTACTATATTGTAAATCCCATCAGCCATCAGTGGCACAGTGACTTCTGATCTAAGCTGTTCCTCCTGCTTCCTCACATATTTACACTGGGTCTTCCACAGGGCTTAGTATACATCAGTGGCTTAATAAATGCTTAATGCATTAAAATGAAGATAGGAGAGTTTCCTGGTGGAAGTGTGCCTTGAGTCTCTTCCCCCACTCCAACCCATCCTCATTCAGTCATAAAAGTGATTTTCCTAAAGCTCAGGTCCAGTCACATCATACACATGCCCCCTCACTTAATAAACTCCAGTGGTTTCCGTTGACCTTCAGGATCAAATACAGAACGCTCTGTATTCAAAGCCTTTCATAACCTAGTTCCCTCTTACCTTTCCAATTTTCTTAAACTTTACTCCCCAACAGTCTCCGGTCCAGCGGCACTGACCTCTTGGCTATTCCATGGTCAAGACCTTCCATCTCTCATCTCTGGGCATTCTCTCTGGCTGCCTCCCATGCCTGGAATGCTCTCCCTCCTCTGCTGGGACTATTGACCTCCTGGACTTCCTTTAAGTCACAGCTAAAATCCTACTTCTACAGGAAGCCTTCCCCAGTTCCTTTAAATCCCAATACCTGCCCTCTGTTAATTATTTCCTATTTGTCTGGTGTATAACTTGCTTTGCATATATTCGCTTGCATGTTGTCTTCCCCCCATTAGTTTGGGATCTCCTTGAGGGCAGAGACTGTCTTTTGCCTCTTTTTGTATTCCCAGTATTTAGCACAGTGCCTAGAATACAGTTGGTGCTTTATCAATGTTTACTAGATTGAACTGAATGCCCAAGAAGCCAACACAGACAATCCCCACCTCCAAGAACAAAAAAGAGTCTCAAGTTCCTCTTGAGGATAAAGTATGTAGGTAAGGAAAGAACCAACTTGTGGTTATGTTTCTAACCTTGGCATAAGGGTCTGGACAAGGACACAACTTCAGGTTTCTTGGTGTTTTAAAAATGGGACATAGCCCCATTGACTAGATCAACACAGTCTTACAAACAGACAGGTGAACAGCCCAGATTCCATCTCATTCAGCAAGACAGGTGCTCTGCCTTGGCCCTGTCCAGGCTCAGCATTCTCTGTCCTGGGCACAGGACACTTTTCTGATGAAATGGTCAGAATTCTGTTCTTCAGAATCAAGATGGGGCTATTTTCTGAGAGTGAGTGTGTGTGTGTCTGTGTGTGTGTGTGTGTGTGTGTGTTTAACTGCCAGATTAGCATTCTTTTAACTGCATATAAAGGGAGCAACAGTAGGCTAATTATAAATGAGCATTTATATATATTTCAGATTGTATCTCCCAGAAACAGTTCCCGGAATCCCAATGAGGTGACTGTCAATCCCCCACCACGTGCAGCAGAAAGTCATAGAGATATTTATACTGTACATAAAATACCTTTTAAGCACACAGCAGGGGCAAAGCCTCTAGCAGATCCTCTGTGCTATTAACGGATTTCATTTCCAGGGATATGGATTGATTACATTCTTTCCAAATTCTGTTGTTCTTGCCTATTAACACCCTGGACCTCTTGAGCACGGCCCAAGGTTCCAGATCCCATCTGGTCTCCTGAACCAGTCCGCAAAGGCCTCAGTGCTGGTACATCTTTTCATTCATCTGCCTACAGGTCTCACCCCAAAGGATGGGCCTTGGCTGTGTGCTGAGCCATAACTGCACCAAGTGGGATGCCACTAACCGATAATTCACTCTAGGAGGTTGAAACAGGGGCCCTGTCCCTGGTACTGGAGAGAGCGACAGATGGGAGAAGCCCATCCACAAGGGCAGAGCTGAGAAAGACATTGGGAAAAATCTACTCTAGCTTCCTTATTTTACATATTTTATAGATGAAGAAAGTAAGGCATAGCAAAGAAGAAGAGCTTTCCCACGTTCCCAAAGCTGTAAGTCGTGGGGGGGGGGGTTAACCCGGGCAACTCAACTTCCGTTGCTAGGCTCTACCTGCAGCTCCCGCCCCTAATGCTTTCCCCGCCTGGGTGCGTGAGACCACACGCGTGGAAGCTCACTAGTGCATGGACGCTAATAGGCAGCTATTTCGTGTCTGTAAAACTAGGGAGCATGGGGGGGGGGGGGGCGGGGGAGGGAGTCAACACCAGTCGGGCAGCAATCCAAATGAGATTGAAACAGTAATAGAGATAGAACTTCTACCCTCCCCCCAATTAATGGAATCGCAGAAATCCCGGACAGCTCAATTCAATCCATCAACAATATGCACTAGATGCGAGCAAGAAATAGAGGACTTTGATCATTGGATAAGGACAGATGATGCCACACAGGTAATGCGTTGTGATTGGCTGAATCAGTCATGCTCCCTGGCCAGAGCATAGAATAATGAGCCACTTGGAGCTGAAGTCCACCAATGGGGCGGTCAAGGGGCTGGGCGTCCTTACAACAGCCTCCCTCTCTCCCTCTCACCCCACAATCCGAGCGGGAGCAGCGCAAGCAGGTCCGGGGGAGACAACGAACGGACTAACAGTGACATCTTCTACGTATTGGGCTAGGAGGCTTCCGAGGTCTGCCAGCTCAAGAGCCTAAGATGTTCTGTATCTTGCAGGGATGGAAACTGGCACTAACGTTTCTCTTTAACTTCAGCGAAACTAGTGTGCACAGCATTACCTGTGTCCGTCCCTGAAGGGTGAGAAAACTCAGCTAAGTCAGAAGCCCAGGTTCCTACTGCTAGGAAATCGCAGAGGGAGGATTTGAACCCACGCTCTTCCTCACCCCAAACCCAGCCCACTTTCACTCCCTCACAACTGCTTAGTAGAGAAAGGCTATTTTACTTTTTACAGACACTTTGCGGAATATCTTCTCCCCAATAACCCCTTCAAATGAGCAGAGGGGAGGGAGACGGAAGAATCGCCAGGACCCTTTTGCACGTTCTATCATGCAATCTTCACCCAAGAGAGACCGCCGTTCTTTAGCAGAGGCGGAAACAGAGGCCCAACAAGAGGAAGAGAGCATTTCCCTGTCCTAAAGAGGAGACGCCAAGGCAAACCCCGGACCCGGACCCCAGCACGGCCTTTCTGTCTTAGAAGGCACCCAGAGGGCAGCAGATCCTCTAGAGCACGGGTTTGTAGGTGGAAGATCTGAGTTCAAATTCAGTCTCAGAAATTGACTAGCTGTATGACCCACTGCCAGTCACTTAAATCACTGTTTCCCTCCGTTTCCTACAGATGAAGGTAATAACAGCACCTTTCCCGTGGGACTGCTGTGAAGGTCAAAGGAGACGATGTTTGCGAAGTACTTGTGCCTGGCAAAAAGGAGGTGTTTAATGGCTTTGTTTCCTTTCTCATGGATACCACCTTTGGGGATGGTGGTTTGGTTTGGGGGATAAGCAGGTGTTCCCAGTGGCCCTGCAGCCAGGACCAGGAGCAAACGCAGAGGATGAGGAGGCTGGGGCTCAGCTGGTGGATGAATCCAGGATAAGACACTGGCGAGGACTCCCTCCCCTTGTTCTTGTCATCGCGACGCCACTGGCCTCCTGTCACCTCAGAACAGGCTCCTCTGCTCAGCACTTCCTGCCTTTCATCTTATCCCGCTCCACAGCAGTCCCGGAGAAGTTCCCGAAGCTAAGAAGAGCTGCTGCCCCGCTCGTGCTTGGGAGCCCCGAGATCCACCTTCCCCCCCCCCACCACCAGCTGCATGGCTGCCAACCCGGAGAAAGGTTAGGAAGAGTTGGTCCCCTCAGCGGGATAGATGCATGGGGCGGAGATGTCATACAATGCTGCGCTTCTATTGTAAGCACCATCATGGGCCAGTGCCAGGGTCCAGCTTGGGGCTTGAGCACCGGAAATATTCTGGAAAGAACTGGTAAAGATGTGCCTAAGAATCTCAAGGTCTGAGAGTGACTCAGGGATCATCTGGACCAACCCACACCTGAACTAGAATCCTCATCACAGCGCCCCTAGAGCTGACCCTGAAAGTCCAATGGAGGGGAGACCATCACCTTCCAAGGCCCGGAAGAAGGTGGTGGTGGCTCTCATTGGAAGTGCGTCCAGTCCAAATCTCCCTTTTTGTGATTTCCCCCCCCCCCCCATCCTTTCTGGCTCTGCCATCTAGGCCCAAGGAAAAAAATGCCCCCTCTATCTCGAACAGGACTCCAGCACACATCTTAAACTCAATGTCCTAAGACAGAACTCATCCTCTTTCCCCATAAACTCTTCCCCCCTTCCAAACTTCCCTGTTATTGTAACCCCAGCCTCCCAGGCTCCCAGCCTCCCAGCCTCTCAGCCTCCCAGCCTCTCAGCCTCTCAGGCTCCCAGCCTCTCAGGCTCCCAGCATCCTCCTTAATGCCTCCCTTCCTCTCACCCCCTCTATATCCTATCTGCTGCCAGGGCCTGTGATTTCATCCCTGCAGCATCTTTCCACTATGACCCTCCTTCACTCCTCTGACCCTGCCCCACCCTAGTGCAGACCCTCATCCCCACATTCCTCAACTAGCATTATGACTGCTGGAGTGGGTCCTGTCCACCTGGAGTCTCGCCCCACTCCAGTCTACCCTCCATTCTGCCACCCAAGATTTTTCTAAAACCTAGGTCTGACACCTAGGTCACACACCCCCATTCAAAAAACTCTTGTAGTTCCCTATATGTCCAGGGTCAAGTGTATAAAAGTCCTCTGTCTGGTTCAGAACCCCCACAACCTGGTCCCCTCCCACGTCTCCAAGCCTCTTCCACCTCACTCCCCTCAGGCTCTCTTTGATCAGCTGACCAAGGGCCCCTGGATGTTCCAGGAGCAAGACCCTCCCTCTCCTGCCTGGAGCATTCTCTCTGGCTGCCTTCCCTCCTCCACCTGGACTGCTCCCTCACCCTTCCCTTCCTTCAAGTGTTACCTAAAGGCTCGCCTCATCCAGGAAGCCTTCCCTGTGTTCTTCCACTCTTTCCTCTGGATTCTGCCCACACACCTCTGCACATGTTAGCGCTGACTGTGGGCTCCCTAAGGGCTCCTTTCTGTCTCTTTTTTCACCCCCAGCATTTAGGGCAGTGTCTGGCACACAGTAAGTGCTTAGCAAATGTCTGTTGATTGATTGGTACCAGGTAGCCCCTCAGATGCTCAGCAGCAGCTCTCCCATCCCCTCTGGTCTTCTCTCATCCAGGCTAAACACATCCAGGGTGACATGAATCTGAGCCCTCTGCTCTCCTGGAGCCTGCCTGCTCATCAGCACCCTTCCCCAAGGCTGGCTGCTACTCCAGGTGGGCTCTGAAGAGCGTCGCTCCTTGGCCTCTTCCTAATTACCAGACATCAGTCATTGGCTTCTCTGTCCTGAAATTATTTCCTCTCCCTGGGTCTGAGGACCCAAGGGCACAGTGCCTGGCACAGAGGAGGCACTTGTCTACTGACTGACCCTTCCTTCCCAACAGACACGTCTGGGATCCACAAGAGCTTCCCCTTGGAAGACTGAGATGGCTGATTCTAGGGGAGGAAGAAAATGGGCACCATCTTGGCTACTCAGCACTGGGACTACAAATAGAGATAAAAAGGAAAACAGCCCCTGCCCTCAAAAAGCTTACACTCTAATGAGGGAAAACGACACACAAGAGGAAGCTGAAAGGGGAGGGGGGGTGGAGAACATGGTGTGGGCTGGTGGCAACAGTCCAAAAAGTCAGAACCACAGCTTGGAGGAGAATGAGAAAACTAAACCTTAGCACGCTGAGTAAATGCTAAATACTAAATTTATTATCATTGTATTACTAATGATACTGAAAATAGCTTCACAGAGGCAAGAATTATTTCTTAATTTCTGTGACTTCTACATTAGAGAGACAAATCCTACACTAATGGATCACTTTCAATGTCTATTTCTTGAGTCAATGGGTAAGAGGATGGATGCATGATTGGATCATTCAGTGTATGGACATATGGTAGACAAATGGATGGGTGAATAGATGGATGGATGGATGGATGGAAGGATGGAGGGATGGATGGACAGATGGATGAAAAGGCACATGTATTAGTTAAAGCTGGTCAATGTCATGGTTATCCACTGAGTCACAGGATGAATTGAGGCACAATCCCCAACATTCTGGTTACTCTTGCTGATGGTATAGACAGGTAAGTCTCAGTCTCTTGATAAGTGTGGGATAGTGCTGGAAGAATCTGCCCAAGCTCCTTCTCTGAGGATTAATTTGATCTGTCTCATCTTAAATAAGACATGCATATCAACAATTTAACCAATGCAGCCGTAATTACAGTGTCCCAATTAAAATGAGCCAGGAATCTCAAGAGATTGAAATATCAATAGACTCTTAGGAAGGTAGACAGTGGGTTCCCAGAATTCCTAGCATCAGCCCCTTGCCTTCAGACAACCTGTCCACTGATCACGGAGATTCCGCTGCCGGACGACCCTTGTTAATTGGAGAATCACGTGGAGGACGGTGTCTTGTTATCACCCCAGACACATTGGAGGATAGCACTGGCAAAAACGTGGTCTATTATTTGCCTATTTAGATCACCAGGTTCATTGATTTTAAAATATTTTTAATGAATCATTCTGAGGTCAATAATACTCCTCAGCTCCCTGGGAATTCATTTGAGTGAGTTGCTGAAAGGGTATGGATTCATGATAAACTAACATTATGGGAGGATTGCGCACTCCTACCAGGGAAACAACAGTGTGGGGTTTTTTCCACTAATCATTCCAGCTGAGTATAAACTCAGGGTGGGACAAGAGATGCATACTCCAAGCACAAGGCTTTGCTCTTCAAGGAAAGATGGGGGAGATGACAGTCTCCCCAACCTTCTTGCCCACTTCTATTATTTTAAAGGATCACAGTCCTCAGAAGGTTGTCCCATGGGCACATGCGGACAAGAAAGCCACTGTTCTCTTTGATGAGTTCAAGCATTGGCCTTGCTCTCACAGGTGGTCCATGACATCATTCGCCCACCACACCCTCCCAGGACCCATGCAGCAAAGATTCACCTGCCTCCAGGTAAGACAGCCTTGAAATAAACAATGGACTGGGCTCATCTTCTTTTTAAGATTCCAGAGAAGCATTTAACATTTCCCGACCTCTCCCAGTGGGCTGAGCTAATAACAGGAGCAATTAACTATTAACCTTGACCCCATTAAAACGTGAACTCTCTGAGAGGAGGGTAGGCTTTGTGCTTTTCTCTGTGTCCCTAGTACTCAGTACAATGCTTGGCACACAGTAGGTACTTAGTAAATGTGTGGTGACTGTTTCTGATTTGCCTTGGGGATCATTTCATTCTTTCAAAAGATAGAAGAAGCAACAAGAGTAGTTTCTTGTCTAGACCTGATTCTTACCAAGAAGGAGGAGCTGGTCCCTGGGATAGAGCATTTTCTCTAGGAGGGTGTGGGTGTTCCTTGGGCAGAGGCCAGGTGGCTTCCTCTGAGACCATGGAGCCCAAGGTCTTGCAGCCAGGATCTGCTTTCAGGCCCTAAACACCACAATCTGGAGTCTGGTCAGGATCCAGTCTCTGGGCCAATGAGGAGCTGGGGAAATGCTCGGCCAAGAAGGTTTCAACAGAGACCACCCTCATCCCGAGTCCAGAGAAATCCCGCTGTGTTTTTGCCAGTAGACCTTTCCCCTTCTCCAAGCTTCCAGCCATTTGAAAACTGAGCTGTTTCTCAGTCATTTCAGTCATGACCAGTTTGGGGTTTTCTCGGCAGAGGTACTGACGTGGCCTGCCATCTCTTTCTCTTGCTCATTTCATAGATGAGAAAATGGGGGCAAACAGGGTTAAGTGGCTTGCCCAGGGTCCCACAGCCAGGACGTGTCTGAGGCCAGGCTTGAACTCAGGAAGAGGAGTCTCCCTGATCCCCATCCCAGTCACCTGTTCACTGCACAGCTGAGAGTCACGTACAAGCTGGAGAGAAAGGCCCCATTCTGGGACTGACAACGTGAATTAAAAACACTCATGTCGAGCTGAAAAACAGTGAGCTTGGGAACGAGCTGTGGAAAGAAACTCAGCTTTTAAAATATTTCCAATTACTTTGGTTCTTTTCAACTCTATCAGTTACCTCGAGAAAGTGGGTCCAGTTTGTGGTTAAATCACTGGTCATACGGGGGGTGGGGGGCGAGGGGAAAGGAGGGGAGAGGAAGGGAGGGGAAGGGCAGAATCATTTACATGAATAGAGGCCCACAGGGAGCGGGGAGAGAGAAGGCCCTGGGGTGGAGGGGGAGGATGGCACAGAGGCCTCCTTAGTGTTCTCTCCCATCCAGGGGCACTCCACCTCCCGACTCTGGGACTTGTCTCTGGCTGTGCCCCCTGCCTCCTGGCATCCCTCCTGAGGGCACCATGGAGCACGGGGGCAGGAAGAGGAAGCAGACGAGGCTGCCACACCACCAGCCGACCCACAGCTGGTCAGAGAGGCTCGGCAGAGTAAAGACAGAGTGATGAGGAACTTCAGGTATCCAGACATCCACCAGAGCCCACTCTCCCTCCCTCCCTCTTTCCTTCTATCTCTATCTCTGTCCCTTTCTGTCTGTCTCTCTCTCCATCTGTGTCTCTCACTGTCTCTGTCTGTCCATCTGTCTGTCTGTCTGTCTCTCTCTCTCTCTCTCTCACACACACACACACACACAGTCACATACACATATACACTCACACACTCATACACACACATTCTCACACATATACTCACACACACACAAACATCACACACATTCCCACACACACATATACTTACACGCATTCATACTCACACACACAAGCAGAGCAAATAATCATTTATTGACTTATCTTAATGATAATTTGAGCCTTCAAAAGATGAATGATCCAAAAAGAGGAAGTTGTGTTCTGGATCAGGGTCTAGTGAACAGGGAGAGCCAGTCCCCCCACCCAGGCCAAGCACAGCCCCCATCCTTCCCTCGCCTGTGACTCTCATGGGCCCCCCCTCCCAGTGGCCTGGGTTGGACCCTCAGCATCCTCCTTATCTCTGTCCTGTGCTATAGGACCTCATCACTTCACACCTAAACTGTCAGAATGACCTCTGAGGGGTCTCCCTGCCTCTAATCTTTCCCCACTCTGGTCCCATCCTTGACTTCAGCCACAAAATAGATTTTCCTAACACATTGGTCTGACCCTATCACCGCTCTACTCAACAGACCCCAGAAGGTCACTATGGCCTCCAGGCTCAAGAATAAAATCCTCTGGTTGGCTTTTAATCACCTGCATAACCTGCTGCCCCCCAACCTTCCCTTACTCCAGGGCCCTAGCCCTCCACCCATACTCCGCAGTGCCATGACAGCCACTTCTTGGCTCTTCCTCTCACAAGACCCTCGGTCTCTCAGTCTTGGGCTTTCTCCCTGGCTATCCCCAGACCTGGAAGGTTCTCCTGCCTCTGCTCAGACTACTAAGCACCCCAGCTTCTCTCAAGCCTCCAGTAAAAGCCCAGCTGTCAGAAGGAGCTTTCCCTATGGCTCCAAGGGTGTATTATGGAATAAATGTCATTGACTGATGAGATGTGGTGAGATGTGACCGGGCCAGCCTGGAGTTTTTAACAGAGAGCTCTGGGCATAACCTGCCATGTAGCCCAGATTTGGAGTCTTAGATGTCAAAGAGATCAGAGGAAAGATGTGTGGGACCCCACGGACCAGAAGGCTGCAGGGGCAGTCAGCCCAAGACGAGATTCTAAAGACCCCAGGGGAAGTGCTCCCAGAGAGGTGGAGTTAAGGGGATTTGTCTGAAGAGATCTGTGGAAATGCCCAGAGGACTTATCAGCCAACCTAGGTTTTCAAAAGAAATGTGCAGACGGATGGTGGGAGCCTGGTAAGGGAATGGAAGATGGCCCTGAAAGTGAGGCCTGGGCCTGGGGAATGCTCAGTGTCACAGAGGTGAGACAGCAAGGGCCCAGCAAAGAGGGGTCCCTATCAGAGCCCAGCAGAGGCTCAAAGGAGGGAGCTGACTTGGCTCAGGAGGAACAGGATTGTGGCAGTCAGTGACAAGAGGGCAAGGACTCTCAGCTCCTTTGGTTCTCTGGGTCAAAGAGAGCCATCCTTGACCTGTCAAGTTAGAACATGTTTGAAAGAACTTGTAAAAAATAAGTCCCCAGGGCAGTGCCCCAAGGCCCTGTGCTTGGCCTGCTTTATTTAACATTTTTATCAATGACTGGGTTAAAACCCTAGATGGTGACACAGAGTTCAGAGGGATAGCAAACAACAGGTGAGCACCTTAGACTGCATTTAATAAGATGAAATTCCACAGGGGCACTGGGCCTGGAGCTGGGGAGATCTGAGTTCAAATCTGACCTCAGTCATTTATGACTGGTGTAACCCTGAGCAAGTCACTCTCTTTGCTTCATCCGTGAAATGGGGAGAACGACAATCCCCACCTTGCAGGGTTGTTCTGATGATATTTGGAAAGCAGAGTGCCCACCACAGAGTAAATCCCTCATACATGTAAGCTGCCATCATCAGGGATCAACGTGAAGTCTCCCACTTGGGCCCAAAGCATCCCCTTCACAAGTGACTGTCAAGGACCTGAAGAGAGAGGCTGGCAGCTGGGCATGAGCTGGGGACCATATGGTGCCCAATGTGAGCCAACATGGCAGCCAAGGCTACAGGAAAGGAGCCCCTGCCCCAGCACGAGGGAAGAGAGAAGCTCACTGGTCTCTGTCTGATCCTCAACTACCTGCAGGCTTGTGTTGAAGGGTCTGAGAAGGACGTGAGTAAGCTGGAGAGGGTCCCGAAGAAAGTTCTGGCCAGGCGGGTGACTGGCCTGTAGTTCAGGCCGCAGGAGGATGGGGTGAGAGAACCAGAGATGCCTGGCCTGAAGAAGAGACTTGGGCTGGGGGACACGAGGCATCTTCAAGAATGTTAAAGAGAAGAATTACAGGTTAAATGGGGACCCATCAAGCTGACAAAGCCACACCTGAGAAGATCATGGGAGCTGCTGAGCTGTGAGGAGCCTTGTGCGTGGACAATCTGGAAAGACCTGGTGTGATCTCTCTGAATGAGTGAAGAGCTGCAAGAACAATGATGGAGGCAAAGGAGGGAGACCATTGAGTGACGGAAGCAGTAGTGAATGTCTTGGGGGACAGCGGAGGAGACCTGCCCCCAAGGCCCAGGGGGAAGGTGAGGGGCTCCTTGGCCGGAATGTGACATGCCCTGTCAGCATGAAGAAGGGCCCATTGTGGAGGATGGTGGGAACGGCTGGAAGCATGGACAGAAGGCAGCAACAAAATGAGTGTTTGTGAAGTGTTTCTTTCTCGTTGTTCAGCCCATTGGTTAGAATCCTTTACAACATGACTAACTTTCAGTGTGAGGCATTGGTAGAACCTGTATTTGATTACAGGCCACTATTGGGGGGGTGAGGGGGGGAGGAGAGAGAGGGGGAGAAAATGTGAAACTCAAGAGATTGTGGAACTGAGTGTCGTAAACTAAAAGTAAATTAATTAAAAGAAAAAAGGCTATTGTGTGCGAGAGGATTCCACATGACTTCCGTGGCCCCATAGGAATGGGGGGAGACGGGAAGGGGGCAGATCTGGGCTCTGAGTCAGCCAGAGCTGCCCAGAAGTCCAGGAGCTGCCTTGGGTGGTGCAGACTCCCATGGCTGAGGGTCTTCAGCAAAGCCTGGCCAAGGGTGCCACTCCTGTTCAGGTGCGGATTGGACGACACACGTCTGAGCTCCCTTCCAGCCGCCAGATGCTGACATCTCCAAGCCTCAGACAGTTCTCTGGTCTTAGTGTTCTGCTATCAGCCTTGAGTTTGGTTTTCCCCCAGCATGGAAGGTCCTCTTGGTCTATTCACATGGAACTGATTCCATGGGTCCTTCTCACAAACTGTGTGTGTGTGTGTGTGTGTGCGTGCGCGCGCGCGCGCGCATGAGAGAGAGACAGAGAGAGACAGAAAGAGAAAGAGAAAGAGACAGAGGAAGAGAGGTAGACAGAGGCACACAGAGAGAGATGGCATGGACCCTGCTGACAAGGATCCAAAGGTCCCAAAGAGTCTGGGGGCTCCAGGGAAGCAGAAGAAGAAGGTGTTATCTTTACTGAGGACCCCATGGAGGCTGGTGCTTCTGAGATGGGCCTTGCAGCTGGGAAGAATGTGCAAGCTGAAGAAAATTCGGGGACAGAGGCAAGAAAACAGGGAGGAGGAGGAGGAGGAGAAGGAGGAGAAGGAGGAGGAGGAGGAGAAGGAGGAGGAGGAGGGCTGGAGAAGAGGCCAGTTGGGCTGAATGGAGAGTTGCTCTGAGGCTAGAGCAGAGAGCTGGAGCCAGGTTGTCACAGGCCTCAGGATCTAGACTTTGCTCAGGAGCTGATGGATATCTTTGAAGAGTTCCCTGGCCAGGGAGACCTGTGCCCAAGGCAGTGTGCTAGGGAGATGTCAGGCAGCCACATGGAGGGCGGATAGGAGAGGTAACAGGCTGGGCCCAGGAGCTCTGGGCGGAGGCCATGAACATGGCCCACAGTGGAGACCAGAAGATGCAAAGTCCCCAACTAGGGCAATGATTTGGAGGATGCTGAAGTGGGGGCCCAGCTGACACACACGTGGGATGTCTATGTTGCCCCTCCCAGCTGGCATGGGCTGACCTTCCCCAGCCACCGTGCTCACAACCTCCTTCTTCTGCTGCCACCACCAGCATCTTGTGTGAGGACAAGCCCCTTGCCTTTCCCAGAATCCCCAGGCACCAGCAAGAGTGCAGAAAGCTCTCTGGGCCTCAGTTTACCCACATGTCTTAGAAAATCAGGAGGCTGGACCAAGTGGCCTCTGAGCTTGCTCGTGGCCCTGGGCAGTACATGCCTGTGACTAGGCTGGAGTATGAGGGCTGAACAGGATCCTGGGGCTCCCTCCAAAGCCCTACCTGGCTCTGTAGCCTGGGCATGAGCTCTGCTGGGTGGCTGTGCTTAGGGAGAGATCTCACCTCTCTCCTGGACTCTTAGGTACATGAAGGTGAAGGTCAACCTCTCCAAAGCTGCTCTTCTGGGAGCAGCTCCCTGGGGGAAGTAGCTCCCAAGGGGAAGCCTCTTCAGGAAGGAAGGCAGATGCCCCAGGTGCCATTTTGAGGCCGTGTGGAAGGATGTCACCTGTGTGGTGGTCTAGCCTGGGCCCCATCTAGAAAACTGTCTTGCCCACCATGCAGCAGCAGCCCAAGTGTGCAGGTGCTCTGGTGCAGGGCCCAGGTTTAGTGCTGGAGGCCAGGAAGGAGGGCCTGAGGGGAGCTGGCTTCCCAATGGCACTGCCTCATCTCCCACTAGAGTCCCCACCAGAGCCCCAGAGCAGGCCACTATCTTCAGGTCCACCTCAGGGAGTCCTGAAAAGCAGGCTGAGGGACAACAGTGACCCAAACACCTGTTATGTGAAGAGTAGATGAGGAGAGTAGATGAGGAGAGTAGATGAGGCTCCCAGGTGTTCCCAGAGGAGACAACTGGCTGGAGAGCAAGCATGTGGCACTTGGCCAGGGGGCTTTGGACACAGCACACAGACTATGGAGAACCAAGAGCCCATGCTGGCGATCTGATGGTAAAGAGGTTGAGGGTCCTGGAGGTCAGCCAGGACAACAAAGGCCTCCAAGTCCTGGCCACAGAAAAAGCCTCGAAGCAAAAGGGGAGGTTTAACTGAAAGAGAAGACCCTTGGGGGTGGGGGCTGAAGAGCTGTCTTCAAGGATCCAGACACTTGTCCTGGGCGGACGGATTCAACTGGGGATGTTTGGCCACAAACAGCGGCACAGGGAGCCATAGGGACCAGTCTAGGCTTGCCTTGAGGAAAGCCTGCCTGCTGATGCCAGGTGCCCCAGAAAGCCTGAGGGCTCCCCTCCCAGGGGAAAGCAGCCTGCCTTGCAAGACGATGGATGCTCTTTCCTGGAGACCCATTCAAGCCAGGAGCCCCAGTCACATCTCTCTGGAGGGGAGGCTTCCACACACATAGACTACACCAGACGGACGCTGACGAGGTTCTTTGCCGTACTGAAGTCCTGGCGTTCTGGGACCCCTCACAGCCTAGAGTACCGAGGCCAACAGGGACTTTCACTTGCCCAGCTTCCTTCAAAACTCAGGCCAGATCCCGCATTCTGCTGCCGTCCTATTGCTGCAGGGGGCCCTCTGTATGCATACACATGTGTGCGCTGTCCTCAAAACTGTGTCCCTCCACCTTCTCTCCTCTCACTCTCCGCGTGATGCCTTACAATGCCACGTCCAACCTAGTCATCCCATCAAAACTGCTCTCTCCAAAGTCACTCGTGGTCTATTCATCGCCAGCATTAGGTGGCTTTCCTCAGCCCTTCTCTGTGACCTCTCTGGAGCTTTGCTTGCCTTCTCTTTGATAGTCTCTTTCTCTGTCTCCTTTGCTGAATCCTCCGCCAGATCACTCCCTCTAACCATGCGCGCCCCTACGGTTCTGTCCTGGGCCCTCTTCTCTCGCCCTCAAGACTAGTGCCCTTTAGGTAGGGTGACGGAGGGGAGGGCACAGTGGGGGGGGAGGGCAGATGAAAGTTCACATTTCTGTAGAGGGACAGAGACAGGGTGGAGAGTGGATGGGGGGGGGGGC